>CM029549.1:32684271-32690331 GCA_017141385.1 Sogatella furcifera | reverse complement strand
GTAATATCTAATATGATACGAATGATACTTTCTGCTGACCGACTAAACGTTCTGATACGTGTTCTCTTTATATAGTTCCTTTGCCTTATTCCTTCCTTTTTCATATTTGTAGGTGACAATGGGTGTTCGAAGATTAATGAAGTGTTAGATTAATTTTTCCACTACTTCGAACAGTGACTTCGTTGTTAGTGAGTGAAATACCTCCCACCTCATTTTAATATGTGCCTCTATGAGGCCTACTATCTGGAGACTAGACTCATCCTTTTAAAACCATGCAAGGGTCAACAGAGACGTATTTCTCGATCTTTTCATTATCACTTCCACTACTAATACTGTATGTAAAAAGTTCTTAAAACAAGCTGCATTCCAGTAGAATTGAAGAGAATTTAACTTCAAAATTAGGGCTATTTAAAATATTTGATGAATAAAATGAAAAAATCAAATACTATTATCATAAATAATAATACTTTTCAAGTTTCAAATAAGGGTATTTGATTTTTTCATTTTATTCATCAAGAAAATTGAAGAGCTTTCGTATTGTGAAAATGTTATTTTCAGAGTTAACAATTATTCAAGCTATCTATTACGAACTTGTCAAAGAGCAAAGTTTATATTATAGTCGTTCTTGTCAACTTAAAAAACTTTGAAAAATACAGACATAAACTTTTCTCTCGAACTTGGAAATTGTTCGTCAGACTACTCATTAAAAACTGTTTCACAACTCATTACTTGCTGTCAATACATAGTTGGACAACTCAATCATTGTTCCTTATTATGAACCGAGACAAAAAATTTCACATTTATATTCAGTTTTGATTATTATTATTATTTGTTCGTCTTTTCAGGAGCGAACCTAGGAATTAATTTCGGGGGGTGATATGGAATCAGGATCGAACCCAAGAGAATTATTCCTTTTTTTTGACGATGATTCTGCTTGTATCTAGTTTATAATGTATGTAATCAGCCTTCACCCAACAAACATTGTCGTATTCTTTCACCATATAAAATGAGAAATAATGCCTTTTTTATGAAAGGAAAGTAATAATGAGAATGCATTAATCGATTACCTATTGTAGATTATTTGATTTAAACAAGAGCTATTGATCTTTTGTAGTAGTTGCATAATTATTTTATTGGACAATTATTGTTCAGTTGAACATTGGAGTTCTTTAGGCCGTGCTGAAAGTTTTTTAATTCGAAAGTTTCTCCTTTCATTGAATCTTAACTGGAATAATTATGTTGGGAATACGACGTTTTAGATTCGATATCTATGTTTCCATTTTACAAGTATATTATATTCTGTTAAAAAAAAAAAATTATATCGAATAACGCAATAACATGAAAATCCTATAAAAATTCTACTACTCTACTAAAAATGCTACTCGACGCCGAGTTTTCTTGTACCGTAACAGTTTATTATTCAATAATTATATGCCAAGGGTTCACGAGGATGCCTCTGTGAATAAATAGTAGGGCTGGAAATTTCAACGATTTTGTCCTGAAGTACTTCCAGGGGCGTAAATTCAGAATTTTCATTGGGGGGGCAAGCGGGGGGCAAGATTTGCTTCTGGGTAGTGGTATACTGATCACTGATTGTTATGTATTTAATTCTGTTATGTATTTAAGACATAATCTACTTCAATACCAAACTGAATCAAATTCTGGGGGCTCTAATGGGCCTGGGGGTGTACCTCCTCAGCCAAGCGGGCGTGGGGGCCTCTTCCCGGCAGATTTTGTGAAAGTATACTTCAAAACTGTGTTTTAGATCGCCTTTTCTATAGTCAATCAAATGCCGAAATCCCTATTTTTTTAGCATAAAATATTGATGATATACAGAGTGTCACGAAAGGTGTAACAGCCGGATCCAGAAACCATAGATTTTTAGATATTTTTCAAGTAGGCCTACTTACAGTCATTAAATTGTCAATATCACAAGAATCATTTATCAAAATTGAATTTTAAAGGTATTGTTGGGAAGATTAAATAATTTCACATTATAGTTGGCGCAACGTAAGTTGACTATTTCCCCCTCCACACGAGAAATAGCTCCGTTGTCAGATTGTGTGAAATTGGAACTTCTTCTAATGCAAACACATTCTACTGAATGTTAAAACTGACAGCGTAGCTTCGGAAAAATCATGCGGTGTTGTAAAACTCGCTATTTTTTATGATAAACCAGCTGTTTGCAAATTTATAAATTTGCTGTTTGCTCGAAAATCTAAGTCGATTAGCTTCAACAACTCCAATTCTCTTAACCTTTAACATACAATGATTCATGCATATATACCGCTCTTCTTACTTTGAAACTCTTCACAGGGCAAATTACGACCTTCCGACTATTTTTGACACTTGGAAGAAAATTTCAATTGTTTTTGAACAACTTTCTCGCTTTCACCACCCACTTATGTTCTTAAACAAAAAAGTTTCTAGATCGTCGAAAATTTCATGTTTTCTGTTCGAGTAGACTCGACATTGACAAACATATTCGTAAATAGAAACTGAATTGTTGGTCGGATATAAAAAATTCAAAAACCATTAGAAAGCACGAATTCTCCTTGCCATTTTGACATAAAAACATGATTTTCTCTACAACCAATGATTGTGAGAGAAGTGATATAGGTACGACAGAAAATAATTTAAAAAAATCAAATTTCCTTTGAATCGTTTTACCCAGGAACCGTTTTAATACTACTGACATGTCGAGGATGAAATTCTACATACAGATATGGGGTCTAATCGAGGATTTGAAGAAGTTTCAATTTCTCACAATCTCACAACGTAGCTATTTTTCGGGTGGAGAGGGAAATAGTCTACTTAGATTGGCCGACTACAATTTAAGGTATTCTACATGCCATAATCGATTATTGAGCAGTATTTTTAGGAGGTTTAAGTTGGAAAAGTGATTTTCAAGTTTATCTAAAACCTCAAACAGATTTTTCGCGATTTTTTCCAGGGTGAGGGAAATTTCCATAGATTAGAACCTTCCTTTTTCATTATCTCCAAATGAGACCAAGTACAGGGGTCTATCTCAAATCCCTGAGTCAGAATTTTTTATTAAAAACTAGACTAATTTTGTTGAGTGTGAATAATCGTCTTCAATTTGATAGCTTTGTGTCGAGCGATTACATACATACAAAACACTTTTTCTATAGGACTAAGAACTGGTCACTGGTCCTGGTTGACTGGAACTGGTTAGAAGTTCGTATCTGCAGTGGTTATTGATATATTTGCTAAATATGAAAATAATCAGTATTTTTCAAGTTCAAAGAGGTTTAACATGGTTACCTGATGCTTCAACTTACTTTTCTGTGGGTGAAATTTGTAGATGATTCAATTTTAAATAAAACGGGTTCAGTCAATAAACAGCCTAAATCTAAAATGTCCCACAAACTCAGAAATCAGGTTTGGATGAAACAAAACTGAATGGCCAATTACATTTGAAGAATCAATATGTCTAACTTATTAAATCTTATCTTATAAATCATTTATAGTTTTAATTGAAAAAGTGTTATAGTTTTATTATGTTAAATAGTAAATTTTGGTTATAGTGGATATTCTATCCTGACCCATTGTATTTCGAGTATAGTTCTTTATTCTTCTCACGCATGAGAATCTTGAAATCATATTGTAGTCCAGTCAAATTGAGCAAAAAAAGTAAAAGTCGGAGGACCCAGCTGAAAATTTGCAGATATGATCAGAGAATGGCGCTGGACGAGGAAATTACATAGGTCTTTTTTGTAGACAATAAAATTTTGAGAAGAATAAGACTAAGTGCAACTTTTTATCATTAAATGTTTTCGAGATACAATTATTTAAAAAATTTGTAATTTTTTCATAGGATTAAGATGTTAAAGTTTTTCCCACTTATAAAGTTTGTAACTATGAATTGAGCACTCGTACATTATCGTATTCTAAATCTCTCTCGGCGAAATTCATTTTTCTTTCATTTGAGACCAATTTCACACTTTTATGTTCAATATGTTTTGAACTACAGCGATTTAAAAGAACCCTGACACCCCCAAATACCTCAAAAATTGCATATTATATCACAAAAACGTACTAAAAATATTGGGATAAGTTATTGGCTTATATTTCTGGAATTATGTTCCTGAGACCCTGAGCAATGTTATGAGGCTAAATTCTATTACTAACCATCTGAAAGAGGAAGATTTCTTCTACATTTCATTATAATTTTTGCCCACAGGTTCCCGTTTAAGAGTCACTCTAATGTGAAAATGTTCTGTTTTCAACGAGGAGGTATTATTACACACAGTAGGCTACCATTACTATCTGAAAATTAGAATTTTTTATCAAATTTTACGTATAATATATGAATTTATACCGGGACTCTTGTCTTGGGGACTTTTAGTATGTTATTCAGCGCCCTTTTCTGATCATGTCTGCAAATTTCCAGCTGGGTACTCCAACTTTAATTTTGTTGCTTAGTTTGACTGGACTATTGGGGGCAACTGCCTCCCGTGCCCCCCCCCCAAATTACGCCTATGAGTACTTCTAATGATTGTAAGATTTTACTCTCCGAAGTGAACTGTTGATAATGAACGTTCAAAAGATGCTGTTGTAACAGAAACCGTTGCACCAATATTCAACATCCTATATGACATTTCATAAGACAAAAAATATTCTTGTTACATTCATTGAAGCAAGAAATTATATACTGTATCCATTAGGCTTGGGATGCTAGATTTCAGGTTCGAATCATCTCCTTCCTCACAAGGATTTCCCGTGAGGGGAAAAACTTTTCCAAAAAAGTACCCTGAAACTACATTTTTAAGAGTTTTAAGCATCATTATTAATAAACAATTTGGTAACTTCCTCAAAGTGCATTCTGTCTAGTGTAAGATGAGTCCAATTCCGGGGGGGATATATCACCTCAATCCCCCCCTGGGTTCGCCCCTGCGTCTATTTACAGCAAGAGGATTCTCAACTTTCTTAATAATTTTGATAATCTTTCACAAATATTTGCTTCTTTTTACCTCCTTTCAACTCATTAATAATCCTCTCCAACACCTATCAATTACAAGTATGAAGTATCTTCGAATTAACAACTGGAACTATTGAAGTGAAATCCGTGAAATGACCATTGAAAGTGGTATTGAAGGGAGCTATTATGATGAAATCTTTTGGAAAATTGTATCATGTAGATACAAAACTGGCAACATAGGATGTCTCTGTGGAATCTGATCTTTATATATATGCATGCATATGGTATAAGCTCTCCACTTTGGCAGGACATTTGATGAACTACAAATTAATAATAAACAACATGAATAAAAAACGAAACTATTGACATTTACAACACAGCAGGCAAAAACATTCAAACCTACGATAAATCTGACAACCAAGTTATCTCCCAGTCTACCCCTTCCAAGTTCTTGGGCCTAACAGTAGATCAAAACTTGAATTGGACAGAACAAGTCGCAAGGATATTAACACGAAAGTATCAAGTGGACTATATGCACTTAGAAAATGTCTCCCATTTTGTAAAATGGAAACGCTAAAAACAATTTATTTCACGTATGTGCACTCAATATCTTTTGGCATAAGTCTGTATGGATCTACTCCCAAACCAAAAACATGGATTCAATTTTAAAATACAGAAACAAGCTATAAGAATAATCCTTCACCTAGATTTCAAAGCATCAGTAGAAGAACATTTTGCTCCCTTAAATATAATAACAGTTTACAGCCTTTTACATATTTGAAACAATTATGTCTGTAAAAGAAACCCCTGGAAATCTTTTGACGTTGGGTATAATCATAGATACAGCACTAGAAACAGAGACAAACTTTTACATTTGGAAAACCATAGACTTTGAGTTTTATAAGAGGAAGCCCACATATATTAAAGTCTAAGTCTTATAACAAAAAGTATCCGGGAAGAGGCAAAATCCCAACAGATTCAAATTGGAATCGAAAAGATAATTCACAAATAGAGCACTCTATAGTATTGAGGAATACCTGCTCTCTTAATAAAATAATAAGGTCAACTTCTATTAGTTGAATCATATTTCATTAGTAATACTTATAGTTAGTTTATTA
>CM029549.1:32664271-32679271 GCA_017141385.1 Sogatella furcifera | reverse complement strand
AAGTTACCGAAACTCGAAGCAAACCAAAGTCAAGATCGAAGCTGCAAATCCCCCATTTCGTGTTACCGAATTCTGCGTGCAACCGTTCATTGCGTTTGGAGGATCAGAAGTAATTGAATAGCGATCAAACCCTGTAAGTCGGGTTCTTTCTCTTTATCGGACAAAGCCAATGGGGGATTGGGGAGACCAAGATACTTCGGAAATACAACGCAAAGAGAATAATTCCAATACTGAAGTCAAACGTTCGGCTTCCTGTATATCTAATCTACATTGCTGATACAGCGCAGATGCATTGATATCACTACGATCATCTGAGATAAAATCGAGAATATTTGGTTAGCCACAACAATGCAAACTGTATTCCATTGTTATTTTTAAGATTTATAGGCTTCTATTACGTATAGTGGGAACAGCTTCGCCTTGAAAGATGGGAAAAATATTTTGAAATAATTATGTCAATCATTCACCTTAAATCCCAATTTCAAATGTAAATCACTGTATTTTAATCGTAGTTTTGGATTCATATGGTGTATCTTTGAATATTCGATTTTGAGTGACTGATGAATATAGTAATAATAGCTCACCATTCCACCAAAAAGTATGAAAAATACTATGTAGTGTATTTCACGTGTTCATGTATTGTGAGAAGCCTTATTTCAAACAACCATGCACACCTTCTTTTCAATTGCTCAAAACATATTATTAAAAATGTTTCTTGATGAACTTCCTATTGGTTGAAATAAGAAGGTATAAGAATTTACAAGGAATTACATTCTCCTCCATTGTATGTGTATAATGTTTTAAAAATATGTTGTTCTTCCACATGTTGAATGTTAATATTGTGGATCATTTTGCACAATAATGGTCACAAAATTACAATAATTTCAGTATTCCAATATAGACCATCCACATCTTTGAAAATCCAAATGTTATGTTAAATTCTACAACAACACTCGCATGCTAATTATTTCAAACTGAGATTCGACAATCAGAGCAGAGTTCAACTTTCAACTTTTGATTTGATTTCAGATTGTCAGAACAACGGTGATGGTTGAGGCGCAGGAATATATGAGCAGAATAAACTCGATTCGAACGTGAATTAGTACATTCTCGGCTATTCCATTACATAACTTGTTAAGTAATGAAATCATCTACGCTTTGTTCGTTGTAGCTCATGAATATTGATACGTTTCGAATAAGACGGTTCGAATAAATAGACGAGTGAGCCTTGAAGCGTCGAGAAGAAGGAGAAGAAGCCCTTGATGGGAAGCACAGCTTGCAAAATTAGAGTCTCGCCCAGCCCGTTTGATATACATCATGTAGTGCATAAGCGTGAAGTTAGCGGGTTCGCCCTAAATAATCTAAAACATCTTACTTATTCTATCAATTAAGAAGCGCCGAGCTTTACTGCTGCTGCCAGTAAGCTGATGCCTCTTTTCATCGTCTTTTCCCGCTTCACCCCAGGCCAGAGCCTAATGACGTTTGCATGGGCGCCAAGGTTTGGGGGTGCTAAAATTTTCTTTGAGCTCAAACTGTTCGAACAAGAAGAGTTTGGCTGAATTTGAAAGCTGGTTCAAGAAAACATCCCACGGTATAATATGTGTGTAGCATAGGGTTGAATTCATGATCGTTTCTTGAAGAGTTTATATTTTATTGTTTTGCTCTGTTATTTTGCTTATGATATACTGTATGGATATAGATTTATTCTTTATTGCTAATTCAATTTCAATAAATAGTTTATTTAGAATCATATCTCCATTGCCGTAAACTAACTAACATTTTAATAGAAACAACTTGTTAATGATCAATCAATCGGCTTGAATAAGGTTAAAAGTATCCATACTTTGAGTATAGGAATTACCTGTATGAGATTGAAAATAAATAAAAGGAATACAATCAATAATAAGACGAGTGATAGATAAGAGAATACAATCTATTAAAAACTTCCAGTCAATCACATCTATTCAGGAAAACATAATAATCATGGCATTCAAAATGCAGTTACAATAAAGCAGGAATGTCAGTCACTTAGTTACTGTTGGCTTAGAGGCTACTCTGATTAGTGAAGATTCCAGTCACAGAATCCGTGAAACCCTCACTGATTTCATGGTACTGGGAGCTTATTGTTACTTAATCACTGCCCTCTTCAGCTACTAATGCTTCAAAATTCAAGTGGACTAACACAAGGCACGTATCTTCCCACTTCTCATTTCTTATGCAAGTTTGGGGACATTATTCATTGAGTGTAAGTTCTATTAACTGTTAACAAAATGAGAACGGTTCCTTTGTCAAGCACAGCTCGTTGGCTTCCATTTTCAACGTACAAACTCTTTACCTTGAAAGAAGCTGAAGTCTATCCCATTTTTCATGCCGCGAAGGAGCGACTCAGGACTTTTTTTGAAGCCTTCTTTGTTGTTTCATAACTCATTACAGTACAGTGCGCGTCTCAGCTCAGGTCACAGTCAATGTCTTGGGATATGTCTTTGTTAAGAGGCAGCCAACCATCCATAGCAACACCGTCTCAAGCCCAATGTTTACTTTTTATTCAAGAAAGCGCACGATACTTGCGAATATTATGGGTTAATTTTCCTGGAAGCTTATTCCAGCAGGAGAGCTGTCAAAGAGTGATATTCTATGAGCTTATTTTAATAGAAGTGTGAAGGTAATCGTATGAGGAAAACAAAAAAGTAGTTTGATTTAAAGTAGATGTTTTTTAGAAAAACTAAGAGAAACTTCGAAATTTGAGGAATTCAAGGAGTTTGAAGCGCACACAGTTCGCCTACAACTGTTCTTATTAGATTATTGAAGATTTGGTTATTTTTGAATGACACCAACTGTAAATTGAGATTTTCTCGATCTATGAATCATACATTAAATTATACAATCAGGCATTACTTCATTAATGAAAGTAACAAAGCTGAATTATTCGTAGTTCATTACATATTACATTCACTTGAAAGGTTATTCTCATGACGAGTACTGAGAAAATTGATTGATATTGTTAGTAAAAGAGAGTGTTAGACTAGTTAGTTGATTCATTTAGCCAGTTTTTCTGATGGGATTATATTTCACTAGCCGGCGAGCTCGCTTCGCTCGCCTTCTCCGTTTAATAGGGGGCTCCCCCTGGACCCCCGACAGTATCAGCAGTGTCAGTGAGTCAAACAGGCTCGCTTCGCTCGCCTGCATAGCCTCTGTCAGTGTAAGTTGAGACAAACAGGCGAGCGAAGCGAGTTCTGCAAATTCCGTTCAGAAGGGATTCAAAACTTATTGAACACAGCATTTTCAGACCTGTCTAATCTGGACCTGTTCACTAAATTTCGACATTTTCTACCCATTTATTCTCGAAAAATCCAAGAAAAGCTCTGAAAATTCGCAAAAATAGTTAAATGCTTATATTGAGCGTAACCTTGGGAACTATATCTGACATAGTTTGAAACTTGATTCAATATCTTCCAAATTAGTTCATCTATAATCTCGCTGAACCATTGAATTTACAGTTTCTAAGGATTTCGTATCAAGGCAGAAGAAATGCAACCCGCAATACATCTACAATTTTGAAAAACCTGATTACTGGTGTAATCTTGAACGGAATTCAAAATTATCTCAACACAACATTTCAAGACGTTATCTGAATCTACCTACCAAATACCAACATTTTCTACCGATAGGTTCTCGAAAAATTGAGAAAAAAGTCGAAAAACTATAGAAAAACTTAAATATTTGGCGTATCCTTGAAAAGCTCCTAAAATCCGTTTTTTAGCGCGCGTCTAAACGTCCAACTGAACATGCCTGCTAAATTTGAACGCATTCGGTTCAGTGGGCTTTTAGTTCTATGAATTTTAGTGATGAATGAATGAATGAATCAGTCAGTCAGTGCCATTTCACTTTTATAGATATAGATTAATTAATCATTTCTCTAAGAAATTTTTTATGATTACAAACAATATTCAATGCTACATTAGAACATAATCGATTCAAATGAATTAATCTACATTGAAATAAAATAAGTACAATAGTACATATGTACTTATAAATCAATGGTTTTCTATTGGAGTATAATAAATACGAAAAACCTAGGTCTAACTGAATTTACACGCCTCTTCTACTTCTACATCACGAGTGTCAGCTTGATATAATCATTCAATGGCGAAATAAGCAATCATCGAGAATTTTGAATAGATTTGGCCTCACTTTTTTCAAACGCCCATCACAATCATGTTTGAACATCTTTTTTTGTTTTCTATGTATTGCACCAATTGAACCCACTCGCGCCCAGTGTTGGCACACAACGACCACTCCTCTGAACAAACGCCTACGCCATGGTTTGAATGGCTACTGTTCATTGCTACGGTACAGCGCCTACTCTAAGGACAATGGGACATTCGTTAACACCACCGACAACAAACATCGTATAGTATAGTCGGTCCAAGCAAAGAAGACCCTCTGGCAAGATGAGAAAATGACTTCAGCTCGGTCAATATTGGTTCAAAAATTATCGATCTGGTCTCAATTGTAGGAAACATTCTGATCTACAATTTGAGACAAAATCAATAATTTTTGAACCAATATTGACCGAGCTGGAGTCATTTCCTCATCTAGCCAGAGGGTCTTCTTTGCTTGGACAGACTATACTCCAGAGTGCGTTCACCTTGAGAACATGAATAAATTGTTGACAGAGAAAACAAAAGACCATAAAAACTGTTTTAAGTGCGCTGTTGTAGGTTTGGATAAACTTATGAGTGGTTCCTTGATTGAAGAGGTTGGAAAATTACTTTCTGTGAAATCATCTATGAAAATGTTCATCTAACCCATTTTGGAATGCTTTTTACCTATAACGATGACCTAGACGTGAGTACCTATAACCCGCACTGAGTTCCACTCAGTATAAACATGGAAAAATAGAAAAATAAGATTATTGATTATTCTGAATCTCCTCAATTGCATTCCACACGATGAGAGAAATTTGATAGGCTATTCTGAAAATTATAGAATTATGCCTAAAACGTTACTGTACCGTGTCTTTGCGAATTGCAATAATTTCGTTGCAGAATAAAGCTAAGATAATAATATTAAAGAATCAATCTAGAGTAATAATTAATCTAGTAATAACTTATCATTACTACAGTGATATTTAATAGCTCATCAATTCTGGAATAAACCCGTAATCAATTGAAAAATAGTTAACGTGTAACCTGAGGGAATTATATTACTCTTTCACCTTACACATGATACCACATGTAGCGAGTGGCCCCATAGCTACACTACTTTGTAAAATCCTGAAACTAAATCTTTTTCGAATCCTTAAGTGGTTGGGAGCATTACGTGGATTCGTTCCTCCAAATGCCACATTATTTCTAATTAATTTTTAACTCCTCTAATTTTAGCATCTACAATAACAACTACGAGTCAGGAACCTGTATGAAAACAAATATTTTGTGATATTCTATACTCCGATATATTGAACAGTTCTTTAAATTTAAAAATAAAACTTC
The DNA here is from genome assembly GCA_017141385.1 of Sogatella furcifera. Classification (NCBI taxonomy): domain Eukaryota; kingdom Metazoa; phylum Arthropoda; class Insecta; order Hemiptera; family Delphacidae; genus Sogatella; species Sogatella furcifera. Next base: position 32,673,779 of record CM029549.1, on the reverse strand, counting down.
TACATCAAAATTTCGTCAAAACATATCAATTATTAAAGTGTCATGAAGTGTTAATAATTACTGTTTTATTTAATATTGGAAACTAGATCTAGGCCTCGGTTGAAAATATTACTACTGACATTTAATTAGAATTTTGAGCTAGAGAACGAAACGAAAATAATGGCACTCACCATAATTAAGACACAAAAAACTACACAAATTGAGACACAAAAACTTCCACTATAAGGTGACTATTTGCCAAATTAGAATTAAATTTTTAACTTTACATTAGTATCAACTTGAAAAAAAAAACAATAATTTGCCCCTCTGAATGGAAGCATTTCCATTCAGAGAGCCAAGGCCTGTCCACAAATCACATCCTTTTCCTATCGTGTCTGAACTAAGACTCCTTGCTTTTTCCAATGAAAATTTCCCCTTCCAACTTCCAACGGCACCCGGCCGGCTCCACGAGCAAAATTTTCATTTGAACCAACAAAATTTCTCAAGAGTTCAATATGCAATTCCAAGTACAGTATATTTTTCCAACATTAAATCGAAAGCAGTGATCGACATAAGCAGTGATTCAGCAATTTAAATAGAACATAATCAACTATCACTGAACAATATTACTTCAAAAATAAAAGTTCATTCTCATAATTTCTTAATAATTCCAAACAGTTCAATAACCTGAAAAAAGAAATATAAAACACACAAAAAAAACAATAATAAATTTCAATTTTCACACTATTACATCCGAATTTGAAAAATATTACAAATTTTTAAAAATTTTACATCCGAAAGTCCGAATTTGAAAAATATAAACGTAAACTCTATTGTGGAAAGTATGTATATGGTATATAGTACGCCTTTATGGTGGGTATCTAGAGTGGAATCCGTATAAATCTTATGTCAAAAAGAGTGAAGGGGGTGAGAATCTTCAATGATTGCTCGTTACAGTCTTCCCTATCTCAAACAAGACGCACACTGAAGGATTCTTACATGAAATTGGAGAAACATAGGCCTATTATTATAGCGAAACACTCTCACTTAATCAGAGCACAGTGATTTATGGTTGGAAAAAGACGCTCCTCAACTCCCAAAATCAACAGAAAACGTACTTGACATTCCCATCACGGATCCATTGTTCTCCAACATGCTTTTCTATATCCAAAGTCCAGACATGTAATTACTTAAAAATTAATTCAAGGACAGATAGTGTTCCTCAAGTGTCTGTTCTTATATTTTATTACAACTGATTGCAGGCTGTCATTCTGACGTTATCGTTATCGTGATCCAGAATTCTCTCTCATGAGTTTCAGAAATGATAGCAAAAAGGAAACAGAGCTTCCGGTGGGATCGAGCATTATATACTGTAATAATAATAACTATTATACTATAGAGAATTATTCTTTCAAAAACCAATGCTTGATTTGTATTAAAAAAATCATAAATTATTCGGAAGAGAGAATAGTAAGCCTTTAATATCTCCTCAATTTTGATTGTGAATTAAGTCCAGAAAGAGTTCAGCCTATGTTTTAAAATAACACTTTTATAATTAATTGAGTACATATGATACTCAGATAATCTTAATTATTGAAATTATACTGAATAAATGGAACTTCATTGAAGATTTTGAGTTTCCTAAAGCAAGGACAAGAAGGTGAATTAAATCATGAGTTATAGTTACAAGTCGGCTCTGAACGAAAGTTCATTTCAATAATGCAGTATCATCTTATTCTATAATTTATTTTCTTCATGTGTTGACAATGAAACGTATTCCTCTTCAAACTGAATTAAGTTTTTATTTGCTGCAAACTAAGCTGAATAAAGTTCAATTGGGGCTGATGCTAACCATCAACTTCTCAACTCGTAGGCTATGTAATTAAAATTCTCTATTGGAAAAATCAACAAGTAAAATATTATCATGATACTCCAGTACTTTTATTCCATTAAATATTTATTTTTTTCTGAAAACTGAACTAGTAGTCTTATCACACTTCAGTAATGACACCAAAACATATCCAATATCCTTCCGCCAATAAGAATCTGATAATTATCCAACAGTAGCCAGTCTGGCTGGAAATGGCTGGAACCGTCCATTGTTCGAGGATATTTGTAGCTAGCAATTTTGTCGAAAGTGGAAACGCCTCGGAGGTGTCGGAGATTATTGTCGTTGTCGCGGCTTTGGCGCAGTCCGTGGGTGCTTATTAGAGCAGCGCTGCTACAACAGTCGCCTGTTATTACGAATAGTTTCGTCTCTCTTTTGTTTGTTGTTCGACTCGAACATAAACATAAATTGTGGACTCGCATGACTCTCGTGTCTGTTTGAACTTTAATGCGCGGTGCCTGGTGTGAATAACAATGTAACTTGTGTATTATTCTTCACATCTACACCAAACATATCGTATTCAGTTGGCATAGCAGCAACATCTATTAATTTGTGTAATGATAGCCGTTAATCTCAAACTAGTTTTGATAACCGTAATTTGACCAAATGAGAACTTTCTGATGCATAGTATACATTTCATGTTCTATATTAAACGTAATATAATAGTATAAGGCATGATATGTATCCAACATGTTCTACAACGTTAAAATATGATCGACCATAGAGTAATCTTTGAAATGACTTTCTAGCTGAAGTCAAATATTTATGGCCTGACTCCATTACACGTAAATGGTAATTAAAGTTCAGATTCACTCAAATTTTACGCCTGAAGTCCAAATTAATTGAGTTTCCTCTAACAGTAGGATGATATAATTTGGAAGCCTTGAAGAACGTTAATGTTGATTTGTTTTGAAAATCACTTTACAAGATTGAATCTATATTTCCTTCAACTTGAATGTGTTATCTGATGTGATTCAATTTATTGATGTTCTACAATTTGATAATAATATCGTTATTATCTATATCAAAGATTAACACTGGCGGCTCGTGCCCACGAAACAGGTGAAGTGCTGTACAGTAAAAGATACGGGCACTTCACTTGTTTCATAGGCACGAGCCGCCACTGAAGATTAACAGGCTAAAATAATATTGTAGAACCTACAAACCCATAGACCCAAGTACGAAAATTATTAAACTAGAATAAAACTATTCTTGATAATCGACAATTATTCTATTTATCTTCTACAATAAAATTTCTATCCCAATTATTTAAATATAGTAACAACTTTTTCAGGTTTTGTCCAAATTTCTGTTTATACGAAATGATTTCCACTCAAAAAATATTTCTAGAAACATCATTACAATTGTTTGAAACTAACACAATTCAATCGATTGGCAAAGTAGCATAATGAAATGATTAGTTTTTCTCAACAAAATGGAGTAGCTTTTCCTTGAAAGAGGACAGAAAATTTGAGTTCGACTTATCATGTAAAATAATAGCCGGCAACATTTTAACATTTTTCGCCAATTAGTCCTCGAATAAAGCTAAGAAAACGCTTTTTGTTTTAAAGCGTGAATGAGCCTCTTGGGCGTATCCTTGTGTATTACCAGCCTGCATCCAAAGAATTCTAAAGAATCTAAGGGTCCAACGGAATAAACCATGAATGAGTGCCATTTCACTTTTAGTAGGTAGATTGATCGATACAGGCGCAAGATATGCAAACCGCGATGCATCTACATTCTACAACCTTGAAAAAAAAAATAGATTACTGGCCTAATCTTAAACACAAACTTTACAGACTGAATCTTTCCATATCTATTAAATTTCGTAAGTTTTTTCAAAGACCAATTTTTGACACTGTAATAATGAAATGCTTATTTTCTCAACTCATCATCTTGGTATATCAGTAGTGAGTTATGTTAGGCTTTGCAGGATCCAAGATTTAAAGAAAAACTACCTAATGTATTCAGAAGCTCCTATTATTTACTGAACAAACCTCAAAAGGATCTAATCGAACAAGACGCGAGCGATCCAATTTTCTAGCGCGTGACGGTGTCAAGAGCTGTTGTTTGCTTTTCAAAATGAAATTCCAGCGTTTTGAAAGCGTCCATTGTGTAGCCCGGGGCAGTGTCCGTCTAGGTGTGATCTACTGCTGCTATTAGCCTGGTATCAAGAAGATACATGAGAGAGGCGAATCGTTATTTCACGCCGCTCTCATGAGAATGTTTACGTGCGTGATTTGGCGACGCGCGTCTGTCGCCCAGACAAATAGCGTCATTATGCTTCCATATCAGCGTCCGTGGCGTAATCAATTGTCAAGGCCATCCAGTAGCTACTATCAATCACTTGTTGCTACGTGATTATGATGTTATCAGTGGATTGCTTCCAGTTGACGTGATATAGTTTATATGTAGTTTGCGCGAACTGAGAAGACACGCCGTTACAAAGCACATGAGATTGTATTGGAGTGTCTTTTCAGCTTGTACAAACAATATATTATGCTCTACGATAGGTAGTTACAAACTGTTATTGTTTGTGTGGGGAACACACTGTTACTGAGGTGGGGAATTTTGAATTGAATATAATTGTAACTAGGAAAGAAATTTAAATTGTATGATATTATAAAGTAGTTGATAAAGTTAATAATAGACCATCATAGGAAATAAATAACGCATGAAAATAAAAGATGGTTAATCAGAGATAGATAGACAATCTATTTTTTTGAAAACACAGAATGTTATGAACCATCACTACTTTTAATCTTTTGGATAATAATATCATAGTTTATTCATTTCTATATTCAATTAACCACAAAACAATTTGTGATAGTTGACTCAATACTTTTGTGATTTTAGAAGGAATGATATCACTTATAAATAATAACATCACTTGCCTTCATAACCTTCTATCATTCTAAATGAGAAATGATAGATGGTTATGCATGAATGTGCCGGAAATGAATCTGGTCTTTATTTCATTATATTTCATAGCATTCATCAATGTTTATTTGGTTGAAATCTTTAAAAACACATTTTTGTTAAAAATATAAATTCTTGTTGCTCATGTGCGAACTAAATGCTCATCTATATACACTATGTTATTATGATTTTATTTAATTTAAGTGAAATGAATAAATTCATCATACCATTTTATTCATTGTGGAAAATGTTGAACTCGATGATATGAAAAAACATTTTGTGATTTTTGAATGTGAACAGGAAAAATTCTACTGAATAGTGAGTGAACGTAAACATAAAGCTTGAATATTGTTTTTGTTTACATTGGAACAACGTTGCCTGGATAATTTACTGCTTCGGACCGCATATCACTCATACTTTATCGCAACTTCCTTGAGGCATAAACATGACGGTTGGTTAATACAGGGTGCCTTAATTGATAAAACCTTCTGCAAGTCCAGATATGTCAAGTTGACATTGCGGAAATTTCAGGGTAGATCATTATGCGTGTTGGCGGCAGCCCGGCAACGTTGGAACTGCGACTAGGCTTGCGTGTTGTCGGCTAAAGCTTGCATGTCAGCGCTGTCACCAACATTATTTTTAATCCAGGCTCATTAAAACGGCCAGTGGATCAACGGAGATGGATGGAGCCGCGATAATACCCAGCTACGACAACAAGCATTATCCTGTTCAAATCTCGCTAATTCATTGTTAAATGATTTTGACCCACATAGACTACAGTCGTGATTAAATGTGTTACTGATTGGACTTTTGGGAGGATGTTCAAAATTTTGCTTTCTGTGATGCATTGTATGAACTGGATATAGGCCTGATGATAATTCATGGATAAATATGTTAATGATTGTAATTTCAGAGGGAGTCTTTCCTAAAACTTGATGTGAGGCATTGGGAAAAAACTAGAGACAGCCTAATAATAATAATTCATGGATTAAGAAATGTTACTGATTAGAATTTTGAAGGGAGTCTCATCTCAAACTGGGTGCGATGTATTGGAGAAACTAGAAATGATAATAATGAATGAATAAAAAACTATGACTGGTTGGAAATTTGGAGGGATTATCTCCTAAATCTAGGTGCGATGCACTGTAAGTGCAAGATATAATAGTGATTTAGAGAAAAATTAAACTTCTGTCAACTCATGTGAGAAGACTCAAGTAAGAAAAGCCACATGAGAGTTAAAGTGTGAGATTTGAAGTTGAAAACATATTTTTCATTGTCATAGAGTGTTAAAGGAAATACCAGTGGAATATTCAAACCATAGTTCTCTTTCCTTTCCTTATGTTATGATGGAATTCTACTTTGATCAACGAACATCTACAACATTGTTCGAATTGGCATTAAATAGTCTCTCCGGTTATAGCCTATTAAAAAAAAATTCAGTTCTCAGTTATTCTTGTTAAAGTTATCAACAATGAATAACAAATATTGTATTGAAATATATATACTGTATTCGAGTCAGAGAACTCAGAAGGTTCTTTCATACTTGTGCTGTCTTTCTAATCCGAATAGAGCTAATTTTGATTGAGATTAAAGTCGAAAATAACTATAGAGAAAAAACACCGGCTGGGTAGAAAATGTTTATCCCTTCATCTTCGAATGCTTTTTACAGGCCAGCAGCCATCGGCTACGGTAGAGGTATGATTTTTATGTCTTTGTCTCATCGAATATAACCATCGGAGCGAATGAGCGGCGGCCGATTCCTCTGCACAGTAGGTGCCAACAAAACTGGCGGATGATGAATGTTTGTATACATTGATCAGCTCTGTCAGGACAGTCTGAAAGTGGAATACGACAGCGAAACATTCCAGTTAGGGTCACTCTTAATTCGATAAGCTCTCACAGCCTGCTCACCGACTGTCTTTACAGAGCTGAGCACTAATAACAGTCATTCACCAATCGCCAGTTTCGATGACGTCTGCACTACTTTGATGACGGTGACACTTTCCACAGAAAGCCCACAACAGTCGAGCTGGATTAGATTTCTCACAGCGGAGTATCGTGGCTTGGATTGCATCCCTCGTTCGGAGCAGAGAAAAATATCGTGAATGTTTTTCCACCAGAACAGCGAATCTCTGTAATAGGATTTGGAGACGAATCAGAAGATATATAGAATGCTGATTAGAATGAGATTCAAGAGTAGGTTTGCAAGGTATGAGACCGTCATTAATGTTATTTGCACGACTAAAATGCGTTTAAAACTTGGAGGTTTCTCATTTTGAAATTTGTTCCTTTCGTCGTGAAAAAACTTAATATTCAACCAGTGTCTGATTGTTATATTGTTAATTAATATTAATTGTTTTAGTCATTTAGTCATGAAGTTATTCGGTTAAGAGGTAATTGAATGTGATAAGTATCCTCTCCATCACTTTTAAGCACATAAGTTTTATGGAATAATAATTCTAAATTGTATAACTGATTGCTAGATTACTAAACGTCATTGCTAGGTTACTAGATAATTTTCTTACTAGATATTAGTTCAGGAGAATCAAGCATCCAGGGCGCCCTATTTATCAATTTTTCATATTTCTATTGAATGTTTTTCAAATCTAACAAATTATGTGCGTTGAAAATATAACTTCTACTCCATTTCTGTATTACAGGACTGTCAACTACATAAAAAATACAGAATTTAACACCGAAAGTTTGACGACTATTAAGAGCGTAATGTTGACATCAACCTTACTGTGGACCTTTAATGTGTAAAATCAGAAATAATGTTTATTATAAATTTTGTTTCAGTATTGAAAGCTGCATTGTCGGCACCTGTATTGTTCATCGTTTCATTTCTGCATGGCTTGAAACTATGCTGAACTGTCAATCATTATCTCACTTCGTAGTGATCACATTTGAGTTGCATAGCTGTCCTAATGAATAGTATGATGTATCCTTCAAGGTAAATGCTGTAATGGTAATCCCGCCATGCTATCATCTTATAATTCCACAGAGACAAAGCAACCTGAGAACGGGTGTTATGTCTTCTCCTATTACCAACGGTAATCACAAGGACATTAGAGAGATGCTGCTGTATCACTTCAAAGTCCATCAACCATTCAAATATTAATACCATAGACAAAGACTAGTAGAATAGCCAAAAGTTATAGGCAATGAGCTCGATTATCTCAGCTAATCCTTCAGAATCTGCAACCAAAAGGTTAGAAATGATAAAGAACGATGTAGCGATAACTACTGGTATGGATTAAAGTTATATCACATCATGATTATCTAAGATGATGGAGTTCGTACTGATTATTGATTCATTTGTTAGTAGAGAGAAAAGGCATGCAAACTCGATTTGAGAGCTGAAAAACTGTTTCTCTCCTAGAAATAATCTCCACAGAAAATGTAAATCAGATAAAGTTTTGCTGTTATTTCATTCCACCCGCTTATTTTTTCATTTTTTGATACTGCAAGTAGCCTATAACTTATATTCAATATGATGGCAAGAGGCAAAAAGGAGGATTTGGAAAAGGTGAAATTTTATTGCTGGAGGTTATCACAATCTACACACTCCTTTATACTTTGATCAACTTGGACTTTTGAATAAACCCATAATTGGACCCACTCTTGGACTTAGCTGGTTGAAGAGTTGTAACAATTAAATCGCATTAGAAATACAAAATATCCAGTGCCGGACTGGCCAGGTCGGCTAGTCGGCGATCGCCGACGGCCCTGGACCCTGGGGCCACAAACATCTGAGCCCACAAACATCTGCCGATATGGCTGTGAATATCAAAGTGACTATATAACTATTACAGTTATTATAATAAAGCATTTGAAGTGTGTAGACTATAATTATACTGATATTTTTCTATGTGGCTTTATAGTGATTTCATAGCTTGTTTGTTTTTTAACAAATTCTATATTCTTCAAGATTTTATTGCTTTTTCAACTATTCCCACTGTCTATTTCAACTTCTCCCAAAATTCGAGAGAAAGCTAGTAGGGGCGTAGCTTATTTTTCAATTTTCAATAAAGTGATTTCATTATATCACTGTAAAAAATTGATAAATAGGTAAGTTACTGATAGAAATGTTGTACTAAACTATTGCATTGGTAGAATGATTGATCATGGAAATTTCAATTCAAATTTCTTATAAGGCTAAAAACTATAAAAAATGTAGTCCTAGAGTACGCCTACATTGTTCTTTAAAAAAGTTTCCCCCTGACGAATAAAGGTAACGTGTGTTTAGCACGTCGATCCTCTCAACCATAAGCCAGTCTCCACAACCAAGTGAAGATGCAGAACACCTCTGAATAACATGCAGTTAATCAGTTAGAGTGTAATGCAACAATTGATATTCCTCCAGAAACGGGAAACGACTGACTGTCTTTACTAACGACAGCCAATCTCCCAAAGAAGGTATTCTCAGGTTAACTACCCTCACAAATTCATAACTCTTCTTACTCCCTCCTCTCAAAAATCGTATCTGATTTTTTAGAAGTATAAAAATATAAAAAATACCCAGATATATCCAGAAAAGCTGGGTACGCATTTGTTCAGCAATTCAGTTCAGAAAGCATAGAATATTCTACTGTTATAGTACATACGCGGTACGCCACAAGCCTGGGAAGGAAAAGTTTACGGATAGTATGAGGATAGTTTCCCGGGCGAGGCTTGCCGAGCCTGGGAGTAATTCCGAATACCGTAAAAAAATTCCTTTTA
>CM029549.1:32262735-32663771 GCA_017141385.1 Sogatella furcifera | reverse complement strand
TCCCCTGACTTTTTACTTTTTCGATTTCAAGTTTATTTTGATAATTATGGTATATTTAATTAAGTGAAGAAGTATTGAACTCTAATTATTGAAATAAACTTAAAATCGAAAAAGTAGAGAGTCACGCTCCTGAAAAATTGAATACTCGTTTCAATGACATGAAGAACGTGAAATTCTGTCCAGAAATAGAGGCTCTATCTGCTCAAAGAGATTGATAAAAATTACATTGTTCTCAAGGGACATAATTCTGCCGTTCGGCAGTTTGCCGACTACCACTGCCCACTGTGATAGTCTATGAGTGAAATTTGCAGGCGAGCCTGTTTATCTCAGCTGACACTGACAGAGGGTTTGCAGACGAGCGAATCGAGCCTGTTTGACTCACTGACACTGCTGATACTGTCGGGGGCCAGGACCTGACTAGATGGAGAAGGCTAGCGAAGCGAGCCTGCCGGCCAGTAACTATAATATAGTTTAAATATTTGAATATTTACTCTGAAAACATCATTTCTGTGAGTCTGAAATTTCAAAAACATTTCTGCACAGAAATTTTACATGAAATCCTGAAAAATCTGTAATTTTAATTATATATTCTTCAAAAGAAATAAATTGGAGGTCTATAACACTATGAATCAGTGAACAAAAATCATTAAATACCGAAAATTTTAATTACTTGAAGTGATAATATTCATGATACAGTACCAAACGGTTGGCTGTCTTCAACTAGTACCTATAACTTGACAGATTAAACTTGGCATGCGGTATTCACTTCTGAGTAAAGTTTGGCATTAGCATCAAGCAGCTTTGTCTGGATGAGAATTTTTAATGAAGTGAGTAGGCCTACTAGTGGTAAACTTTCGTAGTATGTGTTAGATTCTGCTCGCTTTTCAACTTCTAATCCCAAATAAAGTTGGTTTACACTTACTGAGCATTATAACTTTAAACTTCTATTACTAATATGAATGGTTCGCGCAAGCTAAGAAAACATGGGTTTACTATGTAAAGTGTTTGGTGATGTGTGTCTTCACTAGCCTCCCAGTTGTCTCCATTAGTAAAACTCTTTCAACGTTAATAAGCGGCGAGTTCTTGAAACAGTTATTTCTTCATGTTAAATTAATGTTTTTCCTCATGTTTGGGTGACTCGTTGGAGGAATTGGTAACGTGTTGGTCTGATAACCAGGTGGACCCGAATTCGAGACTCGACTATATGATTCTATAATCACAACACTATCACATGAAAACGGCCACACCATCTTTCAGAGAAGACGCTAAGCCGTCGGTCCCGACTACACAAGAATTATTTGTCTTCTCTCATCATCATAGATTTCATTACCCACGCACATGCCTATGATCTCATGTGGACTTCACCCTCAGATAGAATCAAACCAAACTGAAACCAAAATGTTGAAGATTGTTCAACTATGAAAATAATGTTTGCTTAAATTTATATGAGGAGTCTCTCTCTAATGCACTGGCGGCTCGTACCCACGAAAAAGGTGGAGTGCCCGTTTCTTTTACTGTAAAGAACTTCACCTTTTTCGTGGGCACGAGCCGCCAGTGCTCTAATATTGAGCCAGAGAGTTGAATATTGAAAAAGTAGGCTATGGTTGTTGAAATCTGAACAAGATTATTTATTGCTAATTTAATTTCAATAAAATATGTCTTAAAGTAATGAATACACATAATGCCGCTCGAAAAATAGCGAAATTGTGATACACAATGAAGTATATGTATATATAAGTTGATACGGATAAGTGATGGAATAAATATGCTCACGGAAGGTACAAGTCAGCTCTTATAAACAGAAGGTAACACATAAAGGTAGGTGCGTCCTTTTTGTATCAGACAACTTATGAAAGATAACAAGGTATCGTTGAGAAGTCTTTGCAAGTAAACTTCAGCATCAAAGTGACTTGGCCTGCGGGTTTTTCACAATTCTCGCTCAGTGAGCCTGCTTCAGCATCCAACTCGGTTTAGTTGTTTAGATGTAAATCAGTGATTAATCAGGATATTAGCCTCTGCTACCAAGTCGACAAGATTAGCTTTCGGCCTGTCGGCCAACACAATTTATTACTAGGACGACGTCACACAGTTTACTTTTCTGTCAGAGATTCTCCTAATTAAGAACTCTACACTCCATCAGGTGAGAGATGGTTTGTCGATAAATTAGTTTGCAGTTTTTTGCGAAACATGTTTGAAGCATCAGGATCATGTGTCCAAAGGGGAAATCAAGCTCAAAAGAGTTTCACGTTCTCAAACAGTGAAAAATACACAGAATAGAGCAATTGATTGAGGAAAAAGTAAGGAGGCAGTTACTTTCATCATTGTGATGTATTTTTGGTGTGCTTGATGTGACAATAATGATCGAATAATGAATGAATGGTGGGGCCTTCAGGGAGTGCAGTATTCAAACCTTTTACAGGAGACTTCAATATTTGAGGAGCTTCCATTGGATAATAGTATCAAAGATATATTGAGTGACTCTGAAATACTTGTACATTGAAGGATCAAACATGAATCATTATCCCCTTGTTCAAACCGCTATCTCACGCTATATCACCGCTATCTCACCTTGTATGTTCTATCTCACGTCTCTGAATAACATTTCAACATCGACCACTGAAAAATTCCAGTGAATCACTCTCATTCGCCACAAAATAAGATTTCAACTCCTCCACCCTAAAATAACAGTGTTTTGCCCCCTTTACGAAACAACATTGAAGTTTTTCCACATGAATTGTGTATTTCCATACCATAAATAAGATTTAATATCTATCATTCACTGCAAGAACAATAAATGAATTTTCTCTCTCACTTGAATAAAATATGGTTGAGAACTTCCCCCAAGCACTTATCATTCTCCTCAGCTATTTCCTTTCGTGGGGAGAGTTACACCCCCCGCTATGTCATAGGGGTGACTTGGAAAGCCGAAAACATAATAAATCACAACTTATCAAAGAACTTTGTAATGTGTAGATGTTGAATGAAGCTGCAAGTGTAGACTTGAGAAACGCATCATTCAGAATGATGTGTAGACTGAATGTGAACAGTATCAACATATCAATTGCGATTCAGATGAATGAATTATATCTATGTTGTGTCCAGTATCCACACGTATCGCTTGATTTTACTCAGGTAAATCTTGATTCTATTCAGGGACTCTGTATATAAAGCTTGTAATGAAATAAGACGTAGATCATAGTAAAATATTTCTATAACTTCTATGACTACAATTATGTAATATGACTATAGCCTAACATCGCAGAGAACTCCACAGAGCATTCTTGCTTGAAAAAAAGAAACAAAAAAAAAGAACAATTTGTCATTTGCTGATCTAGTGCTGGAGAGTATTACTTCTCAATATTATCATTGAGTAACTTATAGATACAAGTATATATCTATACTCAAAGATATTATACAGTTCATATTACCAAAATGACAATTTTTTTTAAATATTCATTCAATTCTGGAAATTACCGAAAAAAAACCTAGATTGGATTAATGTATGGACAAATCACTATAAACAGAGAATTCAGATGCCAATACTATCAGACAGCTCTACAGTCGTTCCTCGAGATTAATGATGAATTTCCCAATCAAAACCCTGAACTCACATGTTATGTGTATTGTTTGCCCTTACCAAATGAACTTTACATTGATATCTATGTGTAGGCTCTGGAACAATTAAATATTTAGGAGAATCATCTCCATTTATCCGATGAATTTCTGGAATCAGACAAAAGGCACTCGAATCATGACGTGAATGCTGTTTTGTTGAGCCTCAATCTATAATACCACCGTTCTCATTATTCTACCATGATAATGATAAATTATGCCATGATATGCTTTTCACTTCAAATCATGAGCAGGTAATCTTTTTGTTTCAGGTACATTGCAGTCAAAAAAGCTTGTTGCAGTTCTATCGAAAACTCTCTGATAGATTGTAATTAATTGATTAATGCAAAAAATAGTAATAGGCCTATATTTTCTGTATGAATCCATCAGAATGATTGATATTATAAGGCGATGGAGTAGAACTGAAACTTCTGATACAGAACGACTTTAGAAGAGAGGTTTTGCAGGAAAATATGGAATGATATATGAATTTACAATATTATCATGCTCTCATGAAAAATTAGCTATTGTGGTATGGTATTAAATGCTTGATTTGATTTTCTCTGAGAGTGATGCCCACATGGGAATGCGTGGGTAATGAAGGGGATGGTGATGAGATATGACGTCTGCTTTTAGGCTGTCGGGACCGACGGCTTATCGGCTCCTCCAAAAGACGGAGTGTAGGAATACTTTTTATCCTGTATATGAACTATATGTTTGATGGAAATGAGATTTGTTGATTTGAAAAATAATAAAAAAAAGATCTTCTCTCAAAATTGGTGAAGAAATAATGTTGATAAAAAAATGTATAACATTTAGTAGAATAATCTAGTTTATGAGCTCGTAGATTGCAATACGCTAACATTTATTACCCACTGCTCACATTGAATAAGGATGAGCTGGAAACTACGAAACCTAATTTGTTTCAATAAATTAATAGTATTGATTAATAACTAAATTAATTAATAGACTATTTGTATAATGGTAAGACTGAAGTGGACTATTGAAAAACGTCTTGTCCCCATTGAAGGTCTGACTTATGAATAAAGTTTTGATTATAGATTATATAATTGTGAAATAATGTATATTGTAAATATATAAAAATCCTAACAAACCGTTTGTGTACAAAGTTGTCAAAGTTCATCATCATGAAAAATGATTTATCATCATTGGTATTAGTACTAGTCACGACACAAAAAAAGGTCTCACCACTAATTTTAAGGATGGTGATGTGGGTGAAGATCAAGCAAATTCATCGTGCATATTTATTTCCAACATGGTAGACCAGCATGAGGAATTTGAGGAAGCAACAAGGATGCCTGTTGATTGAGTAATCAGACGGCGCAAAATGTTTCCCTCATATTTGGACTAGTTGATTCGCCTCATTCCGTATACAGAAATTTTCCTCCTCATTTTCATATCCGAGCACATTCTCTACAAACTTTTACCAAACCCAAAGCTAATGTAAATTCCAGCACTTACAACCGGCCAATGAGGTATGATGAGAGCCTCAGACCAAGCTTCAGCTTTTTACATTGAGAGTAATCCGTATGCTCTAATAATTTTTCCTCATATCTCTATACATAAAAGCGAAATGGTTCATGGCTGACTAATTCATTCATCACCAGAACTAAAAATCCACTGAACCAAATGCGTTCAAATTTGGCAGGCATGTTCAGTTGGACGTTTAGACGCGCGCTAAGAACGGATTTTAAAAACTTTTCAGGGATACGCTAAATATTTTAGTTTTTCTATAGTTTTCCGGCGTTTACTTAATTTTTTCGAAAACCAATCGGTATAAAATGTTGATATTCGATGGGCAGGTTCAGATAAGGTCTGGAAATGTTGTGTTGAAATATTTTTGAAATCCGTTCGAAATTACGCCAGTAATCAGGTTTTAAAATTGTAGATGTATTGCGGGTTGCATATCTTCCGCCTTGATACGACCAATCCTTAGTGTAAATTAGATGGTTCAGCGAGATTATAGAGGGAGTAATTTAGAAGATATTGAATCAAGTCTCAAAATATGTCCGATATACTTCCCAAGATTACGCTCAGTATTAGCGTTTTACTATTTTTCGGAATTTTTTCTCAGATTTTCCGAGAACAAATTGGCAGAAATTGTTGAAATTTGGTAAACAGGTCCAGATTAGGTCAAGAAATGTTTTGTTCCATAAATTTCGAATCCCTTGTGAACGGAATTTGCAGGCGAGCGAAGCGAGCCTGTTTGTCTCAGCTGACACTGGCAGAGGTTTTACAGGCGAGCGAAGCGAGCCTGCCGGCTAGTAATATATATGTACTCGTATTTTTCCATGTTTTAAAGCACCATTTCAAATGGACGGAATTAAAACTCTCATTACACAACCATCCGAGATTAGAATTTTGCTTTTGATTTTTCGAATAGTTATTGAAGCTTTGAGCAACCATCAAGGCCATGTCAAGTTTTCCACTCCAACTTATCATTTGGAGAGTAGAAGTTATACAAGATTAAAAAAAAAGACAATAAAATGGTGTGCTGTGCATCCATTATTTTCTGTCTGAAGATGGCAAACGTAATGATGGTCACTACTGAATGTAGGGTACCCTCGGTTAGTCAATCTCAGCCTTAATCTTTTTGAAAGATCATATTTATATTCCTATATTAGTTGTTGAATAGGAATTCTGTGATGATGTTGATGATGATTTAAAAGCATGAAATATTATTGCCAATCCAATCATGTTCCATCATAATTCGAAAATAGATCTTCAAAATAGAAATAAATATGAATAGAAAATATTTCCAAAAAGTTCTAATATTTCATGCAGTGGAGAAAAAATAATATCATGGATAATATCACAAATAAAATTTAGATTTTCTGGAAATCGACCCTCTATAAAATGACTCATTCCTCATATACCAGAGCATAATTATCATGGATATCATTAAACCATAATATAATGAATCCTATTCAATACTGAACTTTGGTAAGACAAGGAGCTGGCATACTGGCTTTCATGGACCTCAACCAGATTTCAGCGTTCAAAGGCGAGACTTATCCTTCCAATAGTAATCCTTTGGAGCAATGCTATGCAAGTGCAGAGTAGAGACTCGACTATGACTGTTTGAGATTCAATTAAGCAGACAAGGATAGCGACAGCATCCGCTCACGGCGGATAATTAATTTCTCGAGGGAGGGCTTTTGCATCACCAAGTCCACTGTTATTGACCCGGCTTCGGTTCACCCCTCCTTTATTATTGCTAACTTGTGTTGTCAGTGAATTCGGCTCATCCGGCTCTAAGCCACAACATGTCTATGCCGATCGCAAACGACGAATAATTATCGACAGTGGCATGGATTCGACTTCTTTAAAAGTCTCAATTACATGAACTACAAAGTTAAACTATCTGATCCTATAACTTGAGCTATGAGGGGAGAATTTTCATCCAAAAATCAAACTGATATTCCCTCTCATTCACTGAAAATGAGTGAACACGATTCATGCTGGTGCCGTGGGAAAAGGTAAAGTGTTGTACAGTATAAGATACGATTACTTTACCTGACAAGCAAGTGACATTAGTTAACCCATAAGTTCATTGTTCATATCTGCATAAATATAATAGTTAACAGGAATAGGAATAAGCATTCACAATAAAAAACAATAATCTCTCCTTTTAATTTTTTTTTGTAAAGGTTCCTCATTGTATCTTTTTTGTTATCAACTCCTCTCCACCACAGGCTTATGCCTATGAAGGGACAGATCTCCTATAATTTTGTATGTGAACCTTTCATTGTAATTATGTTTAATAAAGGAAATAAATGATTTTTGACTTTAACTTTGACTATAGCCTATAGAAAAATTCTTGGAAGATTCTCAAATCTTATTTATTTATTTAGCATTCGAATCATACTTCTATGCACTCGTTTATTGAGTATGAGTATGACTATAATACTGTAAACAGGATTTCGTTTCACTCAAGACTAATGATAATTCTTCTAGCATTTAATAGCCTGTATAGAACTGTAAAGAATGGAATAATAATTATCTTTGCTGAGAATGATTGTAACATGAATTCAGTCTCTATAACTTGTTTCGTATTGTTACTTTTTCTCGTTCTTTGATATACTGTATTTTGTTCATTTGTGAAAATAAACTTATTCATAATGATGATGATGATGATTAATTTTGTACCATGAGTGAAGAGTGGGATTATGAGTGTCTTCCAACTTTATATAGTTCTGGAGCTCAGGCTATCAGGCTACTTGAAATTCTTCAATGTGCGATACTAGGTTGATCCTTGACACCTTTCGGTCCATAGAACATAATGTACTCGAAGAATAGGCCTATGTATAAATGGAAGTTGGGAATAACAGTTTAATTCTAATTATAATCCATTATAAGTCGAATTTTAACATAACATGCTCCGTTCATTTCACATGCAGAGTTATTTTAAAGGGTCTAGTGTGAAATAGCAACGTGAAATTATTGCGATTCCTTGCTCATTTTCCATAATAATTATGATTGTGCTTCTGTATGAATGATTTCTCATAGGATTCAATTCCTCATTAACATATAATAATTAGCCCTACAAAACAGCTAACATTGAACAATTTTTTTCTGCTTCTTTATTTTAGGAGGCATTTAATCACGATCAAGATAAATAATGAGTTTTATTGTTCTCTGGAATCCGAATTCTGGTTAGAAACATACATCCTGAGGAATCGTTTGTTGAATGATAATTCTTTTTTGCTCATTCTATCACGAAACAGAAATTCTTAAAATACATAGATGCATAGCGTAGCAAACTGGTTGCTGGTACACGCAAATCCTATTTGATACTCTTCAGCTATGAAGAAATGGAATTTTTCTCGCATTTTTTCTTTGTATAATGTTTCTAGTCTTTTACTAATTCTCTCTCCTATAAAACTGGAAAGCACCACTTGTTCTCTCCTCACCTTGAATGGCGTGACAATGATTGAAAGCGTGTTTTCAGAACTTCACTAGATGAATTTCTTAGCAAAGAAAATTTTATTTCATCTATGAGAAAACATAACTGAAACTATTTCAACAATTTTTAATTTCTTCAGTTATAATCAATTATTAAACGAAGAATAGCCTATTATTAACGTTTTTCTCTCATGCATGATAATATTATTGAGAATACAGTACAAAACATACTCCACTGTTCAGAATTTTCCACATTCATGACTTTCAAGAGTGATTGAAACCCTATAATCAAATCATAAAAATAACGGAATAGGTTCCAAATTGTGTTTGCCACAAGTCAACTGACAAGTTTGTCAATCAACTGACTTTTCTTAATTAATTACTTCAAGTTAAATCAACTCCATTTTCAAGATCTGGTTTTTTTCTTGAGCTAAAGGAATCTGGTTTTTATAGCTTATAGGCCTACTTACTTTTTATAGCGTAAATTTACTTCAAACATCATTTATGATTATGATTATTTATGATTTATAATTTATGATTTTTCTAAATCGAGACATTATATTGAATGTGTGAATACACCAAAAACAAAAAATCCATTCATATCACTGGCTTTCATAAAAACATACATGAACATAACCGCCTCTTTCCTGTTCCCCAAAATTCTGATTTTCTACAAACAGGCCTCAGGCTCACGGTTACATGAATTTATTAGAGATTAAATATACTGTGAGTCAGCATCAATAGTCAACATTGAATTTTTCCAGCTCAGCAGGATTTGTGGAGTGGGAACGATATACAACCCAACCAGGGGTGCAATCTCCAATCAGAATCAGAAAAGAGTCGAATGAATTGAAACGGTTTGAAATCGAATTATCGTCGCGGCTAAGAATGATCAGCAAACGCCCGGAAGGAAGCCGACAGTGGGCCACTGTTTCCGAGGGGAACTAACGAATTCAAGCGGAATAGCCAAAGGTCGGTCGTCTGCTGGGGCTGATTCAAATAAACTATGATTTCCAATCACGACCTTCTGTGGTCGATTCTTCTGAAGGCTATGGTTCACGCGCTTGTATGATTTACTGCGCTCCAACAAAGGGGTAAATTTTATTTGATCAATGAAGTGGGTGCAAAAATAGGACCCTGCGTAACGCCACCAGTCCTTGGCACAATGCATACTGCTGTTCCCCGTTTTAATCTACAAGCGTGATGAAATCCTTCTGCAAATAGGCAACGTTCGTCGGTGTCACATTAACCATTGTGATATTTCATACTGTGTATTATTTGCAGGCGTTGTTGACTTATCAAAGGCGTCGTTCTATGGGGACAGAAACTCGCACGAACTTGAGACTAGTGAATCAGTGAACCACATCGCACAGTAATAATTATCATTTATCCTCTATGTTGATCAGTGGACGACGTTCATACCCATCTCTTACCCACGTTTCGAATAGAATTGTTCACTAATCATCCTCAAATTAATGACTCCTGCCCTCTCCAAACAATACTTTCAATCAGAATCCAGCAGCCATTAATCATATGAATGTGCACAATGGTGCGACTAACAAGTCACAGACGAAAAATACATTCAAGCAGCTGCTTGTGATTCGATTATCAATCATTAGACCCGAGTATCGATGTGATTTGACTCTCATTCAAGTGTTAACACTGTTTTCGATGTGCTATGTGATGGTGAACTATGAATCATCGTCAGTTTCTGGGTGGTACTGTATGTGACAGTCATTTGTCAGCTCAACATCTACTTCTTAACGATGCGTTGTGTATCCATTCAACATTTTTTCATGATTTATCCAGTGTAATGATGAGTTATAAATTCAATAAATCCATCATTTGTTGAACAGTGTTGTACATTTAAATTCAATAACATTATGATCTTAATTTCAAGTTGAAACAATAATGGAAATTCAATTATCCTTCTAATGAAAATGATGGAGAATACATTTCATTCTTTCCTCACTCAATATGACTATATTGGGCTTGTCTTGCAGATATTATTCAACGGTTTACGGTTTCAATAATGCATAAAATGGAATTATCTTATAATAAAGAGGAAATACGTAGGTCTACAATTCCTGATTTTTCTCTGTTCTACAGTAAAACCTTTTACTGTTTAGCGCATGCATCATAACATAGGTGAATTTGAATTATACATTATGTCGGAGAGAATAATATACAAAGCATACCTTTAAAGTTAGATCAAAGTTGATCTGTTCAGCGTAAATAATTCATCATGATTGATAGAAGTCTCTCTCAAAAATTTTTTAAATTTATTGTAGAAAAATATTCATGCTGATTTTTTTCAATTGCTATACATACATTAAACATCACCCTGAGCTGTTCAATACTAACCGAGCTCATCAACTAGCGGATTCGAATATTCGCTTATCAATAACAGCTAGTGCCGAGTGTTGGTGATAAGTAGAAACACGTTACTGCTCGATGATTGCGCTCTGATCGTACGTTTCACTGGACATGCACAAATCACGCGCATCGATTCCAGATGAAGCGGCCTGTGCTCGTTTGACCCTCGACTTGCCATTAATTTGACGGGCAATCAAGACAAATTGAGTTAACAATCAGTTTGCTAGAGGCTGTTGCAAGACCGCGCGGTACGCCGCGACTCTCTCGTGGGGAACGCTGGTCTGGTCTGGCCTCATGACGCATGACGTCACTGTAAACAGCGCTCGACCTTGGTCGAAATGCACTCAAACAGTGTGACACCCACTCGACTTGCATCGTCTCTGCATCAACGCTTTGCAACACGGATAATTTCCACCTGCATACCGCCCACGTTGTGTTGTATCATCACACCTTCACCAGATCAACTTACAAACGTGATGGCAGTATAGCTGACGCCAAAAAGTTGGGCGGTTTCATCTGATTGTTGTGCGCTACAACAGAGTTGATGTTTTCGATTAGAGCTGTTTCTAGCTATGCCTGGATGATGTGAAATCAAAAAGAGACAATAGATACTTTCAAATTCAAATTCGAATATATTTATTTCCTCGTAATTCGTAATACAATATATATTTTAAAATGATTACAAATAGAGTAAAAGGAACCCCCCGAAAAAGACTACTCATCTGTGTGAATATTTTTTCCATAAGCTAGGAAACCGCTTATTTTGCGACAGCTATTCACATTTTCTACCCAATAACTCCATATCATGCATTCTATTTTCTTTCTAATAATAGTCTATACAATTAGAACCACTGTAGTTTTATTTATTGAAAAAATAGTCAAGTTATTCAATGTTCATAAGACTCATAACAGAGGGAGTTTGAATTATATTTTCCATTTTATATTTTTAGTCATCACAATATCGCCTCTTGGCACGTTGATGGTTGTCCTTTATTTTGTATGAACTATGAAAAATTGGAAATCGTTTTTATCCATACTTTCCAAATCCTGTAGTCTATAGTCTCTATACGATATTTTTCAGAATCTAGATAGCCAAGAAAATTGGTTTATAAGAGTGATAGAACTCATTCTCGAGAGAAGCGTAAACAATAATCGATAATAGAATAAATTTGGTATATCATGATTTTCATCAGCCTGAATATCAAGCTCAGTCTCTACCAAACGCTTATACAAGTCGCATCTAGAGTTTTTAACTATCTTGAAGTTGAAATGCAAGAGTTCATGAGCTGGAATTTAAAAAAAAATCTCTTACATACGTTTGAATAATAAATCTATCATAATAGATGTTTGAAAAACAATTTGGTTACATTTTCATTATATAGGAGGAAAAAAAACAATTTCAAATTTCTCAAACGCAGTTTGAAAGACAATTATTGTAAACGATTTTGATAAAACAGTTGAGAATTTGACAAATGAGAGCGGATAAATCACTGTTCCAGAATCCAAGCCTCCTAATCTTGTTACACTGTCAGTACTTAGTTCAGACTTTGATTCCAGCTTCCCGACAATGGTTATAATTTGACACGGAATATCGCTACTAACGAATGCTAATGTGATTAAGTCCTCGTCCCCCAAATTCATGATTCCACAATTCCTCTTATGGAACGGATTGTACTCATTCTTACTGCACGATTCCTGTATGATAATCTATGCAAGGTAAAATATTCCGACGGGCAAATGGGATGATGGTTGCTGCAATCCACTCTGGCAGTCATGATGTTTTTATGATGATTGCCATAGCAGGGGCAGGATTGATGTCGTATGATCGCTCTATTAAAATGACAAAACGTTGAGCTTTGACATAACCTGACACTTTTGCAGTGGCAACTTTAATGAGCACGTCACTGTCGGTTACACTTTCAATTTTGTTTACATTTTCAATTTTGATCGATGAGCTCGATGAGGGGAAACCTTTTACAGAATATAAGCCATCGACTCTTTACCTCAATATTATTTTATATCAACAAGACAAGTATTTCACATTAAAATTATTTTATCTTTTCCTCACATAATAATGATTCTTCAATCTTCATTATTAGATGATGAATTGATACTACAAAATATAGGAAAATTATATCGAATGGATTTTATTTGATAAGAAGAATATATCATCCAAAAATAAATTGATTACTATTATTCATTCTTTAAAAATATATTTCAAGTAGCATCTACTTTAGGTTTGAACGTTGATTCTTTTCAAAAACTATCGCTCTAATATTTTTATAAATAATTAATAGTGTTATGTTTGTAATCAGATCAACAAACATCCAATCCTTCTTTCCTGAAACGTTTCAACTTTAACAAGATAATCCCAGTTTGAAAAAGATGTAAGAATATCAATCGAAACTTTATTACTTTCTGAAGAAGGCCATTGGAGGGCAATGTGAAAGACAGTAAATCAATTGGATGATAAATAATAATCTTTTCCGTGGTACAAGAGAAGTTGCTAGTAAATTCGGTACTGCTTGAGCGCCAGCCAAGAAAATTGGAATTTATTCATAGATGTTGGAAGAAGATTATACTTTTAGTTTTATAGCTTTTGATCTTGCCTGCAATGGAACAAGGGAGGGAGACCTGTACAATTTATAAACTCTTTCGGGGTAAGAAGTTTTGAATTATAAACGCAGAGAGATAAATTGAGATTTTCCTCTTTTCCAGCTAAATGCTCTTCCCTTTTCCTTTTCCTCAATCATCCCCGCCATTCCCCTCTGCTCCTTTATCCTTTGTCCTTGCCGTTTCCGTCAACAGCAGAAAAGGAGAGGCTTTGAATTTTCATCATCACCGCAAGGGTGACAAGCTGAAAGCAAAGTCTTCTGTTTCCTGATGATGAAAAGCTCTAACAAATTCATAAGGTACATTCAACTGGATAATTCTGTGCAAGCTCGACTGAGAATCGTACAATTTTCCTCAATTAGCTTCAATTGTTGATTCTATGTTTCATAATCCATGGTTTAAAATACCTGTTGTTTAAAAAATGTAAAAAATGTAAATATGAATCTTGAAAGTGGAATAGTACTCTGATAGATGAATCAGAATATCGAATAAGTGTTACACTCATGACTTTATTTCGATGAGGATAAACCATAAAAAAGTAAGAAAAAGGAATGAAATAAATTTGTTAAGTATCGGTTTTTTAAGGATGAGCCGTCGGTCCCGACAGTCTGAAAATTAGTCGTCATCTCACATCATCACCTCTCTCATTAGCCGCTTATATGCCGCGCATCAACCTCAGACGAAAATTAATTTTGTTATGGATATCATCATAATATTACTTGTAAGTTTAATATGAAGTCACTAGGACACTTCATGAACTTCAAAACCATATATTTCAAAAATATCACTTCATTTCATTTCATACACTTCTGTGATGAAAAATGTGATAGATGTTTTCTACTCTGAAAGTTCAATTCAGAGTACTTTGAAATCATTTCACATATTTATAAATTAGAAGCCTGTTCTATAACCCAAGAAGAAAAATCCCTTGACGTTGTCTGCCCAAAGAATTTTTTTATATCAAATAGCCGTGGGTCCTTCTCTCGATTAGGGAACTCAATAGATACACAAGATAAAAACTTTGGATGACTCAAGTCCCACTATCTTGTGGATGTGTCTTTGTCCCATCGCGTAATCAAGCTCATCTATCACGGGCGGAACAGATGGAATATGCGAAACAGCGTGATTGGTGTCACCCATGACCCCCTCAACAGTGATTGAGAGACGCTCCCGGTCTTATCGACATGGAAATGTTTTTATGGCCTATTACTGTTTACGTTTCGAATTAATGAGGGGCTGAAGAATAAGTCTCGCCTCGTGACAAGTGGTGAGGGAAGGGGGGGAGTTAGTAGGCCTACTTGATGAAGCACTATAGGTGCTTGAAGGGAGGGTGAATAGTGATTGGGGTGAGGTAAGAGGAAGAGTGTAGTATGTCTAAACAAAGAAGACATCCTGGCAAGATTGAAAAATGTCTCCAGCTGAATCAATATTGGTTCAAAAATTATAAATATGGTCTCAAATTGTAGAGCAGGAGGTTTCCCACAATTGGAGACAAAATTTATAATTTTCGAACCAATATTAACTGACCTGAAGTAATTTTTCCATCTTACCAGAATATCTTTTTTGCTTGGACAGACTTCAAGAGGGAGGGGGGAGTCACGCGTCATCTCCCCCGAGGGTTAAAACAGCCCCTTGGAGTGACGCTGACTGCTAGTGTTGGAGATCATGACGCAAATGGCTAAATGAGAGGCTGTTTCAAATGCCAAGAGGCCTTCGCGAAAGGGGTAGTTCACTCCCTATCTCCAAACAGGTCGCAACTAGGCATTACTTATGGAACGAGTTTTCTAGCGAGCCCCTCACGGCCAAATTTATCGACGGATCGATTGTTGCTGATAAATGTTACTTGTTCATGCAAATTTAGGCGTTGTACGAACAACAGCCAATACTGTAGGGATAACCAACGCTAGTATACATGAGCATTGTGGAGATGATAGCTTGAAAGTTCAAATTGAGACATCGATGTATATAACTTGTGTATTCTTGTAGTGAACTATAAATACTTGTCAGTGTACACTGATTGTCGAACAATACCTCTAGATAAAGATATATTTTTGACATAAAGGAGAGCTCTGTGATAATTCCGATGAGACAGACAAATTTAACGTTGAAGAGTTTTCAAAATCAACATTCCATAACCGCATAGCCTATGTATGGTGAATTATTCAATCGGACCACTCCATGATTCATATCATATTGTGATAATCATATTATAATTTTTTGCATAATGTATTGGAACAATAATTATACATACAGCAGTCTACTAAATACTGCATCCGACTTTGTTTCTAAAAACATAAATCAATCTTAAAAAAGCTGACCTAACAACACTAAAATTGTTAATATTTAAAGCTTTCTAAGAAGAATTGATGGAAAAAGTTGTTGTGCCAGAAGAAATATATTAACAATGAATATCGGACAATAAAAACAAATTTATACGGAGATTCAATCGGAATAGAATTATTTCAAACAAAATCTGTGTATATGTGTTATGTGACATCATAAAAAATTGGATAACGCTATTTCAGAGATATCCACCTGGATAAGTATCAAGCACAATAATTAAAGTCTGTTGCATGTGATTGGAATATTGTAATTACAGCTTTGGAAACAAGTGAAATCATATTTGAATTTCTGTTTGTATTTCTGCAAATAACAGACAGCTTGATCCCTGTTATCTACTGTGATAATATAATCTGATTCAACAATCAATGTAAAATGATATTGATTCCAACAGTCTGCATGGAATGAACTGATTTTAATTGGCTCCAATTTACTGTACTCCGATTCTCGCATTTGTGACACGACCTGTTCGATATTTAAATGCGAATAATAATTGGAGAGGAAATAAAAATGGGAAATTACGAAAAAAGCAGATGAGTTCTATGGGAATAATGATTGTTATTAGTTGACCCATCTATTAATACAGTATTATTTTTGTTGAACATCTTGTTTTTTAGCACACGTTGCTTGAGTTTCTCCGATTTCTGAGCAGCTCTACATGAAAAGGGACTCTACTAGAAGCCAGCTAGGTACACACAATGATGTGAGAAAATGTACAATTTAAGAATTCCAAGAACAATAATTATAAAATTAGTGATTTAATCATCTCCATCTCCAATCAAACTGATTAGTTATATGTTTTTATGATTATTGTAGCTTGAATTGAATAAATGAACTAAATTTTTTCTTTCAAAAACTTACAATATTGAAACCTAAAAAAAACAGGTAATAAGTCAAGTTAAAAACTATCAATGGTCCTGTTTAAAAAAGCGAGTTGAGTAGAGTATTGAGTAGGACTTATTCAATCTGGCACTTGATTTGTGAAAAATTTAATGTATCGTTATTAAAACCGGTACTTAAGCCCCGTTTCCATTCATACATTTCGTGCAACAGTGTTGCACAACACATTGGCAACATGTTTTTACGCGTTTTTCACCGTGCCTGGTGTACCGTTTCCATTCTGTCAAATGTTTTGAGCAACATCAGCATCTAGACTACTTGGACTCGAATTCACTGGTCATCAGAGCTCAGTTCGTTGTGAGCATTTGAAGAAGATGGACGATAGGCTCGCTCTAGCAAGTTTTGTTGTTGTAGCAGGGGGTTATCAAATACTTAAAAATAGGCGAAAAAGACCACGATGGTGGATTAGAAGCATCCTCGAAAATTGGCCGTATGAGGGTGCTTATAATAGTTCAATGAGGCACCTTACATTACAAAGTGGTTCTGAAAACTACGAGAGAATGAGTGCTTCCGATTTTGAATTCCTACTAAATCTAATTGCGCCTAGAATTGCCAAAAGTACTCACTGCCGACAAGATATCGTCGACAAGTAGTCTAGATGCTGATGTTGCTCAAAACATTTGACGGAATGGAAACGGTACACTAGGCACGGTGAAAAACGCGTAAAAACATGTTGCCAATGTGTTGTGCAACACTGTTGCACGAAATGTATGAATGGAAACGGGGCTTTACCAGTACATTTGTAAATCGGAATGGGATATTGTATTGATCAAAATTCAGATTGAAACCCTAAAATAATATTTTAAAACATAATTCTGCATTCTAATATTTTATATCTTCTTCCTTTAATTTTGTTCAAAACTACTAGTCGACTAATCTAATCTACTAATCAACTAGTCTATTGATAATGTTGTAACAAGTAACCAAGACAGGCGTCTTGGTATTTTATAATAAGCGGTTAAGAGTGAGCAGTAGTAATTGGCAAACTGCCGAACGGCAGAATTATGTCCAATTAGGAACAATATATTAGCTTAAATAATAATTAGCTAAATATTTAGCTTATTTTAATAATTATCGTATAATTAATTAACTATAAAAGTATTTAAACAAACTTGAAAGTAAAAAGTCACGACCCTGGAGAATTTAATCCTCTTTCCAATGACATAAAGAACTTGAAATTCTGTACATAAATAGAGGCTCTAACTGCTCCAAGAGATTGATGAAAATTACATTGTTCTTATAGGGCTTGATTTTGCCGTTAGTTCGGCAGTTTGCCGTCCACTTCCACCCACCCCCAAGGCAACCACAAGTTTATAAATACATGTAGTCACTTTCATTATTTAAACCACATAAAATCGCAGTTCATCTGCTCAATATAATGCAGACATTGGTCCTAGCTCACTAAATGTTGTGAATTTCTCCCTCCTCAGTTGTAGAATCGTGGAAATGATGAATAAAAACAAACGGTATCGCCAGTAGTAGAAAATAATTTTCAATATTGAGAATTTGAGATGAATATTATAAAAATTCTCTACTATATGTTATCTGGAAAATGATAATCATCAATCCATCTAGCTGACAGACATGCATTTCCGATAGAAAAATACTTCTCCGTCAATCCAGTTCAATATGAGTTCAAAAAACAAAACGCTAGTCCACTTTGATGGCTCATGGACCAGAATAACCTAACTCTGTCAAAGCCAAGCTTCATTGATGTTGGTTGAGGAGGGACAGGGATCCGTGAAAATGACTGCAGGGTATCATTCGCCCACAAACACTCACAAATTCCAAATTGACGCACGCGCAATGTTTGTTAACAGTAATTCCTACCTTTTCACACAGTCCGGTTAACCGTTCTGGCTTGTTAGAGAGCTACTGTTGATGTACAGAAAAATGCAGCGGCCCAATTTTTTACGGCAACGAAATGACGCTCGTCACAAATCATCGGAATTGAATGGGTTTTTTTAGCTGAGCTCCCAGTAACTCTATAACTAGTCTGTCGAAGCAAAGAAGACATTCTGGCAAGTTGAAAAAATGTCTCCAGCTTGATTTATATGTGTTCAAGTATTACAAATTTGGTCTCAAGTTATATATCAAAATGTTTCATACAGTTTGAGACCAAATTTATAATTTTACAACTAATATTGACCGAGCTGGAGTCTTTTTCCCCATCTTGCCAGAATGTTTTCTCTGCTTGGACAGATCATACTAGAACTGTCATGATAACTAGACGACAATGTATTTTTCGTCCAATAGGCTGCTGGAATATTGTTCAGTGTTCACGTCTATTGCATCAAGCCAATCCTCATCCCGCTTTCCATTGAATTGTACCGCTTTGTAGCTGAATATTGTTGATTGAGATAGCCTGAGGCATTTTTACTAATTGTATTGAAAATTCTAAGTTGCTTTTTTTGAAAAAAGTTTCAGTCTTTGAACTTCACAAATGAGTGAGATTGACCCTACAACAAGGAAACTGTTCCTGTTAAACTTGTTATCGTTATTGATATTGTATATTGTTAAAACGATATATTGACACTGTATAATATTGACTCTGTACCGATATAAGCTACACCGACGGCCCGACGCTTCAAATTGATTTGAATTCCACTACAGTGAAAGAAAATATTTTTAATTCAGGAATATAAAAGCGATGTATGATTCCTATGAATCATATTCATTCTATCATTCTATAGTCCAGTCAAATCAAGCAAAAAAGTAAAAGTCGGAGGACCCAGCTGAAAATTTGCAGATATGATCAGAAAAGGGCGCTGAATAACATACTAAAAGTCCCCAAGCCCGTAAAAGCTACCTACTAGGAATTGTTTTTTCGTGAATTGTGGCCGAACCAAGCGTCGGACGAGAAAATTTTATAGGACCTTTTTTGTAGACAATAAAATTTGAAACAGAATAAGCCCAATTGCAACTCTGTATTATCAACCGTCTTTGAGATTCAATTTTTTAATAATTTGGCAATTTTTTCATAGGATCGAGAATTTAAATATTTTTCTTACTTAAAAAGTTTGTAACTATGAATCGAGCACCCGTACATCCGTATTTCAAAATCCCTCTCGGCGAAATTTATTTCTCTTTCATGTGAGACCAAATTTGATTCCACACTCCTATGTTATTTAGTACTTTTTGTGCTACAACGATTTTAGAAAATCCACATATTACAGTAATATTCCCATCTTTTATTTGTACTATATACTTTGACCTGATCTTGCTGATTTTATTCAAATAGGCCTACTACTGAGCATTGTTCTGTTTTTTTCTACTTTCGCAGGTTTTACGTACAGTGTGATCGGTCTTCTCGATCTTAAAATAGTGAGATACACAGCTTTGGTGGGTAAAATTTAAAACTTAATTACTCCACCACTCTTGACCTTTTCAACGAGTATAATATTATGGCCGGGCGTTTGCTGGGACGCACGTGACGCAGCCCACGCGAAGTAGCCAATCACAGCTCTTATTAATGACAAGAAAAAAGCTGTGATTGGCTAGTTCGCGTGGGTTACGTCACGTGCGTTCCAGCCCGGACCAAATCTTAATAATATTTCAAGAACTATAATCAATAGTATAATATTATTCCATTCACTATACTCTTTGTAAACGTTGTTTATCTACAAATTACAATCCAACGGAACCGAGCGCTTTTCAGGAGTTCAATAGGTCTGCACTGGAGAAAAATCAAGATCAAGGTGCTAGCAGAGAGCAAACATCAGGAAAGCTGTGAAGTTGAGATCCAATAAAAGGCTTCAGCTGTCGTGGAATCAGGATGCTTGAGCATCTCGCAAACAACACTGAAGAGGCACTCGGTCATTTATTACTCACCCCCTCTTCACACCCTCCTTCCATGAATTTCCTCCCCCCTCCACTCCATCAAATAGCTTCACACATGCCTCCGGACGTTTGATGCTCTTTTCACTTGGATGGCACACTTCGACCTCATCCACGAAAACCAACCAAGCTCAATCACGACCCTCCGGGCCAAAAATTATGGTGATTATGACAGGGAATCACCCCTCACTCCATTGGAAACCTACACCATTAAAGTATCAATATGCATGAATGTCTCTGCTACATAACACTGTCACGTTTCTATACTTCAACAGAGTCTCCCCTTCTTTTCTGTCAGGGGGGGGGGAAGGTTGAATACACCCCCCTCAACAAACAAGCTTCACTGAATGTCGTGGATGACATTCGAATGTGAATAATGCATAATACTATCGTTTTCTCTCTCAGACACACACGCTTCCTCAATTTTTCTCTCTCATACAAACACGCTATTTCTCTCTAATAATAGTACGAGAATATTCTCTCTCTAGAATCCCCTCCAGCATCAGTTCAATTTCATGATCGACTTTGTCACATCTGTTGGTCTTGCACTCTCCCATTGTAATCCAAAATAATTGTCAGTTTGGTACTTGTTTTGCACATTGTATTCATCGCATATACTCGAAACGGCAGACACAATAAGATGCGGAATATAGAATAGAATAGTTTTTTATGAATATGAGAAATACACACAATAAACATGTATGTAATCAATACTCATAGTAAATAATAAACGAGTAGTGCAATAAAAATGGGAATGCAGAAAAATTTTATTATTTTATTGTTATTATTGACATTAAAATTACTTATTTCTCTGTGTCCTGCAACACAATTGTTTGTCAATGACGCAACAGCCCTAAGTTTCATATTCACCAAACTACAGAGTATCCTGCAACACAATGCTATCAATTATTGTTTTTTCCTCTCCTCCATAACTTATTTTAAATGAGAACAACTAATCTCCACTTCAACAAGAAAAATCACATCGGCATTTCATTCGAAAAAATGCACTATTGGTCTTGCCCTGACAATCGAAAATTTATGATGTGATATATTTTTTACACGTTTCCTAGCCCCTAGAACACGAATCTGATGTCCGTTCAATTTCATATATCTCTATATATATATTTATATCTTTATATATTCATATATTTATATATTTTTATATTTATATATTTATATATCTATATATCTATATATTTATATATTCATATATTTATATATTTATATATGTACAGATTCTTGTGAACACGATAACTCCCGAAGGACTTGTCGGAGAGCGACCAAATTTTGCACAAAAATCATTAGTGTTGTTATCTCGGTCAAGTTCGTTATCCAGCCAAATCGGTTTAAGGGTAAGGGGGGGGGGGTTAAATGGGGGTTGAAATTTTTGAAAAATCACTACAACTCGGCCAATTGTCTGATCGTTTTGAAACTTGGTATGTATAATACCCTTTTTATTCCCTACAGTTTAAGATATCGAACAAATAAATCCAATTAGAAATGGTGGAGAAAATGATATTCCAAAAATGGTGTTTTTCATGGGTTTTCGAAAACGACTCTAACGATTACCATCAAATTCATACCTTAGCTCCTTATAAGACATATGATTTGAGCTATCATAGAAGCAAATCCAATTGAAGACGGCTGATAACACATTGATTGTATTTGAAATGCACTCTTTCCGACCGCCAGCTGCCGGAGCAAATTTTTTTTGTTAGCGTGTGGCTTATTGGTGGGGAGAACTTCCACATCCGACAACTACGATTCCCATAATAGTTCCTGAATTTATAAACAGTGGTTAACAGATTGTTCAATGAGATCAATTTGTTGCACAACTTTCTGTGTATCCTATTCCCATCACATTATTGTTATGATTAATAAACTTTTTTCATGATAAAAATTCAACCCTTCACCTCTATCTTCTTTCAGAGTATTATAGACTGCGATAATTTTTGAAATATTTCCTATCAATCTTCCTTTTTACTACGCCTGAATTGAGATAGACATCCTAGTTTTGCGAATTAAATTAATAATAATAATTTAGGTAAGTGAAAACAAAGGTTGTCAGATCCACAAAATTTATTAAAAATACCATACTTTGTGGATCTAACAACCTTTTTTTCACTTCCTAAACTATGAATAAGTTCCACAACGTCTCTGATAAAAGTGTAAAAAATAATTTGCTATTTCACTTTATTTCAATCATAAATTTTACAAACAAGTTTAATTCAGACAAACCCCGTATGAAATCAGTAGTGTTCCTTTAATGCACTGAGATGTATTTTGTATGCTAGCAGTGTTGTCCAATCTTTCGCTTCATTCTCTTTAGTCGGGCTTAGACACCTGAGTTGGATGTTGTCTCTGTGCTGAAAACGGTGAGAAAAGCTCTGAGGAAAGACAAGAAACCAGACAAGAAAATTGGAACGAGAACTCTTTCTCGTTGAACTCTTTTTCTCGTTATAATCGACATTTCTGAGCAGAGTAAAAGTGTAGAGAAAAGGAACAGGAAGCCGTATGAGGTAGAATTCAATATCCTCACCTCAGGCAGTGCCTGGCTGCCTCAATTCGCCACCAACTTCAGTGAGGCGTCAATTTCTGCCTCAGCTACAAGTCGTTGATGTCGCGTCCAATTGCTGCTGCATCCTCAGTAATGTGAGTTCGCCTCCCTGAATACCAACTAAACTCGTCTAAACATACTAAACTCTATTCGATGTAACTCCCGACTTGGCGAATCAGGAATGAGACAGGGAATATAGTAAATTTCAAGTCGTAAGGTACACCAATTACAGTAAAATCTAGAAAACAGTACTCCATGACTAAAATCGTAATAGTCCTCTATTCAGTTGTGCAACGAACTGAATTGAATATAAAACTCAACGACTTGTTTCTGAGATAATGAAGTGATAAAGTGAATGAGATTAAGTGTAGCTTTGTTACACGTATTTGAAGAAAAACAAGGAACAAATTGATAAGTGTAACTCCATCGTGTAGCTAGTGCATTTCAGTGGAGTTGATGAAAATGAAATATACAGTATACATTTTTCCTCTTGTTAGAGTGCAGTGATTATTGTAATAGCCTACAATTTGAAATATTTCTTATATACACCATTATGTTGGACAAATTGAAACAATGGATAATGATTTTTTTAACATATAATATTTTATTTCGCCTTCTATTCTCACATTAATAAACAATAAGGAAGACAGAATCAGCATTTTCACAGAATAGCAAGTAACGTTATAGTGCTCACATTTTTAAAGAATTTAAAGGTTAGTTGAGTTATTTTTCTAGAGTAGGTTATTTTTAATGTTATTTCTTTCTTAGTTCTTTTGCAAATTTAATTGGATTATCCTTACAGAAGCATGGCTTAAGGATGATAGTGACTTGAATAATATACAAGGATACACTTTACATAGGTCCTATAATAATTTGAATAGTAGTGATGGTGTTGTTATTTATATAGATAGTAGCCTATCCATTACTTGCAGTCAGCTGTTACTGGGTGGAGCCACCAGCTTGGCTGTCTATCGCAGCCTCAATTCCAGCTTTCCACAGTTCATTGAGGGTCTCTCTGCGTACTACAATAATGAAACCCGTCTATCTAAATTATGTATTTTTGGTGGAGATATAAATTGTGATCTTCTACAACCAACTTATCCCTTACGTGACGATTACTTGGACACGCTCTGTGAGGCAAATCTGATACAGTGTATAGAAAATATAACGAGACCGGACAGCAATAGCTGTTTAGATCAATTTTTTATTAGACCGAAAATTAAATTTATTGCAAGATCGGTTGTAATAGAGTCGGCAGTGACGGATTATTTCGCCACTTGTCTGATTCTTTACAACCAAGAAAATGGAAGATCTGAACAGCAGGAGGTGAAATTAATACGTAACTGGCCCAACATTAATGCTTCTATAGCTAATCAGAACTGGGATCACGTAACTGATGAAACTGATATAGACTTGTCTTCAATAAATTTTATTAGCACACTACAAAATATAATATCATCTAATACCGTTGAAGTTAGGACTAATGCAAAAAATTCAAGGCTTAAGCCTTGGATCACCTATAGTCTAGTAATCTCCATCCGCAATAGAGACAAACTTAGAAAACAAACACAGAATCAACCTTTTAACATTGCTCTCAAAAACCGATATATACGATACAGAAATGTCCTTCATTCAACTATAAAACGAGCTAAATACAACTATTATAAAAATAGAATTAATACAGCAGAAGGAGACCCTCAAAAATTCTGGTCTGTTGTCAGTGAGATTTCTGGTCAACCCCCGGGTAAAGACAGGTTTCCCGTTGACGCTTTCAATGATGGCAACCCTGCTCCTCCCTCAAGAGTAAAAGAGATCTCCAACGACTTCAACCAATTTTTTGCCTCTGTTGGAGCGCGACTAGCGGTCATTCAACCCTCCGGTCCATCTGAGGTGAGGGACTCAGACTATGCCATTGATGCTGTGTTTGAGCTTCGTCCTGTTACTGAGCATGAACTACTGAGAGTTGTGGGTAGCATGAAGAGGCGTTCTGCGCCAGGTTGGGACTCAATTCCAACTCAGCTGCTGAGAGAAAATGTACATGGGCTCCTCATCCCGTTTCTACATATTATCAACCTTAGCATTTCCTCTGGAAAATTTCCTGAGTCTTGCAAATTGGCAAAAGTTATACCTATCTATAAATCCGGCTCAAAATCAACTATAAGTAACTTCCGACCAATCTCCCTTCTGATTGCTTTATCTAAAATACTTGAGAAATGTGTAAAAATCCAAGCCAATAACTACTTAGACAGTAAAAATATAATTTCCAACAACCAGTATGGCTTTAGGTCCTCCAAAAACACATCTGATGCTCTTTTTGAAATTAACAAATACAATACCTCACAATCCAGTAGTAAACAGATATTAATTACCTTTTTAGACCTAGCCAAGGCCTTCAATTCAATAGATAGAAATATACTCATCACAAAACTTGAAACAATTGGCTTCAAAAACACCACCTTAAGATGGTTTAGAAGCTACTTTGAAGATAGAAAACAGATAATATACCTGAATGGCACAGCCAGCGATTCCACTGCTGTTGATAACGGAGTGGTACAGGGAAGCACCTTGGGCCCTCTACTTTTTCTCATATACATAAATAACTTATTAAGGTTGAGCCTACATGGGAAATTATTCCTCTTTGCCGATGACATGGCACTTGTGTCGACAGGCTGCACATGGACTGAAACATTTAACAATGCTTCTTCCGACCTTGTATCAAGCTCAAACATTGGTTTGACAACAATGTTTTATCAATAAATATTTCAAAAACAAAGTGTCTACTTATATTCCACCGTAATAACCTTGGACCCAGAGAGCTCAGGATGCATTCTTGTGGTGATCCATTCTCAAATGAATGTAACTGTCCTGCTATGGAACAAGTATTAGTTTACAAATATCTTGGCATAATATTTGATCACAAGTTAAGTTGGGTGGCCCATGTGCAGTACCTCAGACAAAGGTTGCGAAAAATGAATTACGCCTTTGCACAGCTGGGAAGGGTCTTGGGTGCTGCACCCTGTCGGCCTATTGTGCTTATGTGCAGGCGTTGCTTGAATATGGCATCTTGGCGTGGGGTGGTGCCTCTTTAAATGTCCTGCGCCCTCTTGCAATTTCACAGAGAGCAATTATCAAAACACTTTTAGCCAAAAATCATAGATACCCAACACTTTTACTTTTTCAGGACTTCCTGTCTTGAATATAAAACAACTTTTCATAAAAAATCTATTAGTTTTCATCCAAAAAAGTAACTTTGTCTTTCCTGAAATTCAGCATGTTTACCCCACAAAAAACAGATTGCAGATAAATATTCAATTTCCCCGATTAAGGAATTCTATTCAACTTGGAAGCTCTTTCCATTTAGCACATTGGCTTTACCGTAATATTCCGGCTGAGATTTCAACAACTGAGGGGGTCAGCGTTGCCGTCTATAAGCAAAGAGTTAGCAAGTGGCTGCTCTGCATCGGTTCAGATGCTGCAGAGTCTCTTTACACTCACCTTACAGATAAAATATTACAATTTACGCGAAATTAAATTAAATACTTGACAAAATATCATTTAACAAAGCCATTAGGCTACTGCCAACTCAGCCCTTAAACGCCGTCAAGCTGAAATAAATATTATTTTTTTGCCATTCAATGTTCATTATCTATTTTGATATTAAGAATATTTTATTTTCATTTTATTAATATTATATATCATACTTTATTTTATTTTTATATTACCATTACTTATTGTGAATTTTCATTACTAGTGTTTACCTTCTGTCTGACAACTTATGCAACTCCTTCCTGCACACGGACTAATCATCCACGCAGGGAAAATATTCATGTAATCTGAAAAACCTGTATTTTTTTGTAAATATGTTAAATTGATGAATAAACGAATTTGAATTTGAATTTGAACAGTGAGTTTGATAAAAATTATAACAGTTAGAAGTATGAACAGTAGTGTTGGACTTTTTAGTGTTGAAGTCATTCATATTACATCATGTTGTTTCAGAATTAAAACAGTGCAGTAACGTGATTCACATGATGTGTTCAGTCTGACACTAATCACAAGCCAAATTTAAATTAGCTGAATGTATGTTGACCTATAGATGTTTATTGAGGCAAGTATGAATTTCGTTTAAGTCCCAGGTTATTATTCTACCGATGGGCGTATGCTGCCGGCACTGGAGAGATGTGAATATATGATTCATTCAAAACAAACAAAAACAAACAAACACAAATATGTTTGCCGAGTTTATTGTGATGATAAAGTCTGCCCAAGCGAAGAAGACATTCTGGCAAGATGGAAAATGTCTCCAGCTCGATCAATATTGGTTCAAAAACTATTAATTCGATCTCACATTATGGAGAACATTCCGATCTACAGTTTGAGACCTAATTGATAATTTTCAACCAATATTGACCACGCTGTAGTCATTTTTCTATCTTGCCAGAATGTCTTCTCAAGTTTGACAGAATGTAGGGACGAGTGACAACATGTGGGAAGTGACATGGTGCTTTTCCATGCTAAAAGCGATTTGCAGCTGTAATCAAATCGGTCCAACTGGAGTGAGCACAAGCGTGAATAGTCCATTGCAAAGGTATTCAATATCCAAATAACAATTCATTTAAATCGTCAAATTTTATGTCTGTTACTGTTAATATTGTTGACCAATTTGATCAATACCGTAGACGCGGAGAAAGCATAGCGTTAAGATTGATTATTTTCATAGAATAGCGATTGTAACGATTCTTTCCCCATGCTCATGCCAAACAGTATTAAGTATACATTTTTATGTATTTTCTACCAACAACCACCAGTGATTTATAGAGATTTGTAGAGGAAAATTATTAGAACGTACTCTACTACTGTAATCTGTTGGATGGAATTTTTGAGTTATTGGTCTTTTTTCAGTAAGTAGTATATGATGGAGGTTCATACAATTTACAGGTGGTCATTTGAATAATTGAGATTACTCTAATAAAGTTATAAAAATTATTGTGAATTTATAATGGTAGGCCATGTAGAAAAAAGTCATCACATGCAAATATTACTATGATGCATACATTTGGAAAATGTAAGTTCGTGGTACTGTACATAAATCATACAAATTGGAACTACTTATTATTCTGATAATAGTTCGTAATAGAGAAATAAAACCTTCCTGTTACAAATTGGATAAACTGCAACTTCAAACCTCACAAATTTTCACAAGAATCTTCAATTTTCTTCTTTTAGGAAATTTCACCAGACTCTACTCTCTGTTCCACAAGGGAGGATGAAGATAGGTCAAATTAAACAGACTAACGTCGGTCACTAACGGTTTGTTCCACAAACGTTGGTCAAATATTTAACAATCTTCAAACGCATCAACACCTGATCACTCTATCAGAAAGTTGATTGTTGTGCATTGTGCAATTACAATCTTCAGACTCTATACAGCTGTTCTGCTGTTCATGTACGAAAATGACAATCTCTTATTATTAAAGATGAGCTATAGTACGGTGCAATTAGTTCAAGGAAAGGCACATCCTTGAACTCCAAAGAGAGAGGACGATTCCTACGTCAATTTGTTCTATACTGTAGCTTCCCACAATTTGCCGAACGGTCCATTCCAGTATGCACCATTGGTTTCATTTGAACATGGTCAGATTTGATTTGTCCAACGATATGTAGAGACTGATTATACAGTTTCTATTTAGTGAACCCAGCATGAGTATTGAATTCAGTCTCTGTGGGTCAGATGGTCAGTTGATGTATCATAAAGTCAAGTCAGAGTTACACCAAACGTCTTCTTCAAATATTGCTAACCAGTTGATGGCCGAACAAGTTTCAGTTGGAGACTTAACTTGTCAACTGAATCCATCCAGATGTCACAGTGTGGCGTGAACTGGCGTTCTAATTCCAATCCCTTCTGCGTCTTGAGCACTTAATTTGCGCCAAGTTAAACAGAGTGTGGCCTGCACAATTACGCCGGGTAAACTGTTTGCAAAATACGTCAGACTCAGCCAGCCTGGCCAGAACAGTGGATGGTGCCGATTGTCTTGCTAAGTAGTTGTGTAAACTGTCATCTGGATCTGCCAAAAGTACAAAACTATTAACCAAGTCATCCTTAGAATGAGTGAACTAGGCTATCACAAACTATTAGTAGTACTGAAGTACTGTACTGTACTTCCAATGTGATATTTGTGTTCATAAATTTGGAAAGGGAACGAATTTTATTATTACGGAACTATAAATTATTACCGAATCAAAATTCAATTTGTACAGATATATGATTATCAGAAAACTTTAGTATCAATAACTGATTGGATTTTTCCCCTTCAATGTTGTTTGAGCAATTACAGTGGTGTATGCGGTTGAATGGTCGTATTATAATAACCTGTAAAAGTATACGTATAAAAAAATGGTTAGTTCTATATAATAGTTTCTAATACCATTCTTGTGAAAAATGTAGTCTATCATTCAAACCACTCAGCTCTCAACTTCCTACTTCCATTTTGTATTTGAATTCCAATTTTTCCATCTACTATTATCTATTTTCCATTACCATTTTCCGCTCTGAACTGTTGATCATCTCACTAGTTACTGTGGGATGATATATTATATTTATGTTTGATTGACAACGCATATGATTGCAATACTCCAGTTCATTTCAGATACTGAAACTAGTGTATTTGTGAGTCGAATACCCAATAAAATTAAACCTTCAATCATTTCAATAATATTATTCTTCCTGATTAAAAATATTGTGACATCCTCTTTTACCTCCATAGACCTGATTGGTTTCAGTATATTTATGTAAAATCAATCAAGTTCAATCTTGTCATGCCCCAGGCGATCTCAGTCGGTTAAACCACTCATGTGAGGTGGTGGGCATGAAATTGATAAAGTTTTGAATTGCCAACAATTAATAAGAAATTTTTGTTTTGCAACTTTTGAATGTATTAATCTGTCACCTTAATGTATTTCAGGTGAGTATACCAGATAATATATATATATTTGATTTCCAAATATTTAGAGATGTATTGGAAATATTCAATACTGTAGCGTGTGCAGACATGCAACACGAGGATACAAGGAATAAATATATCACACAATGTAAATCAAAATATATTTCATTCATACAGTCCACCAATGGGGTGACTGTTTTACTCACCTGTTGCACTGTAAATTGGACAACAATCTACCTACTTGACCAAGTGCGGAAATTCAGATACTTATTCAAGAGTCGGCTGTGTGTGGATTAGATATACACACACCACAGTCGAATACTTGAACAGATTTTTTCTATATAATACCAGAGTCAATGCACGCAGGGTAATTTACCACTTACTTGCAAAGCTCTTGGAATAGAAACAAACCTTATCCAGTCAAATAGGTGATCATGTACAGTGCAAATACAGAGTATCACGTGAAGTCAGTGATCCAAATAAATCATCAAAATGCTGTTGGCACCTAGTCAATGCTATCATGCAACTCGGGAGAGAACACTAGGAATATTGAATTAAGACAATACAATATCCAGTTTTTGTCCCCCAAGATGCATGTACACGCCAGTTGCCCACGTGGAAGAAGTGTGAATAATATTTGGCAGAATATTCAATTTAAGTTCGAAATAAATTTCTAGCTCCTACCTATGGAATGGCTCATAAAATTCCATAGATCATAAAATTGAATACTCAAATACCAAACTTGGCCAACAATCATAACAATATATATTCTCCTTTGAACATGACTTAACGTTTTTTACTTTGAATAAATAGATTTGATTTTTAACAATATATTAAAATTTATAGAAAAATAATATGTGTTTGTGATGAATTTAATACTATTAAAGCTATTGATAATACTAAAAAGTTCTTGCTAGCAATTCATTTAAATCTCAGGTATTTGGTGGTTCATACTAGTAGGAATTCCAAGTGTTCTGAACTGACTTTAGGTGCACCTAATTCTTTACGACGTGGCCATAAATAATTATTTCTTGCTTACGCGTTTGAGATGCGTCGTCGCGTCATCCTGGGGTAGATGGTCTCCTCGTCGTGGGAATTAGGGAGGGCTCTTCTCCATGCAATGGGGACTGGTCTCGTCTCAGCACTTGAAGGTGGTTGGAATGGTCAGTCTCTCGTGGTGGTCGTGGTTCCCTGGCAGCAGTCGGAATGAAAGTCATGGTAGCCTTCTCTTTCGTCGCCCTGGACTTGATGGGCGGAAGTGGAATATAGGTATTTAGGGGCCGGGGTTGGACGCGTTGAATGCCTATTGGCTAACTCACTGGGTCGTCGAACACTTGAAACACTGGGAACACTTGAACCACCTGAGTATATTTTTAACTTATTGTATTGTCGAATCTATAACTTACAAAATTCTAAAAATAAAGGTTATACTCCTATTCATTAATTTAGTTTGTACTGTCAACGAGGTGACTAGAATGACGTAACAGTTCCGTCAGTGTAGCAATTTAACTCTTTGGCATTTATGATAAATAATTCTTCAATAAATTCATTTCATATACTCTGTTGGCCTAATAAATTCATCTGAACAATTGAACAATTATTAACATTGAGAAAAGACATTTTGTGTAGAGTGGCTTCAACATTTATCAAGAATAACACAGGCAGCATAACAAATAAGGTAAGATTTCAGTATATCACAGTTCAAATTTGTCATTTAAATAAATTGTTTATGAATTTATCTTTGGTAATATATGAGAGCATGAATCGAGCATGGCTAGTAATTCAAAAAATAACGGTTGTCGGCTTGTGCCGGTCGATCAGCTGATTTGCGAGCTGCGAAATATCTTAGGTTATGTATGCCCTACGATGCAATATACAAAAATGACTTATTATAAATACAAATAGTCAAGGCAGTCAGGATTTGGTCAGTTAATTATTGATGAAATGAAATATTTCATTATTTACAGTTGCTTATCAGTGACAAATAGATAAGGATTTCTCCTCTCTTGACCTATTTTCAAGGAGTTATTGACCTTCTAAAATTGGGTCATCACAATCTGCACATCGGCAATACCACATGAATAGCCTACTCAATCAATAATAAATAATTAAACGCTCATAGTTCACTATTCCGTGTATATTTTCTTAAATACAATTGATATTTTGAACAAATTACAAGAAAAACCTGGTACAACTGATCTACAACTTCCTAATACAATACAGTACACAGAGAGGGCCTTGTACGTCACTTTTATATCAACTTCCTAATACAATACAGTAAACAGAGAGGGCCTTATAAGTCACAAAATTACATATCAGCGCAATGCATTTTTCGGAATATCCCTGCCATTTTTTGGGCAAGATGCAAGTTTGTTACAATGTATATGTGATATACTGACAGTTTTCAATACCTTGTTGTACGCGAGTGTTATTCTCAATACAATTTCCTCAATTTTGAACCGTTGAAAACTGAAACAATAGCTACTGTTTTACAGGTACATCCACCTTGAATGAGGCATTGTTGTGTCCACGTCATCACTGTCAGCCGTCAGGAAAGGTAGTCGACAAGGCAATCAACGGGTGCCATGTTCGGTACATCTATGCAGAAGTGCTGTGCAAATGGTGTGTATGTATAGCTGTTGGCGAGTGGAACTCGACAGACACATGAATTATGTATATTCGAAACGTTCGGACTGTAGTCTGTCCCTCGGTCTTGGATGGGGAGGAACAGAGAGTAATGAGGGAAAGAGAGAGTTTTCATAAGAGGATGGAGATAGAGAAAGACAGAAGGGAAATGGAGTTAGAGAGAGTATTCATGAGAGAGAAGAGTGTGGGAGTTTTTATGGAGTGTGAAGAGAGAAAGTGTTCATGAGAGAATAGAGGAAAGAGAGAGAGAATGTGTGTCTTTGTTTATTGGAGGAAGAAGAATGAGAGAGAGTATGTTTATGAGGAGATTAAGGAAGAAGAGAGTGTTCATCAGAGGATAGAGAGATTGGATTAAATTAAATTACTTTATTCAAATAGATAACATAATACTGCGCAGATTTCACATTGCAATATAAATGAGTGAATCAAATTTTTTAATAAATTTATCAAAATAGAAACTTTCAGTGAAAATTAAAAAAAGGTAATGTGAAGAATGCAAAATTTATACAAATAATAATTCAAAGTTCACATAATGGATTAAGAGTGTGCGTTATCTAAGTGAAAAGGCGAAGTTTAGACATATAATATATGTCCATTCTTGGGAGAGGAGAGAGAGAGAGTGAGAGAGAGAGTTATTGTTGAAGGAAGAGGTAGAGGGGAGAGAATGAGAGGGTGAGTGAGAGAAAGTGTTTATCAGAGGATAGAGAGGAAGTTTCATAAGAGGGAAAGAGAAAAAATTAAGATATAGCGGAAAATGAAGGGAGGGAGTGAGTGCGTGATAGGAGAGAGCAAGGTAGTGAGAACATGAATGCAAAAACACTTTTTTGGGGGCCGGTAAGGGGCTAGGGGCGATTAATGCCTGCCCTCTTGACCGAGAACACAGGTCTGCACTCTGAGGCAGCGTTCAACCTACGCGGAAGATCCATTTATCGGCACACGCGGGCAACTCCCCTCCCCGCCACCATTATTTGGTCGCTCACCGCAAGCCTCATCCTGCTTCCTCATGCCTCATGTTCACTTGCACTGATCAGACCTAGGATATTGGATTGTTTGGTACTCGAATACTCGTATACAAGGCTTAAAAGTATTATGCAGGTAAAATAGTTTTAATTAAGCTACTACGATGAAAAAAGCATAGGATCATTATCACTATAATAAAAGAAAGCATATAATTATCACTATAATTCAGTTGCAATATCATAATTGGAATTGATGAATGTAATAATTGAAAAATTAGCATTTGATGTTTAAAGCCTCAAATGGAGATCTAGAAAAAGATAGTAGGCTACATTATGAAAGTAGTTTAATTTTTTTTCTATTCACTTACAGTACTTCTCTAATATACTATTAGTTCATCATTTTGAATTGATTTTCGTTGCATGACCTTCGTGCATTCTAATATATATATGCTGGAGAATGATCTGAATGAGTT
The DNA here is from genome assembly GCA_017141385.1 of Sogatella furcifera. NCBI lineage: Eukaryota > Metazoa > Arthropoda > Insecta > Hemiptera > Delphacidae > Sogatella > Sogatella furcifera. The sequence goes on along the minus strand of CM029549.1, from coordinate 32,629,591 downwards.
CATTTTTATGATCCGATGAATATAACATTTTTACAAAAATATTAACATCCAGATTTTGTGTTTCCGTTGTTTTGTATCATCATTGAATAATATTGTTCAAGAATGAGCTGAAATAATGTTTGTAACAATCTCTGCACTTTTGTTTTATTGATAGAGGAGTAAATTGTAGGCTATCTTGCTCAACAAAGTTGAATAATGGTTACCATATCTATGATATTCATTGAAAAAATCTCATTTACTAGTCCAACTGCAATTCCAAATTGATAATTTCAGATTAATATTTTGTCATTTGAAAATCGATGAAGATCCAGTAGTTGATGATGCATTACATTATTCTTGCAAACCATTATGTCATGGGGATGCCGCCTTTATCCAAGATGATTTATGTTGGGTATCAAGCGGTACCGAACACAAGTTGGGGAAGAAGTAGTAAACGGTAGGTTAGAGGCTAAGGGTGGATTGTCGACCTGTCAGTACCTCATTGCTAATTCCGTTCAGATATTGGGAGGCTTCAGTCGACCGACCCCGGGCCGAGCCCATTCGTCCTGAGAGACGGCGCTCAGACTCTCGAGAGGCTCTCTTCTGCGCTCTATCTGCCTCGAACTTGGTCGACCCCAGACCCATCATTACTCCCGGTATGTCTTCCTTCTTCCCTCTCTGTTATCCCTTCTCCTTCTTCTTGTTCCCACTTTCCGGTCTGTTTTACTCTAAGCCCGACTCCCTCGACTGCAACACTGGATTACCGCACTGAAGGGCGCACGAAACGACGCGGTTATATAGTCTGCCCAAGCGAAGAAGACATTCTGGAAAGATGGGAAAATATTTCGATCAATATTTGTTCAAAAATTGTGAATTTGATTTCTAATTGTAGAAAACATTCTGCTCTTCAATTTGAGATCAGACTTTTAATTCTTGAACCAATATTGACCGAGCTGAAGTCATTTCCCCATCTTGTCAGAATGTCTCCTCTGGTCGGGCAGCCTCAACCACACACCAACAAAGCTGGCGGTTATTAAATGACTGTTATCAAACCTCTGATCCATCATAACAGTCTGGAAACTGTCTACAAGAACTTAGCGATTCAAGAGCGACGTAAGCCAAACCTTCCCGCTTCGATAGACGATTTCAGACGGTCCTGACAGAGCTGAGAGTTGAAAAATGACACTCGACGACCGCTACTTCTGTTAGCGTCTTCTATACCAACTCCTCTATATAACTGCACTTCCATCGGGCACAACTTCCCAAAGTTCCCTCACTTGCTAACTGAAACGATCATTAATGATGTGGCGATTTCCAAGTGGTTAGACTGGTGGATCTGGATATGGAATACTGGCTTGCTTGATGGATGACAATTCTGTGAGAAGTATTCTATTACACGTCATAATACTGTAATTCAGATCTTATGCTTAATGTAAATAAACTCTGTACATTATTCAATACTTTTATTCCTTTACTACAATTATCTTTAAACCTACATTAACTTTGTATTATATCGTATTATTCTATTGTACTTTTAATGTACTATATTGTATTAATACTAAATTCGAATTTCAGATTAGATGTTACACTTTTGAAGAAACTATGCAACAGAAAATTGATTACTGACTAAATGAGTATCCTTTAATATCCAATTTTCAATAGGTTCAATGGTCAAAGCATAGGTTCATGCCCGGTTTTACCAAGCACACTCTAATTTGAGGGACCCTCAAGTTTTCTACATTTCCTATACTTATTTCCTATAGAAAATGTCAGCTGTTCATCAAAATTTGAGGGTCCCTCAACTTTGAGTGTGCTAGGGAAAACCGGGCATCAGTGTATCAATTCGTGATTTATAGTTATGATTTCTGTTAGCATTTGCAAGGTATCAAAATAGTAAAATACTTATTCTGGAATTATTTTTTATAACCCAAGGTGTATAAATTGAGAATATTCTCTTATTCTTTACATCTCTTCCAGATGTAAATGTCTTTTATTATTCTAGAAATTTTGCAATAATGATAATTTGAATCGGAAATACTACAAGTTTTAGGAGTCATGAGCCAAGCAAGAGGAGAATGCGTGAGCTGATTATTTGATACAGCATGTGTGAGGCACCCGTCTAATGAGTGATGAAGATGGAAGTTGATGGATGAGTTCATTAGCGAATAAGTGGGTGTAGAATTCTCCCCCTTGAGAGAAAAAATGCTACTTTAATCTCTTAGTTGTAAAGATAAAAAGAAAACAATTTTCCCTCATGTTCAATATCCATACAATGTAATTTGAGAAGATTTCAATACGAAATGACATATTTAGTAATTTTTCCACAAAGCTATTCTTGAACTAAAATAGAGAAATATGTGCTGAATAATTGAATAGTATCTAATTAATGATAGTGAGGTATTTCCATGGCTACAATATCTCATACTATTAGCCTACAGACTGTATAATAATACAGTCTATATATCTCATACTATATTGATGGACACATTGAATAATTGAATATAACAATAGTTGTTTAAAATCAAAAAGGAATGTAAAATTATTATAATAATTTCGATTGTACAACATATAAATAAGGAATATCATTCGTATCCTTTATATTATGTTTGTAATCAAAGAGCATAGAAATTAATGGGGAGTTCAATAACTCCAATGAAACACTTCATAAAACGTTTTTGAAAACCATGTTATTATACAGTAGGTCAACTGCATTGGTTTGTACCCTGATAGTTCTTGGCAAAAATATCTGAGAAAGCTCCTCCATTCAGGCGATAATTATTTATAATGATGTCCTTTATGACTAATATTAGTTATACCTCAGCTATAACTAATATGGGCTGATTAAGCCCACTGATTTGAAATAATAATGTATTGTTTGATATAGAACTATTCTTCCTTCCACTGTGAAGTGTGAGAATTTCCACTCGCACTAATTTTGAAAATGTGCACAATGTAAACGATAACGAGGTGGATCCAATAAGAAATGATCGGAGTAGAGTTGTGTACTTAGATGGCGTGAAGTGGCAATTTTTCAACCAACGACTGCAATATGAAAGGGAGCAAATAAGAGAAACGAGAGTCAGCAAATGTCATCTTAATTATTTAAAGCTCAGTCACTAATCTTAAAAATAAACAAATAATAAAATGATTCTGTTGTATGACATTAGTAGGCATGATCCATCAATAATTTTTTATGAGAGCAGTAAGTTGTGAAAGAATACACAAACATAAGTTTGTCCTGACTATATTGTATTGTACTGTATTATCAAGTTTCATTATTGATAGATTATAGAGAGAAATCCTATCGACTCCGAAAAAATCTGGTTGATTACTTGTGCAGTCGTCGGAAATTGAAATTCAGCATGGGGAGGAAATTGAAGTAGAGAAAATGAATAATTGAAGGATTGCATCTATATGGTCTAAAAAATCCCATTATTCTATAAAGATAAAATGACAGTTGAAACACTACATTTACGCAGGTACTGATCTCTTTCAACTGCATTTTCAATTTCTTGATAAATACACTTCTAATAGTAACCTAATAAAGAAACAGAGGATGAAATTCATTTCAACAAAAAGTCATCAGGATGTTCTATATACGATCGTGTTGATTGAACCATATAAAATGATATATAATGAATTATAATAAAATGATCTATAGAAGAAGCAGCAAGTAGTATTGTCAGCTCAAACATTATTTCAAGTATTACTGTATGAGAATATTGATAGTATCGCAACAATTATTATAGGTTTATTGTAATACCTACAACTTGAAGCATGCTTTTCTAAGTTTTGTAGGGCTTGTAGTTGTAGTCAGCCAGCATTGGATAATCTTTAAATTTCATTGGTAATATTATTGTCTTCCATACTCACGTGAATCTCAATTGTAAAAATTTGTTGAAAGGGTTTGGTTAAAAAGCATTAATTGGAGGTGTAAGTACCTATAATTGCGTTGCGTTATAATTGCGTTGCGTTGTAGAATTACAGTGTTGCCAAGTCGAACAGAACAGCCTCGAACAGTTCCGTTCCGATCCGTTGTCTACCTTATCACTAGGGCAGGTTTGTCATGGAAGTGGGGGTAACAGGCGCACACCACTACACGAACGTCACGAACAAAATGTTCCGTCTGCTTCTGCTTCAGTTGGTGAGGAAGATTGGAATTGGAGTACGTTTCATATCGTTCCAGTTCGTTACCTACATACAGTTTAACAAACAGTTTCAAATATTTGGTGAAGGTATGTACAAATGAACAAAATTTTTACTACACTTGATTAATTTGTTACTCATAGTACGCAATCCATTTCAAATATTGTGTATGAAGTGTGTATTGTAACTTTAAAAACAAATAAAATCAGAGTACCCTTTAAAAATATTTTTTATTTCACAACATGTTTCGGCTAATTTGCCATTTTCAAGTGTAAGTGTAATATTTACACTTGAAAATGGCAAATTAGCCGAAACATGTTGTGAAAAAAAAATATTTTTAAAGGTACTCTGATTTTATTTGTTTTTAAAGTTTCAAATACAGTAGCCCTAGAAGAAAAGAAGTATTAGTGTGTATTGTGTATACAGCATAGCCATCTGTAGTGGAAGACCCCGGCTTAATTTTCTTGTATTGTCGTTTGGGTAATGCATGTACTTTACAATGTTGCCTTTTTATTTTAGTCGAGGTCTCCTACTAAAGCAAAATGCATGAAAGTAGTTCAATGGGAACTGGAATAGCAGAGTTTATCTAGCAGCTACCTACACTATTGAAGTAGGTGTGACACAGGCTTGAGTTAACATTATTACTCTTGGAGTTTGTGGTCAATAAAATAAACTATTAAGAGAGAGATATACTTTGCTTACATGTTACTTACATAGATACAAAGAACAAAAAAATGTTGCATTTATTATTTGTTGAAATAAGGTTTAAAAAATGAGTTGATCTTTGATTTTTTCAGATGGATTATGACGCAGAGAAACTACTACAACTGATTGAAGAGAGGCCACCAATTTACAATTTCAAATTGAAAGAACATAATCATAGACCAGTGATAGACAAACTGTGGGAGGAGATTTCTGAAGAAATGAGTGTTCCAGGTATGTATTGATAGAGTCTATATTTGTATTGATAGACAATTGTTGTTAATTTGAAGGTTTCTATTCTTGTTTTGTCAAATTAGAGTGCATTTACACAAGGTGGAACACAACAAAACAAAACGTTTACTCTGAACTAGCAGAACAGTATTGATGAAGGTGAAACCAAAACACATTAGACAAACTAGTGAAGAATCGAAACGTTTTGGGGTTTTGGTATTTTACTGTCTGTTCCATTTGAACAAAACCGGCTTGTTTGATTGTGTTTCATCTGGAGTAATACTCCTTGCTGACCCTCCATCTTAATTGAAATACTTTATAGGTCGGAGTATATCTTGAACATTTCATGATGAACAAAGGTTCAAGCTATTGAGTTTTGTCCATTTACTTGATCTCTTCAATTCTTGTCCAGCTCTGCTTGTGAGCCATAATGTGTAGGCATGCATCTACTGTAACATGCCTCCATAAGATATTTTCGGGGGATGCAAACAAGGTGCGCACCTATAGGGACCTGCACCACAAATAATATCTGAATATACAACGGGTGAGAAACACTGGTGTGAATAGATATTCATATTCTAGTTACTTTTTTAGAACTTGGAGTCTTCATCTTGAAATGGAATAATGATTCCATTTAGTTTTATAAGGTACTAAGGAGGTCATCGTTTCTCCTAATAAAAACTGGTTATGATGTATTCTATTAATACTTTTGAAGTTTTCTCTCTCTGCTATTTTGTAATATTACAAAAATACTGATCAGTTAACAATCAATTTTCAATTCAAATCGAATTTATTGAATTTGGTTTGCTTCAATCAGATTCTATAGTCCTAAATATTGTTCCATTTGAACAAAACCGGCTTGTTCCATTGTGTTTTATCAAGTTCAAGTGAAATTAAATCATAATTAATAAATTCAATGTGTTCTATTCTAATGCTGATTTTTTTTTAATCTTTGTGACTTGGTGACACCTAACTTTATTTCATATTTCGTATTGGAATTTCTAATTTCAGTGGCTGACTGCAAGCGAAAATGGTCAAGCCTAAGAAGCTCTTACAATCGAATCATCCGGGAGAGCAGGGAGGATTCAGGTTCTGGACGGAAAAAACCGAGGAAATGGAACTGGTATTTGTATGATAATATGCAATTTCTTCATGAGTTTGTGGGACTTCAACGAAAACTCAGAAACGAGGATTCAATGTCTCAGGATTCTCCCCAAGAACTTGATACAAATGAGGACACACTTCAGCTTGAGTTGCTTTGTGAACCAGAACTAGTGACACAGGATAAGAGTGACAGTGAAAGAAAATTCAGTCCCGAATTCTCGTCTTTGGCATGCAAAATAGCTGGGTCTATTGACAAGGTTCATGACCCAATTATGAATTTATCAGATTTTTCTGTATCAAGAACTGAATCGCGAGAAGAAAGGGAGAGTGCAACCCTTACATTTTTCAAAAGTTTGCTTCCCGATGTTGAAAAGCTATCAGAAAGTAGAAAGAGAAAATTTAAACTATCTGTGATGAGCATGTTATATCAAAGTTTAGATGAGCAGGAGTCGTTGGAGTAAGCCTTAAGAAGAGATGCTGACCAAATCAAATACCGAATTCTGTGAGTCGTCTCAAATGTAAAAATTTTGAATTCAAATACTAGATCTCCAGTCAGAATGAATATTTCAGCCTATGCTGTTATTATTCTGAACTGAATAAAAATCGCTAATCCTTAAAATCTTCTTGAAAGTGATAAACATTGTGTAATATTCAAAAAACATTATTATCTTTGTATATTTATATTGTTTTTAGTAAAATAGAATGTACAGTAAAATATTTTTTTTTGGAGGTAATGATAATTATTCATTCCATTGTACTTATACAATTTTTAAAATGACTGAAATTGATCTTGAAATATAGATTAGAAGATGAATTCATTGTTTATTCATTTTTGGTACTCACCTTGACTTTCAAACAATTTTTTCGTAATGAATTACAAATAAAAGTTTTTTTCTCTCCTGTAGACGTAGACTATTGCTTTTTGAAATAAGTTCAGAATGGAATAAAATTTTTACTGCAAGGTACAACTGCATAACTTATCTGGAAAATCATGCAGTTGTCAGATCTTCAAAGCACTATTCTACATTCTCATATTGTGAATTGTTGGGGTTTTTAAATATTCTCAAAAAATTCAAATAAATTCTACTACTCGAGCGAATACTTTCTCTGTGTGAATAGTATATTATAATCAATTGAATTCATGCTTTGAAAATATGATATCTGATTCACAACTTCAAGCAGCACAGAATGCAATTATTAGTAACAGGGCTTTATTGTATACCATAAGTCATTTAATACTAAACCTTAATTGAAATTGAATAGATTGTAATTGGATTACGGTTTGACAAAAACTCAGTTATCCTTCAGATGAAATCGATATCCATTGGAATCAATAATGCTGTGCAACTGAAGCCTTTCACTACTTGGTTATGAAAAATGGGAGCCTTTTGATTTAGAACTGGCATGGGAGTCACAAGGGATATCCAATGCCACCGAATGGTTTCTAAATTGCTCTATCAGATTAAAATGACAAACGGCCCAAATGAATGCCGCCCTCTCTTCCTCCCCTTCTCGTCCCTCCCAGTGCTTCTAGATAATATTTTTGTTCCGATGAAATCTAAAAATTCAATTGTCGGGGATCACGCTCTCAGAGATGATTTATGACTCAAATTTTTTATATTCACCACCATTGAAAAGTTCACATGCGAATCCAGATCGAGCCATTCCAATAACACAATCAGGAGTTTGTGTGGATTTGGCTATAGGAAAAAAAGAATATTCGTTTTGAACTGTCAGTTCGGAATCGACCCGTAAAGGAAGGATCTTGACCTATATTTTCAATCGATGATAATTGTTTTAATTAAAAAAGTAGACTATTGAATAGAGACACACTAACTAACTTATCCTTGTGGGACCAAAAATACTTCTATGTTTCATCATCTTGATTTTATCAAGCTGACGAAAATGATTGTCCGGGAATAGGTACTTGAAATGGACTATGAACTATATCAAAACACGCTTTGGATGATAGCATTATTACAAACTGTGTACTTCTACACGAGAAAGACAAAGCATGACACTTCATTATTAGCCCAGAGACTTATTGAGAATAGAATTGAAAAATGCTTTCAATCTCCGTTGTAGCCTACTGTATAATAAATACAAAATTATTAAACACACATTTACGGCTTGATTGACATGATCGCCAGCCAGGAAAAGATATTCTATTTATTGTAGCATATATGTTAATGGATTTATTCATATTATTGTGCAAGTTTTCAAACATTATATTTTTTTCTCTGAGTCTTCTATCTTTCTATCCATGATACATAATTACAGCCCAATTCCAATCCATATAACATGACACCCAATATAATGCTTCCCCCTGGAAATTACGGGCTTCGCTTAGTTGCAAATGTTTCTTGAATAATTTATAGGTCCGAACAGTGTCTACTGTTGGAGTAATAGGTTGCACCATGTACCGCCCGCGGCTCAGTAGCACACCATGATAGCCTATCTATAACTGATTGATAATCGCTTCCAAACCTGTATTCTCCAAGCTCGAGGGCAAAACACATTCAAACTATACGCTACATTTCAGGAGCAATGCGGTTTTGTGACCAAAGTACAATGGTGACTATAGTCTGTCTAAGCAGAGAAGACATTCTGGCAAGATGGAAAAATGAATACAGAACGGTCCACATTAGTTCAGAGATTAAAAATTTGTTCTTGAATTTAGGAAACATTCTGATCCACAATTTGTGACCAAATGTATAATTTTTGAACCAATATTGACCGAGCTTTAGTCATTTTCCCATCTTGCCAGTATGTCTTCTTTACTTGGACAGACTATACTCGTATGTTGCTTGTAAACTTGTACTCGTACATGAAACAATACTTAGGAGTAATTGATAATACAATTTCCTCCCATTTCCTCTGAAGGTTTTTGTGTGCAGAAATCAATGACGTGATGGGAACATCAGTACAGTGTCATGGAAAATGGATTTCCTACATAGATCTACATGGCTTCAATTGGAGATGACGTCTTCACTTCAAACATAGAGATAAAATTTGTACATGGAGAAGCTTCCTCTATGCTAAACATGGATTGACATATCAATTACCAAACTTGGAATGTCACTTCTACTAAAGGAGCGACAATCTTTGAACTAAATATAGAAATCTACGGAATATAAAATATTGAACGCTGAACATCCAATTATCTGCTTCAGATTCATATAACAGATAATGTAAGACAATAGTCTTATCCATATTTTGACTGAAACAGTTACAGGACTATGATGCTGTTTTCGAGGTTCAACAAAGCCTTATAAAAATTAAAGCTCTTCCAGGGGAAAACATACATGTCAACATTTTTTTTAACTTACTCGTGTATTAGTTGGAATATCCAATTCCAAGAGTAGGCCAACTCAAATTGAGATAATAACAATACGGACGTGTTGGTTTTATGAGATACTAAAACTACTTGACATAAAAATATCCATTATTCTTGGAAGCAAAGGTTAATTCTTACTAGGGAAATATTTTTTTGAAACTGATGTATGAGGATGATGGAAATCTAGTTTGACGGAAAAGGGATGAAGATTATGATTAGGCCTCTGTTATTCAAGATAATTGGAATTGGAAAATCATACATTTATCGAGAGCATCAATAATGGATAACAATTTGTATTTGCGCAAATCTTGCTGAGACCAGGAGCTGACATAGAGGTTTAATTTTTAAATGTCGTCGTAGAGGTAAATTAAAAAAATGTCGTCATGTATGTTTTCACCTGAAAGATTTTGAATTTATATCAGGTTATATTAAACCACAAAAACAGCATCACGGTATTGTAATTGTTTCAGTCAGGATATGGATAAGACTATTGTCTCACTATTAACAAATCAAAATACGGAATCGGGTTGTATAAGGTATTAGAATAGAATAGAATAGAATAGAATAGAATAGAATAGAATAGAATAGGATAGAATAATTTATTAACCATCAGGCTACAAATAAAGAGCAATAGGCAAGTCATACAATCGAAAATATACAAAACAACAATAGTGAGCACAAGAATCACAAAAATAAATGCATATAAGTCAACACAAGAGCTTACATAAACTAAAACACATAAGTATGCAAGTCACAAGAATTATATTAATGCATAATATAGAATAAACATACATGAAGGATCCCTGTTAGTAATTAAGGTACTCATCAAGAGAGTAGAATGCATTTGTTTTAAGATGGGAAGAAACAGCTTTTTTAAAATTATTTATAGGCAGATCTCTTGTAAGTTGAGGCAATTTGTTATACAACGTGTATTGTTGGTAGATGTGGCTTCTTTTCGTTTTGGTCAGTCTCATGCAAGGTGCTACAATATTTTCCCTGTTTCTTGTGTTGTATGCATGAAAGTGTTGATGATTGGGAAATTTCTCCAAGTTTTCCCTAACATATACCAAGTATGAGTAAATGTAGAGTGAGGGGAAAGTTAACATCCCAAGCTCAGAAAAATGCGGTCTACATGACTCTCTCTGGGATAAACCAAGGATCGCTCTGACAGCCTTCTTTTGCCATAAAAACCCTCTTTGATTCTACGCAATTTCCCCATAGACGCACACCATAACTCATATGTGAATGGAAAGAAGTATGTTAATAGGACCGTGTTTAAACTTACACAATTCCTCAATTTTCTCAGCATATATACTATTCGAGATAATTTTTTTGACAGGTGAAAGACATGTGTATCCCAGTTCTGCTTGTAATCCAAATGAAGCCCTAGAAGTTTAACTGGTTTGATTATGGAATCACGAAGCTTGTCTTTAGGAAACAGAACTTCAGTCTTGTTATCATTCAATGTTAGACCATTGGCCTCATACCAAATCCTGGCTGCAGATAAGGAATTGTTTAGTTCAGCTTTCACTCTTTCCACCAGAGGATCTGTTGCAACAATAGTTGTGTCATCAGCATATAATATACTCAAAGATGAGACATTATAGCTGAAATCATTCACAAACACAAGAAACAGGAAAGGCCCCAGAACAGATCCCTGTGGTACTCCTGAAGTTACATCCATGATTTCTGATGAGGAATTACCCATTACAACCAGTTGTTTCCTGTTTCTGAGGTATGATTCCAGCAAATGAAGCTCAGTATTACCAACACCATAAAAATTCAATTTATTGCAGAGCACATCATGCGAGATAGTGTCAAAAGCTCTACTTAAATCTACTAGACAGGTCCCAACTACATGCTTGTTTTCAAAACTTTCAAGAATTTTGTCAACTACTTTTTCTACTGCCATAATAGTTGAATGTTTGTTTCTAAACCCATATTGATGCTGGTAGAGCAGATTATGCACTGTAAAGTATTCATATAGCTGTTCAAAAAGACATGCCTCAATAATCTTACTAAAAATAGGGACAATGGCTATAGGACGATAGTTATGTGGGCAACTCTTGTCACCTTTTTTATAGATTGGCGTGATTTTTGATAATTTGAGGCACTCAGGAAAAGTACCAGTCCCCATCATAAAATTAATCAAATACGTCAATGGTAGAGCAAAGATCAATAATAGTTTCTTCACTGTATAATTGCTGAGACCATAAACATCTTCACTACGTGAATTACTAAGCCCTTTCACAACTGCACTAACTGTCTGGACACTCACCTCTCTCCATCTGAAGACTCTGTCATTTGTACAGCGATTATTTAATGGGAAGTTTCCCAGCAAGTCATTGTGCGATGTGCCTGAGTCTAAAACTAAATTAGCATCAGTGGCATCAACAAAGCATCGGTTTAGAGTATCAGGGAGACTGGAATATCCGCATTCATTTTTGTTTGACCAGTCTCAGCCCTGATAACTCGCCAGGCTGCTGCATCTGTTTGATGACTCAATGATTGCCTTGTCATTAGCACAAATTTTTGCTTGTCTGATTGCTAAATTATATCTTTTTTTAAAATTGTTGAATCTGATTTTGTCATCCATATTTGAGGTAATTTTCCACCTGTCATATAGGCACAACAACCATGTTTTCATGATAGCAAGTTCAGGGGTAAACCAAGCATTTTTCTTAACCTTAAACCTAGCTGACTCATTCCGATTTTGTATATTCACTATAGGACAATGCAAATTGAACGAGAAATGAAAGACATTCAGGAAAAAAGTGAAAGCCATGTTTATGTCATCCAATGCATACAGTGGCGACCAATCATAATTCATCAGAGAGTTTTTCAAATTATAAAGTCTATTGGGAGAGAGGAGGCGTTTTTTGAGAAAACTGGGTCCAGAGCTATCATAATTTTCCTCAGTTTTCTTGAATGAAAATACTGCCCAGACGGCGGCATGATCGGAAATGATACCTTCCTCAGTTAGAAATGTGAAAACCATCTCCTTACCAACGTTTGTGAAAACATTGTCCAAACACGAGAGATTTCTTGTTGGTTTGCTTTGTACAGGATATAAGTCAAAGGATCTCATCATGTTTAAAAAATACTGAGTTTCATTCGTCATATTTAAAATATTTACATTGAAATCACCTGCTACTACCAAATTAGTGTACTTGTATTTTCCTATTTCAATCAATAGTGTTTCCATGTTTTCAATAAAGTCATGAACATTAGAGTCGGGTGTGCGATATAACGCCAAGACAATTAGATCAAAATCTTTCAAAATGATTGCTGAAGCCTCAAGTATAAAATTTCTGCAATAACTTGTTATATCAATTTCCTCATATTTAAAATTTTCCCTGACAAACACAGCTGACCCTCCATGTGAGAATGGGGGACTCCTACAAAAGCTGCTCGTGAGAAGATAATTTTTTGGTGTATAAAATGGTAGTTCTTCTTTGTACAGCCAATGTTCACTTACACACATGATGTCAGCATGATTGTCTAATATTAAAGTTTCTATGAGACCCAACTTATTTCTCATTGACTGCGCATTTATTGTAACAATTTTCAAAGAATCATTCACGGTAAACCTTCTGTGACTTTGAGGGTTGTATTCAGAATTTCTCAGTATATTTATGGAGTTAATCCTATTATGACAGTCACCTCCTGAATCAATAGAGTTTGAAGTTATAAATGAAATATTATTACTATTGGTGTCATTTAAATTACAATTTTCAGCAGAATGATCACCACAATCATATATATCTACCTCGTATTGTAGAACATAGTTGAAAGACCTAATAATAGAAATTGGCTGGACGACCGTTGGACAATTAGCTGAGACTGATCAAATTATCAAACCCAACAGACAGTGGATTTGGACCCTTATTTAGTGGATAAGACTAGATAATGCCAGACCACAAATTTATTCAAAATCGAGATTTCGGTGTGACAGTATGTCTAAAATCTAGTCTTTTTATTCAATCTCATTACTATGTCATTAATAACAATCCGAGATTTTGCACTGGGTTGGATATAAGCAGCCCATTTTGAGAATGATTTCGCGGAAAATTTTTGACATATATCTGGACATTAATCATTTAATTCAGCATCAAGATAGTTACTCATACACAGTATAACTCACTCATCATGACACCACTGATAATACAATAAAGCATGTATTTTGTTGTTTTGTTGTCAAGCAATGAAGTTTGCTATGAAGTTGGCCTCAGGTGGTCTGTGATTTTCGCCACGGATCTTATCAGGCTAAGTTGAGGCGCTAGACTTATTATTTCCAAGCATGCGACATTTCTTTGCGTCGGACACCGTACATTATATTTTTCTCAGGTTACCATTTCACAGTCACAGTTGTACTATTAAAAACACACTCGGCAAACCTTGATCGCTGGTTGTTATGCTGCTAACTTGAGTTTGCATTATTATCGGACGAGTTATAGTGGCCCAACTTTGTCGTGTGTATTGTTCGAGAAGGCACGTCATCAGAATACACTTTACATTGTAACTGCGTGTCTTTTCAGCTTGCGCGAACTGTATTTCTGCAAATGTTGCGGCCTCCCTCAAGTCACGCAGGCTTTCGTGTGGTAGGCATTCTCTTCCCGCCTATCGCTGGCATCATGCAATAACTTCCACTGTTTTTGTTATTGTTCCTGTTGAGAAAGGTGAGGTGTCAAATTCAGATAGGAGAGGACAGACTTGGCATTATAAGGAAGAAGATAGATTTGTACCTAATTGAGTCTGTGGGTTTGCTGTGGAGATACTATGCAACAATTATTCCCGATCGAGAGCTTACCGAGCCCTTCAATTATAAACAACGTGGACAATTTCCGTGCTGTTTTTTTATTGATTTCAATTATTAGCGGAAGTAGCCTACCTGGACTGACACTGGTTCATCCCTCCAAACTTTATGCAATTGTTTGAATAGATTCTTAGACAACTATACTCTCTAAGGCTATTCGAATACATCGAAGGCGTTGATACATCTAACGTCTCAAGCTCTATCCAATATTGGTGCAAGAGTTTATACAAAGTTTATACACAGTTTAACACAGTTCACAATACAGGGACTGCATACTCAGTAATTGGCATACACTATCCAGACTACATACTCAGTATAAAGTCTCTGTAGTTCACATCACGATAATCAGTTTTAGGAAGTAGATAGCCAGTCAAACTCTGATTTCCATTTTTGACTACATTAGTTCTCCATTGAACTTCCGGAGGGAAATAGGAAACTTATTCTGTTTTTGTCCTCCCAGCTCTCAAATAATTCCAATTGAATAATATGTAGGTTATGAATTATGATAATACGTATAATATCAAATAATAATGATTATTTTATTGAATACAGTCGTGGTTCTTATATTGAATGATGAATTAACTATTTTCCTATTTTTGATCCTTTTAGTTCATGTTATTCAAATTCCAGAAAATGGGAATGAGATTATCCGTTGATATGATTATGGAATTGGAATGGAAGAGTCTCTATCACTTTGAATCGGTGAACAAAAAATAATGGTACAAACTATAGAGACTGTATTATCAATCAGTATCTATAGATAGATAGATAAACTCAAACTAAACTCAAGCCAATAATTTATTGTGTTTGAAAGTTCTTACTCGGTAACTGATACACTTTGAAGCATCTCCATTAACTCTCCTCAGGAATTAAACTCTCGGGAAAATCTTTCTGGAAATAAAACTCCCATCCATCCATTAATCACATCTTACCTGTTCAAATAGAGTTTGCATAAAGGTGAGCTTTCAGAATAGAGAGGTGCCTGTTCATATGATAATAGTGCTCTATGTTTACTGAGAGACCGATATGACAGTTGTGGGAAGAGGCACGTCAAGAGGCGGAATTTGCTCCTGACAAGAGAGAGAGGGGGTGTGAAAGAGTGTGAGGGTGTGTGAGAGTGAGCGAGAATGAGCTGAAGGAGAAAGCTGTCGAGTGGTAACATGCTCTCACCCTACACTTTCAAGATTTCTCACTCCTCAGTCCTCAACTTTCTCCCTTCAGATTTTCTAATATTTTTTTCTATAATATTTTTCTTCCTCTGTTTTCTTTGTCTACTTTCCGTCACATTTCCATTATTTTCTTAGTATCTTTCTTGTTATTCATTCCCAGCATTATAGCATTTCCATTCCACCATCCTTGTACAAATTCTCAATACATTGTACATTGTATAAATTCTCAATCTCATACATCAAATTAAATATTTTCATCCATTCAACACAGCAGACATATTTTTAAAATGGGATCTCCTTCACCAATGGATGCCATACGCTAATGATAACTTTATTATGAAAAGAATCGAATATTGTACAAGTTTGAGTCATGAAAAAAATTCAAAAATATTTACGGATAGACAATCAATATAAAAACAATACCCACTTAAATATTTTCAGAGCTTTGTAAAAAATAGACAAGGCAGCTGATTAGTAACTGTAGTTATTAGTAACTTGTTCATTGGCCAACTATTGCAATTTATCTCATTCAGTCCCAATCGTACCCAATCAGAATGATATTGAAAGGGCTGTATTGTAACAATATTACTTTTCTTACCTCATTAACATAGGTGAAGAAAGTATTTTTCCAACGGTTGAAACAGATCACGTGATAATAATAGATAGCTATGCACTAATTTTAATTTTATAGTAATAGTAATATATTATACTATAGTGATATAGTAATATAAATAATAGTATTACGCAGAATAAGAGAAAAGCTTACTTAATAAAATGATTATGTTTTTTTCGTTTTTTGAAGAATTGAATCTATTCTACTCTCACATAACTACGTTAACTCTCAATCACGCTCTCTCGCTCAATCCTCCTCTCGCCGATAACACCCCTACTTCCCAGATCCTTACCATTCCTCCTCACCACCATCATCCTCTAGTCAGCAGGTGCAGAGTAATGCATTGAGCTCGCTTCGCTCCCTCAAGCACGCACAATCCACGAAAAGCGGCTTCATACACTTCAACTCTGCATAATTCACTTTGCGTTTCTGTGCTCATTCCTCCTCCTACTCCTCCTCCTCCTCCTACTCCTCCTCCTCCTCCTCCTCCACCCCTTCAACCACCTCCTTTTCCCTCCTTTTATTCCCTCCTCCAGCTCCTTCTCTTCTTCATCTCCTCCTTTGCCGCTATCCACCTCTAGTTCACACTACTTGAAGATGCACCAACCCTCCAAATCTAACCAGACTGCTATACAACCCTCTACTATCACTTTGTCGTATATCTGTGTACTCTCTAGCGTATACCTCTATATCTCCCTGTGTTAACCTGTAAATCTCCTTGAATATATCTATAGATACTACTGTAGTATCTCCCTGTTGACTCTTACCAGCACTCTGCCTCCTCATCAACGATTCTCTTCATCTGTCATGAAGCAAATTGTAATTGTTGCCCTCGACTCAAGACTGTTTCTCATCAACCTGTGGAGAGTTTTTGTCTACGTCTTATTGCCTCAATCAAATACGAAACTCACTGATTGTTGTAGAATTATCATTATATTTATCAAGTAATTCAATTATCAACCTAAATTCATATTTTTTAATACTCGTATTGATGATTATTTGAAAAATTTTGGAATTTGGGGTACGCTACTTCAAATAGACGGGGTCCGAGGGGATTGATTTTTCCAACTATATAGTACAAAATACAGTTTTCGATATTGGTTTTACCAATAATAGAACGGTAACACGATATAGCCTACCATTTAAGCCATTTGATAAATTATACAGATTCAATAATTGTACAGATCTATTGTTTTAATGGTGTCTGATAAATTGAGAATAAATGTTTGTGCCAGAAATAGTATTGTGGAGCACTAAATCAGATAAAAATCAATAATACAGTCCCATGCTTTCTTTAGTTCAAACCTCAGCAATCAGTGATTTTGAGCACCGCGTTGTGTAAACATTTTTTTAATAAATTCTCGATTATCATCTTCCCTGTTAAGCAAATTGTAATTGTTGCCTAAGAATCAAGACTGATTCTTATCAACCTGTGGAGGGTTTTTGTCAAGGCCTTATTGCTTCAATAGGGTCTACATATAAACAACTTACTCTGAACTCATAAAAGCCCTATTGTACCTGTGAGAAAATAAATTTGAAAACATTGTTCACATTACTAAATGCGATGGAGAGAAAAATTGAGCCAATGTCTGGAAGAAGATATGATTTGAACATGAAACAATAGTTCTGTGTGTAGTACACTTTTAGTTTGCTTATCTGTATTCGACTTTTATTTGTCATTTCTCCAGCATATCACGTTTGTTTGTCGCTTGTACTTCCGGACTCGAATTGTCTGCTCGGGACACGTAGAATCGTAGAGACGGACGTGATCTCCACACCCAACACAGACAACCTGCATTATTAACTCACTCTCCTATCTCGCAATTGTCCTTTTCGATGGCTCAGCTTCACATGGTGTCACTTACTGCATAGTGGGAATGGAGGAGAGGATGGTTGTGGAGGATTCATCGATAAAACATAGAAATAATAAAACAGGAAGAATATGAATTCAATAAGAACAAGAGATAAACAAGACTGATGAACTCAAGAAACTAATAGAAAATGTTTGTTTTCTGTACAGTATTTTCATAAAGTTCTGTATTCTTGATAATACTGTATTCATAATAATTCTTTGTACTGTATTTTCTTCGAAACAAGGAGAATATAATAATAATGAGCACAAGAGAAAACTAATGTCCGCAGCTAGTGTTCAAGACCAGATGAGTACTCTTCTCTTCCAGTATCCTTTTAAATTTTCATTGATGTGTGATTGACATTTTTAATCAATAATGCATTATTTGTCATTTCTCCAGCATATCACGTTTGTTTGTCGCTTGTACTCCCGGACAATGATACATTACAGTATTACATTATCTATTTATGGATCTGATCACGAACAAATCAAACAAGAATGTAGAGACAACTGCTGACAATATTAAATTTAAGAATATTTAACGGCTCCATAACTATATTTCAAAAGTTGAATTATATTGTAGATTCAATTAAAGATATTTTAAATTACCATTAAATGAAAAATCTCATCATGATTTGTCTTAACAGTTAAAATATTAGATTTTTCACTCACTAATAATTGAATCATGAATTTCATCATCAATTGATAATTGATCAAAAATAATATTAAAGCATATCCTTCTATCAAAAGATGAACTCACACACTTATAATTTCACGCCTACTAAAATAGATAGTTGATTGCAAGATTATTGCAAGTTTTTCAACAATATCCCCCTATCCAGAAACTTTACGTTCGATCATGCTCGCCTCATGAATTCGTTCACGACATGATTGACTATCATTGCAGCACTCAGCGTGAAAGATAGACCAAGATGCTCTCGAGAGTATGTGAAGCACTTGGTGAGAGTAGGGTGGTGAGTTGCCGGCGCAGAATGAATAAAAATCACATTTTAGGATGGCCGACTGAGGTCGGAAGGCGTAACTCAGAAACCTAGAAATTTATGACATTCTCGCCCCGCTCAGTAGCATGTTTCATGGCACGTAGAAAACAGCCATGTCCATCACTTTATGACGTTCCATCGAAACAACATCCTATATACTCTGTGTAATGCCGCATAAAGGATTCCAGGACCACAGCCACTTTCCACATTTTAGCTGCAACGATATTGGTTAGCCCGCTCCGCCCCGGCCCAGTCGGTGCTTTCCAATATACAGTCAACCTTTTCGATGCTCTTATTTAGAAGTGGAGTGCAATTTCTCATCGAGAGTTTGTTTCAGAGCCTTTTCAGCACATTTTCACTTTTTTGAACAGAATTCTTGAGCTCGAACTTGGTTCTGAATTTCCGACTTCATGAAAACTTAAGTTTCTCATATTCAGGTCAGCCTATTGTTTAGCTCCGATAATTTCTCTCTGCTACATCAATTCGAACTATGTATTGAATACAGCTGGGCTATACCATTCACTGTAATATCCAAATAATATCTCCATATTGTTATCTCATATTATTATTCATCAATAAAGAACTTTAAAACAGGGCTGTTTAAAATAATTGAAAAATAAATAAAAATCAAACACCCTTTTTTTGAAAACTTTAAAAATTATAAAACACACATACATGTTTCGGGATCTAAGCCCATTTTCAATGTGTTTATCCACATGGAAAATGGGCTTAGATCCCGAAACATGTATGTGTGTTTTATAATTTTTAAGTTTTCAAAAAAAGGGTGTTTGATTTTTATTTATTTTTCAATTATTCATCAATGTACGAGAAAAATATATTTATTAGGAGATAAATCAATACTCTTCCACCCTAAACTGCTCCCTATCAATTTCTACTTGAAACAAAATCTGGAAGTTCTTTAAAATATTAGATAGTTTAGAAACAAAAATAGCAAGAAGAGAAAACACTAAACAAAAAACAAATATTAGAAACAGCAATGAAGTAATAATTATACTTTATTATTAAAATGTGGATAGCCTACGTATAAAAACTTCATGCTTCCCACGTAGGGATAAATTTCTGAATTGAACTGAATTCAGGTCAGCGTCAAAAATTTTCATTTGAAACTCACAGAAACCGGAAAATGTCAGGCTCTCACTGGTTTCGTGTCAAAGCAGGCTGTTTTCTGCCATTCTGCTCTCAATCAACAAATTCACTTTTTACTCTTCTGGCATTAACGATTCATCATCATTGAAACGAAAGCATTACTCCGGCCAGCAACCACATAATATAAATTTGCTTTTGTATTCTATGGTTGCAGTGCCCGGCTCGCAAATTCCACGCAATTCATCACTGGTTTGATGGCTACATCATAATTCTGGGAGTCATTCTGTTGATGGCCTTTTACTGTTTTATAAGTGCGAGTTAGAACTTCACACTCAGCTCTTATTATTGTTTCTATCCTATTTGATGTAACTCCCGACTTGACGTTATACACGTGAAAGATAAGGGATACATTTTATACCAAGTCGGAATGTGCATCAAATAGAGTATTGTTGGCTCAACTTGATGTCAATCGTTAAACTGTGTTTATGATGTAATGCTGAGAGCGTAAATTCCTCATAGATCGTATATTTGCCGTCCACATTAAGAATACTCTTTTCAATACTCCGACTATGAGTTTGGTGAAAATATTATGCATAATGTGCTGCTACAAATTTGTGACTTAAAGAATTTGGTTGTTATTTATTAAAGTTCTCCAGATTGCTCGTGTTAGAGTGGACAATGCTGTCAAGCTTTGCCAAATGATAAAAATGAAAAAGCGAGAAGCAATTCTTTTTCATGCCTTGTTCACAATAATTATTCGAACTGATGTAATTTTTGAATTAAATTTTAGTAATTTGATGAGAGATGGACCTTATTTATGATAATTCCTATGAATATTATTGATATTGAATAAATTCCAAAAACCTTTTTTCAACAGTTATTATAATGATTTCCAGTAGAAATTAATCCGGTAGAATTAAATTGAAATCTTGATTCAAATACTGTATTAAAGAAATACTGTAGTACTTTTCTGACCTAAGAAATTTTTTCCGAAAGAAGTTATAAATTTTTGTACTGAAAAAATATCTTGGTTTGATATCATGTATTGTTTCAACTATTTTTATGGATTGGGGGTTAGGCCTACTCATACTGAAAATTTGTACAAGCTTTTGGACAATTTTGTACTATTTTGTATAATAGAGTTCCGAATTACTGTTACTCATTCCGAATTACTTACTGATGCCCCAGAGAATGAATATACCAACCAAAGAATAGACATCTGTGTGAAAATATGCATCGAACCGAAAATGAGTAGAGAACCCATACTCCACAGAACTCATTGTCCTCACGAACAATAAAATACACACTGATCCTACAAAGGTAACAATGTTTTGTTGTTTGTATGCTCATTCAACAAATAGGGACCAGCCCTCAGGGTATTCAACTAATTAACGGTTGGAATGGACCAGTCTATAGGCTTGTGAACCACCGTTGGATATAAACATCATACTATGCCTGGAATCCTGGTGCGAGTTTATTATTAATAATAACATTCACTTATACAAAACAAATGTAGTAAATTGTCTAATAAAATGTGGTATCAGTAACTGAATGAGAAATAAGAATAATGTTTGTTAAAACAAATTTTTGCTGCAATGCTATAGAGAGTATGGAGGTAAAAGGTCTATAGGGTCTTTAGAGAAAAAATAAATCTGTAGATCACATTTTCAGGTCACTTGAACTTGTTTTTTTTTTGTCATTGAGCAAGAAAACTTCATAAGTTGAAGTGTACCGTATCCAGTTTAAAAACTACACATAACTCCAACATATTATAAGTAGGGAATTCAAGCTCCTCTCATGAAATTTCAAATGATGCATGAGTTCAATTTTGTATTATGAGTTTCAGAGTTACGAGTGTGAAGTAGAATAGAGTGCTAATGTCATTCACTATAAGTCAAGCTGTTTTGAGGAAGAAGGATAGAAATTTGAGAAAATGGGAAGAGGGGAGGAGGTGGGTGAGAAAGATTGTTTGGGCGGGAGATGTAAATGATGATGTGTCCATGATAGAAGAAACAAGAGGATGGCAAGGAGAATGTAAAGGAGAGGGGAATGAGAATGATGTTTGAGTGAGAAAAAGAGGGGATGAGTTGAGTGAGAAGGAGTGTGTGAAAGCACGAGTCAACTGCACAAAATCGTCGCCTTTCTCAAACCATTCAAACTACGAGCGAACCGTGATGAGATGCAAAGCTGAGGAAATTAAATGGGACCGCCTCTCTTATTTTTGCCCACTCACAGACGCTATTCATCTACAAACGTCTTTCTTCGCCCCAGAACTAATGCTATTATTCCATTTGGTCCTAATGAATTGTATCAATTTCCATGAGAAATGATTTTTCCGAAACGAGCGCGATAGATTGATTCTTATTTTAAAGAGAAGTAGATTGGCATCCTCCATTGATCTTTTTTTATTCAATCCTGGTACGAAACGGTTTTAATCTCTCGAAATAAAAAAACTAAATCAATAATCTTTTTCTTATCACAAAAACCCAACTGTCACCATTTAATTGGAGTAACTCAATTATAAAAAATGAAATTTATGTCAAGTTTTCGAATTCACAGAATCAGTCTTTCTTCATGCAATTCTTAATCTTGATTTCAACCCGAATCATACTTATCATACAAGCATACCTATTCATACTAGCTTATGATTGAAACAATATCCTCATTCAACGTATCAAAATATTATGAAAACAAATACCTCTAAGTTTGGAGAAAATTGAAAATTGTTCTCATTTTTAAATGGTTGCAGCTTCCTATTCTTTCCAATTAAAACAGAAAGTTGTTGTCTATACAAGTTTTATTTTAAGAAACAGAAGCATGTTCATTGTTCAGTACCTTTTATGCACAAGGCTCAAATTCAACGTAATGAGAACTAGTATTAGGTCTAAACCAAAAAATATCATATTTAAACGCCCATTCTCCTGATTGGATTGAACTATTACTTGAACCTAGTTTCCGAATTTGCTTGTTTACTTGGCTACTCGATTTTTGACTGAATGTTTAACCACGTCTTCGAAATTACACAATAAAATGACTGGACGAAGTAGGTGCAGTATTTGGTGATTTTATGAATCACCTTGAACTATCTGTACGAGGTATTCGACTGCACCAATTTCAATCAATTATTGTGCACGGTCATGCTCCAATGATGCAGGCAGAGTGCATTGCATTGTGCTGAATGAAGCGTCCATCACGCTTACGTAAACACTGTGCCACGTGCCAATTCATGGTCACGAGAATCACGAAATCACTCCAGGCGTGACGGTAAACTTACTTTGCCACTTCTAAACTCTCTTTTTTCCATTGTTGATCTGTAACCGACACTTACCTATGGTAAGTTACCTTGCACACTCTTCGATCTTCTAGCTCACTGGCTCACAAGGTCGGGATCAATATTTGCTCAATTTCATAAAATGAATTATTCAGAATGAATATGATCGCCGCTAGTAGGGGAAATGACGTAATCCCATTTTCATTTCAATTTGGATTTGAGAGGACATGGAAAACGAATTTCGACATTCAAAACAATAAGCAGCAATTGATTATATTTCTGATAATAGTTCAAAGTTTAATCAACAATAAACATTCTAAATTATTCAGAATAAGGTTATAAAGTCATCTGTCAATTTTACAACTCTCTGAATGTGTATCAAAAACCATTGTTTATGTTTTTCATTCATTGTAAATGAGGTTTTCAGTGAAACGTGGTGTTTTTGTTCGAATTTTACCTGCAAATGTTATGCTGTCCCAATGCTATCCAATCTTGGTTTTTTATTTAAGAGTAATAATGTGGCTTTGTCAATGAATACAATTGCTCATACAAAGCTTGAAAAACGTTGCCATTCCAACCAGACAATAAATTATGAAAGCTGGAACAATAGAGAACAATATGTGTAGGAAACCGTTCGCACGAGGGCCTATTTAATTTAACTCAATTAATTATTAACTAGATGAACAATGTAGAGCATATTGCTCGAGGTATTTTGTAGCTTTTATCCATTTTTCAATACTCCAGAGCATACTAATGAATCATGAATATTTTATTAAAGAGATAATCTTTTCATCTATTTTCGGCGATCGATAACAGTATAGTCAATACCAGTAACCGAAGATCATTTTCGGATCATAATAATCTTGTTGAAAAGAATTTTGTGTAGCCTATTCCTTTCTTTGCAAGTTAATGTAGATGTCACGATAATCCAACTCAATTTAAACAACATGAATTAATCTAATGCAATGAGTAGAGAATCAATAAATAAAGGCAGATAAAGTTATTCAACAAAGTTTATCAGCCTATTCAATGAACGGCGTTTTGTAGATATATTGTGAAATTTATTAACATTCAATGTAAATAATGAACTCGATTAAGTTCAAACTTTTAGACTGTTTATATGATAGTGCTTCAACAATTCCTTATTCAACTTCTCACTTTATAATTATGTTGAGGATTTTGTAGCTTCGTAATCCACAGTATCGGCTAGGAGTGAACGAGGATATGAAAAAGTGGTGAACGGTATTTTGGCTGGCAAAAATGTGCGACGGGTCTAGAGAGCTAATTGAGAGATAAAACGAAAAGTGATAATCTGCTTAGGAAAAGCTGTCGAGCTCGGCCCATTGAGTTTCAATGAAGATTAGAGGATGTGGATGCAAAAAGCTTGGAATAAATCACCGAGAATGGGGAAAAAAGAGGGTGAGTGGGAAACGATTAGGTCCCGGATGGTATTGATCGCCATATCAACTTACAGGCCTTGCCACAATGAGAAGGCGAATGGAAAATTGTCTGCGCCACTCTGTTGGCTATGGTCAGTGCCAAACACACAAGCCAGTGAGCAACGTTTACATTGCCAGTGTGTAAGCACGAGAGCATCGTTTGACTCCATTAGACCCAGAGCTGAAGCCAGCTATCTCCAAACACAAAATATTTCCAACGAGTGTCGATGTCTCTCACAAAAACGCCTTTTCTGTTCCATTTTCACTCGGTTGTTTCCTGAATGAAAAATTGAAAATTCATTGTTAACTTGTTTCTTATGCCGAGAGCTACGTGCCTATTTCGGAATTGTTTTTCTATTCCTGACAAATGTAATATTTTTTCATGCTTTCGATTCAAAATTATATGATTCTTAACTTTGATTTTTCATTTATGGATTAATAAAATATATAGTTTAAAAACTATTTTGGACGAATTGCTGTTGTTTATTTGCACTTTTCTTGGTTCCATTCTTGATTCAAATTGGCCCATTTGAATGGGAAAAACTCTTATGTGAACTCTTTCAAGACTCGTAGATAATAAATACTAAGAATATTTTAATGAACATGACCTTTTCTAAACTATATTTTTTTCAAAATTGGGATCGAGTTAATAAAGGGCCTGCGCCTGTTTCATCTTTCCCTAGCATAACTATTATTGTGTCTGTATCTCTAAATAAATAAATACTATATCTAAACTTAGTCGATTTCCTCATCCATAAAGGGTAAATAATCGTCAATTTGAAGAAATTTCTCCGGTTGCTGACATCTCAAATTGCTCTTGAAAATTGTTCCAATCTCAGAATTACTTTTACAGTTTCAATTTGTTTTTTATTCATCGACTATATTCATATTTCTCTTGATTTGAAATGTCATGTAGACTTTGCACTTTGAATTCGCCCTTCAATGCGTAAAATTAGGGCTTCGAGGAGGTTTTATTCATATCATCTACCTGTCAGTTGAGATTTTATCAGCTTCGACATAATTGCTCTTAACTAATCCTACGAACTCTAATAATGACACGTTTGATAAGAAGCTTATGATGAAACTCATTGAACCACGCTTCTCACACTCATCTGTAGAACGAGAGCCCAACACATCGAATGAACAATGGATTCTGTTCATGAAAATCTGTGATGCACATTCACAAGCGATCTCGAACTTTGCCGGATAATTGTTTCCAAGAACTCTCTATATTTTCAGAACAAACGATCCGCTGCTTCTGACAGTGAATTGCTCGGCTCTTGTTTTCTTGGAATTGCCAAACAGATTTCTTTTTGTTGTGATCATAGAGAGTGTTGATTTGACGGTAGAAGAGAAAACGTATAGCTGACGCCAAGAATCTGGTCGGTCTCGTATGTCTCCTCTTGTAAAATTCGTAACCTTCTATCAGCTAATTGACTGGTAAATGCCGGTTTCTCCAAATACGTTTAACTGAAATTTTAATTTTAGTTTAAACTATCAGCTGCCAGTGTATGGTCACTTTTATTAATATGTGTTTCAATTGAGTCAGCTGATGGTTTAATCCAAAACTCAGATTAACTTTTTTGGAGAAACCGGCCCTTAGTGAGGTCTAAGATTCAAGTCGACGATTTTGCATTTGTTTGTATGTATGTTCCGCATTTACGACGGAACGCGGCAATACATTCTAATGAAATTTGACAGGGGTGTTCCTCTAGAAACCGCGCGTCGATTTATATGTAAGGTTTTTCGACAATTTTCATATTAAGGACGAAAAAAGGAAGAAAGGATTGAACTATTCTCTGATATAGGTATACTCCATAAATGATTTGATAGTATATTTATGTTGGTTATTACTAAACATGTGATATTATGACATTCATAATAAAAAGTTTCCAAGAATTTCTACTTCAGATAATATTCTTTCATTGCAGTCAGCTGAGATATTTCAGATGAATATTAAGGTAAGTTTTGGTTTATGCGAAACGGTAAGGAAAATATAGGTAGAGGAAGTATATGGAGACGGTATCATAAAGTAATATTGTTTTATTGTTATAATTATACAAAAAATATATAGTGTGAATTGAATAATTGTCTATTGTCTTTAATGGAAATCAGCACATATGTTGAAACTTACTATAAGAGTGAATTCCAGAGTAATTATTGTATTTGTATCTCGTACTAATTTTCTTTTGCTTCTCAACTAGACCTACTTAGTATTAATGTTGGCTATATTATCCTGTATTGTCTTCTATGTAATTGTTCTGTGACTCATTAGTATTTATTTGTATTACTATTCTATAGATCGAAAAGAAGTAACTGAAACTACCCAATTATATTTCAAGTATAACTTTTCTAGTCTATATAGGAGCTCGACTTGTACCCCACTACTATAATTTAATTGAAATTACAATGATGTTATTTGATGATGTATGCTTGATAGTGTGTTGTGTGTGCGTGAGTTGCTCGCTGGTTGTGTTGCGTTGGCCTTCAGCTCGCTGCCGTCGCGGTCTCGTCGCCTGTTGCCGTGTTCCCTGACCATTCCTCCTCCCCGGGCCAGCATGCTCCGTCCGTTCAGTCTGCTCTCTGCCAGGCTCTATCAGATTCCACCGGCTTATTAAAGGTTGCCCACGTAAATGCCCAATCGCTATCCTGTCATATTGATGAATTTAGGGCAATATTTGATTGCCGCTTGTTGGATATTATCCTGGTATAAGAAACCTGGCTGGAGCCACATATGAGTGATAAGAGTGTCAAATTAACTGGGTTCTCTCTCTTTAGGAATGATCGACTACATAAGGGGGGAGGTGGTGTGGCAGTCTATGCAAGGTCCCAGTTTCCTGTTACCATCCTACATGTGTCTGATAACTTGATTGCTAATCAGTCTGAGTTCATGTTTTTGAATATATCTGTTAGTGGTGTTCATTTGCTTGTATGCGTTTGTTATAAGGCTCCAGACATAAGATCTATTGGAGAATTTGAAAAATCACTATTAGAGCTAATGACTCGTTTCAAGCATGTTATCATAATGGGTGATTTTAATACCAATCTACTCGATCTAAATAGGTGTAATTTTGTTTCAATGTTCAATTGTTGTAATATGACTATTTTGCCTATGCAGGCAACGCATCACACGGCGACTGCTGAGACCTGGCTGGATGTGGCTGCTGTTAGTGATGCAAGTTTAGTTGCTCACCATGGACAACTATCTGTCCCTGGAATTTCTAAACATGATCTAATATTTTGTGCCTACCGATTACATCCTCCAAGACCCAGACAGGAGTTTATTACCTACAGGAATTACAGATATCTTGATATGAATTCTCTCCTGTTGGATGCTGCATCCATCCCTTGGTACCAGGTTATTCTAACTGACAATGTGGATGAAATGATAGAAAAATTGAATAATTTTCTATTAGGACTATATGACACACTTGCCCCTTTAGTTACCAGGAGGGTGAATAAAAAACCTGCACCCTGGTTTGGGCCAGAGATTCGTGAGATGCAGAGGGTGAGAGACTCTGTCTTCCGCAGAGCCAAACGTTCTAAATCTGCAGCTTATTGGACGGAGTACAAGCGACTAAGGAACAAAACTCAGCAGGAGATTCGAAACGCTAAAGTGAGGTTCTATTACCAGTCTCTTTCAGAAAGGCAACCTACTAGAACACTCTGGTCAAAGCTGAAAAATCTTGGTATTGGTAAGTCACAAGTTAAACATAATATTCCCTTCAACTTGAATGATATTAACACCCATTTTACCAATATACCTGTAGATCTGACTGGTGCTTATGACCAGCCCAGCGGTTCTCTTTTGCTCCTGTCACTGAAATTGATGTTTTGAGAAGTATTACAGGGATGAGAAGCAGTGCAGTAGGAGTGGACTGTGTCCCAATAAAGTTTCTGAAAGACACTCTACCTTTTATCCTGCCTATTCTCACAGCAATATTCAATACATCCCTGGCTTCATCAACCTTTCCATTGATTTGGAAGTCAGCTTTGGTCTCTCCTCTCCCTAAATGCTCTTCTATAGAATCTTTATCTGACTTGAGGCCAATCAGCATTCTCCCTGCTTTGTCCAAATGTCTGGAAAGGCTTGTACATCAACAATTTACTGCATTCCTTCAACGATTCCATCTGCTTTCAGTCTATCAATCAGGTTTCCGCTCACGCCATAGTACAACAACCGCATTACTCAAAGTTACAGAAGATATCAGGTCTGCTAT
This sequence comes from Sogatella furcifera, assembly GCA_017141385.1. Taxonomy (NCBI): domain Eukaryota; kingdom Metazoa; phylum Arthropoda; class Insecta; order Hemiptera; family Delphacidae; genus Sogatella; species Sogatella furcifera. The sequence goes on along the minus strand of CM029549.1, from coordinate 32,600,604 downwards.
GGATAGAGGCCAGGCAACCATTCTCGCTATTTGACTTTTCAAAGGCATTTGATTGTGTTCACCATCCCCTCCTCCTTCTAAAATTGAGAAATCTTGGATTTGAGGAGAGTTGCATTAAATGGGTTGAATCCTACCTGTCTAATCGTCAGCAGTGTGTCAGAGCAAGTAATGAGATGTCATTATGGAGAAATGTTAGCCGTGGAGTCCCTCAGGGCTCATTCCTTGGGCCCCTGCTGTTCTCCATCTACATTGATGACATCACCAAATGTATAAAGAACAGTAAGTGTCACCTCTATGCCGATGACTTGCAGATTTATAGACATTTTGCTGTTGCCGACTCTGATGCTTGTGTAGAGCTCATGAGTGCTGATATTGATGCTATTAGTAGCTGGGCATATAATCATGGCTTGAAATTGAATGAAGGCAAAACAAATAGCATCATTGTAGCTCACAGCCGGCTGCAGGCACGGTTACAAAATGTTCCAAGGCTGAAATTAAAAGGTGTTGAGCTTGAATACAGTAACAGGGTTAAATACCTTGGGCTCATTATTAATAGAAATATGTCATGGATGGACCAGGTGGAGCTTGTCTGTAATAGAGTATTTGCCTGCGTTTACAGCTTGGAAAGATTTGCTCTATTTCTGCCTCAAAATATCAAAATAATGTTAGTCAAAACCCTTGTGATGCCTCATTTCAGTTATCGTGACACAGTTATAAACGACATGACTGTGGAGCTCTTGGACAGATTGCAGCGTGCACAAAACTATTGTATAAGATTTATTTTCAATTTGAGGCGATTTGATCATGTTTCACGTTTTTATAAAGAGCTATCACTTTTAAAATTGTCTGAACTCCGTACCTTGCACATCTTGGAACTTCTTCAATCCATAATCAAGACAAAATCTCCTCCTTATCTGTCCGAGAGCTTCAAGTTTCTGTCTGAGGTCAGTGTACGGGCAACTCGACGAGGGGACACATTACTGTCTTTTCCTATTTACAGGACTACTACTTTTGAGAAATCCTTCACTATCACTGCTTGCAGGCTATGGAATAATCTTCCTGATAGCATCAGAAGCATCGATGGAAGTGCTCGCTTTGGGATGGAGGTCAGGCGGCTTTTGTTGGCGGGTCTGCGTGGGTAGTGTGTTGTTAGTGATCGGTTGCGATGCAATTAGTGGGCTGTGTGAATGTTGGATGTGTGTATGGTTTGAATGTTCATTCAGAAGTAGGATTATTTTCTGCATTATTCTAAGTTTTTCTTAATACAATTTATTTTTGATCAATTAGTACATTAGATCAATATGGTCAATTTTTTTCTGCTATGCTATTATGTTTCTTTTAAAATCATGTTTAATTTTCACTGTCTTGTGTCATTCAAAGTTCTGTATTGTTTTATTTACTTTTGTATTGTTTTTATTGTATTGTATTTGAATAAGGTTGAGTGGTAGAAAGGACTTTCTAGTCCTAACTCCGCCTAATAAAGGATATTTTCATTTCAGACGGTCAGACGGTCGACCGCAGGCTAACAACAAGAGCTGTCATTGGCTACAGCTGTTCGACTGGTGCCGACCGTCGGACCGTTTCGCATGAAGGAAAACATTACAATAATTATAGAGACTGATGCCTGGTTTACCAAGCACCCTCAAATTTTGGCGAATCGTGACGAACTGATGCCGACATAGCCACTGTGGCCACTGCATTGCTGACAGACTTCCTCGCGCCGACTTTCGGAATCGACGCACAATCTGAACGTACGGACCGTACGGTGAATACAGACAGTGCTTTTATGATGCTGGAAACATGGGTGACTTCGTGAGGTCTACAGTTCACAGAACTACTAGTGTAAATCATTTATTGTTTTTTTTACTTAAAAACAACCTTTTATTTAGCAAAATAAAAACATCCAACTCTAATGCCGGGTTTTTCCCGTTTAATTGGAGCTAGAAATAAATATAAGTATATAGCTGAAAAAGTTGAGTGACCCTCAAATTTCTATGAACCCTGGAATTTCTATGATAAGAATAGGAAATGTAGTGACCTTGAGGGTCCCTCAAATTTGAGTGTGCTTGGAAAAACCGGGCATAAGTCTCTAATAATTGAAAACATCAGCTGTTGGAACGCACAAGGAGCAGACATAGCCGTCTAACGTTTTTGCGTTAGCTATACACTTATATTTATTCCTATACTCAATTCTCGATCACTTGAGACGGAATAAACAAACTTTTTGAGTGTGTGTGCGTGTAATGGAAGGTCTTCTTCTATGCGAAACTTTCAGCCACAGACCAACAGCCAATCACAGCTCAAGACAACAGTTTTGAGACAAGACAAGTCCGACTGTAGCCAATCACAGCTCCAGACAAGAGTCAGCTGTTCGACTGCAGCCACCTTTTTCGCAAAATCCTTCCATTACACGCACACACACGCAAAAGGTTTGTTTATTTCGTCTCAAGTGATCGTGAATGGACTATAGCTCCAATTACCATTGTGAAGAGGACGGAGATTCAGAAACTGGGAAATTATCAATCATTTGAAAAATTCAGTTCAATCAATTCACCGTATAGATAACTCAATAAGCTCAATGGATAACTTACCAGCTTATAAATCTATTTATGCTTTTTATCAGGTTTTTACTTGTGTTGTCTTTCCTCCAAACGTTAAATAGATTAATTGGAATTCAGATTTGGAACTCCATACGCTCAATGGAAAATTGAATGAATTGAATAAAGCTCTCAATAAGTTGTTATGATAGAATTTCGAAATGGAAAGTCCAGCTAGCAGTCAAATCCCTTTCCAAGTTGGCTGAATAAAGCAAGCAAACCGCTCAGTCTCCAGTCACTGGTGGATGACAATGTGATCATGCTTGTTAAGCGCGCAGGAGAAACTTTACACTGTCACAGCGATGTTCCAAATTTCACGGTAATATTCGTGAGCTCTCATTACAGTGACAGCTACCGTCTTCAAACTTATGCCAGCCTTTAGCTTTATTGGTTGCCGACAGATAGCAGCTCGAGTTCAGCCATCAATGAGTTTCCATGCCACAAACTCCGGCAACTATTCCAACAAGAACAAAGACAAAGAACAGAAGACCCCGCAAATCACAGACTTAGGCTAAAGGCTATAGCTCTCAGCGATAACTTCCTTCGGTTGATGGATTCGGCGTTTAATATTATGGTTCTCTTAAACTCATTTTCTCGGAAATGATTTACCGTTGTGTGAATGAGAAATTCTATCAATATGTACTTGAGATTGGAGTGAGCTTATTACAAGCTTATTAGGCATTAGGCTAAGCGTATCCAAAAGTTTTGTGAATAGCATATATTTGACCAACTATATTTTCAAATAAGAAAACATTCAAGAAACCACAAATGAAATAATTGCTCTCTTCTATTAGGCTGAATGGTGAATTACTGGAAGAGAAATTATGGACTTCCTGCCTAATGATCATCTCAGTTTTGCAAGTTATTGATTTGGGAGGCTCTAATACTTTTTGAGTTTAATATGCAACATATTGTTTAAATTATCAGTTTAGTGATACAAATAATTCTTGAATACTTGACTCAAATATTTTTGGGAATCAAGAATGGTATAGTCTGTCCAAGCAAAGAAGGCCCTCTGGCAAGATGAAAATTATTGATTTGGTCTCAACTGTAGGAAACATTCTGATCTACAATTTCTAGGCCAAATCAATAATTTTTATCGAGCTGGAGTCATTTCCTCATGTTGCCAGAAGGTCTTCTTTGCTTGGACAGACTATACCAATGGTACCTTTCATAACAATTTACATATCATAGGCTACACTTTAATGGATAGAATATTACATAATGAATATTATTTCACACCATAGCCTACATCTATACTATATAAACTCAATGTATAGAATGAAATATTATGGATATTATCATACATCTAATGAAGTACATTAATTATGTAGAGTATAATGATTATAATGAGTATAGATGCGCAGCTTGAGAGTCATACCGTTTCGTAGTATCACGCCTAATAATAGAGCCTAATAAGATTTGAAAGGATATTATTGAATTGGATTCAACTACAACACACTGAAAAATTCAGTGGGGATTTTCTTATAACTTTCGATATTGCTTCTCGAGTATTTCCCATTCTGGAACAACAACCTCCACAACAATGTACCCTCCATAAAACTCAACAAACAACAGACACTTAATAGGCTAACCAATTTATTCATCCACTCCAGCTTCTTACTCAATCATTAGAATACTGCAAGCGACCAATTTGATGTCTTCGAGTCGTAGTCGACATGAAATATTTACAAGTTGTAAACGGCTGCAATCGAGTGAGAGGCGTTAATACAAAAAGTAGCCTAGCAGTAAATATCGGCGTATCTATTATTCAGTTGCCGGCACAATTGAAAAAAGGTATACTTCGCGGACGCTGCGAAGATACGCCATTACTATGTAAAGTGTATTGTAACAGCATGTCTTCTCAGATTGCGTGAACTTTAGCAGATAAGGTGTCTATAGAGTTATCTCAGAGGCTACAAATAGGTAATTGGGAAATTATTGGACACTTAATGGATGGAAAATACCGCCCTTCAAAGAATACTGCAGCGCCATCCATTAGAAAAATGTTTCGATATTTACTGAAATTGATGATCATTACTTTTTTTCTGATATTGATCTGTTATTCCTTGAAATCGTTCTTCGAGCTTCACTTACTTTTCCAGGTTACGATTTATAGGAACTTTTTATGGAAATATTTCTGCGAATTTATCTCTTACATTAATTCTAATGTACCGTAAATGAATTTTGAATATAACATTCTTGTATCATAACCTACTCTATTAATCAAGTGTTTCAAGTGTAATTCAATATTCTAGGTGTTATAACTCTTTTAACCAACTCGAATCAACATTTCAACATTTATTTAGAAGAAACGAAGTCTTCGTCTTCTCTGGAGAAATTATTCAAAAAGAGCATAAATCCAAAATAATTACTCTGAGTTCTAGGTGATCACAGTTCAATAATATTATGTTTTATAATTTCGATATTCCAGACCAATTTCAATTCAATTCAATTCAAATAAATTTTATTCGAGATTATAATGTTATACATTACATAATATGTTATCAAAACAAGTAAATGCGTTACATAAAAGATTTGATATTAATATGATAACAAATGTGCGGTGTAAATGAATAACACCCTGCTTGGACGATAAGTCCGTGCGCATGGGGGAGTCGTTTTAGACAGATGGAAAGAAAGATATTTAAGTTTCCTTACTTAAATTACATTATTAGATAAGTCCATCTTCTCACTGTGGATATTCAATAAACACATACAGTACAATATCATCAAGAGTTATAGAATGATTAATGTTATGTATAACCAAATAAAGTAATTTGAAAAAATATATATAGACATGAATAAATAAAAAAGTAAACTTTTAAACGTTTTTTTACGGCGTTTAGAGTGAATCTAATTAAAATCTAATCTAAGATGTAAATAAAGGAACCTATTGAAAACTGAAAAAAAACAATACGTAATGACATATGATGGGATAATTTTATTTTAATGATAATGACATGCAGTTCTTAAGCGTATGGAGACAGTAACATAGCCTCTGCAGCCACCGGGCCAATGCTGAGGAGCCACCTACTCACTCTGCGCTTATAGACGGCGATGCTACCACCCTCCAATGTTTCTCCAGAATTTCTGCAGGAGCATTACGGTGTAGCCAGTGGACCAAGTGAAATGAGTTGAATAATTGCATTGAGTTTTCAAGACGAGGGATTTAGATGTTCATGTGTAATATATTTCTTGTTGGATAGTTATGCTGTAATTCAGTAAAGATTGAGCTATTTTTTTGAATTAAAATTAAAAGGTTTTTTATGAATAGCTGTTTGATATTTAATACTGGGAATTCCTGAAAAAGTAAATGAGTTGGGTATCTTATATTTTTTGAAAGTAGTGTTTTAATCAGTAGAAAGTAGAGTTCTTTGCGAGACTGCAAGGGGTATAGAATAGTACTATTTCATACACCTTGCTTTCAGACTACGGTTTTCACATTTAATCGAATGAACAATAGTAGGCTAGGCCCAATATCAATAATCAGTGGATTCAATTACTGAAATTTTATAACTGACACCAAGACGTTAGGCGGTTTCGTCTGTCTCGAGTTCCAATGCATCATTTGCAGTGGAACTGTTCTTACTCATTCACCTTATTTCCTCAACATAATATCTGAGAGATGTGTAAATTTCAAGAGAAAATAGGCCTATTTAATAATGGTAGTACATGACGCTTCCCTATTACAAAATTACTATAATAAATCAAATTGATAAGTAGCAATAGCAGTTCATATTATTGGAAATATGAGCTATTGGATTACAATTATTGCATAATGTGATTGCAAAATCCTGATATATGATCGTGTATATAATAGTTAACAGGTAAATGATCTTCCATGAATTTTTTAACTCATAATAATTAAAATATTAGATTCATTGTTTTTCTGTTTAATGATGAAATTGAATTTAATTAATAATAATTGATGAAGTAGTGGATTTCTTTTTGTCTGTCTCGTTTTCAGTAATTCAATCTTAATTAAATTAAAATGAAAAATGTCATTCATTATTATTGAAATTGATACGTGACCCAATCACGAAACTCGAGTTATGAACAAACATCGATTTAGGTGATAAGGAGCTCGACCGTCCGCGTGGGAAAACAGGGAGAAAAGCTGCAGAAAGGTAAATTTCCCGCCGATGGGTGGGAAAAGCGCGCCAGCAACAGTGAAAACTGTAAGCAGTCGCGTTTGAACGTGAATGCTCGAAGGTCGTTTCCAACGTGCTTGTTATCACTGTTGATAGCCTAATATACGGGCGCGAAGTTCTACCGTCCCTCATCGACACTTTTCTCGTTAACAACTGGTTTGCCGCGGACAAGTGAGAACCTTGCTCCCAAATTCTGAAGGAGTCGTGTTTATAATATTAAAGCAGTTTATTATCCATAGAAGCACCTCTCTTTCTAAACAAAGACGAACAAATTAGAAAAAAAGCAGCACAGACATCCTCCTTCTCATTCCTCTCCTTCCTTTTGACTTTATCATATTTCCACTCCAGTGCAAAAATTCTATGTGAACAGTGCGCTTTGAGTGATAATGCCTCTCTGGACCTGTGATAACTCGTCATCTTAGACATTTTCCTTGGATTTTATCTGGAAACGGAATACAGTAACCCACGTGATGCATCAATACCGGAGCATCTATTTGCTTTTGGCAGTTTTATATACAGGTAATGACAATGACATCAAAATACGTTTTACATGTTACTTACGTGTTTTACGTGTTAGTTACATTAAACATACGTTGTTTGGATCATATTATCATTTTTGGATTTATCATGAATTCAGGAATGTATACATTTATTATCTATGGAAGGACTAAGCCCTTCCTGGGCTGTTGAGCCATACATCTATGAATTTATTATGTACTTATCCAAATTATTACGGTATGGATTTTTTGTAAGACCTACTATATGTACAAAACTGAGTTTGCAAAAATGTGTTTGCTACTACTTCTCTGATTCAAATAATACTGTATGATGTAGTCGTTCTACAACGATTTTTGGAATATTCTTAGTCTTGAAAGTGCATCAGAAATCTAATTCAATTCTCGAATTTCAACTTGGAATTCGGAGATGATTCCCATTATTCAAGTGTTTTTGTGAGCAAGTCAATGCAATTACTTCTTCTGAATATGAGGTCGGTTTCCCGCCTAAAATTCTAATACTGGTATTATAAATTACTTCCTTTTCTCATAATCAACTGACTTATAAGAAGAAAGAAGAATTTCAATACATCACATCTTTTAAGAGGGAATTTGAATTCTCCTTTTTTTGTGATATTGGAGGGAGATGCGGTTGTTAGTAGTCTTCATTGTCCTACTCAGCTGTGGAGAAAAAATTTGATACTTGATTGTTCTTGCAAGAGCAGAGTCTTGAACCGCTCAGAGCTAATCGTTGCTTCAAATAGAGTAGAACGATATTCATATGAATGCAACCAATTCGCCTAGCAACAATTACATAGGAACTAACTACTATAGAGAACACATTGAAGTTAAACTCTCGTCACTCAATGCTACGATAGGCCTACACTTATATGCTCACACTCGAATGGACCGGGACATACAGAATTATCATCTTGCAAGATATCGAAGATTTAGATATTTATATTCATATAGATCATTAATCAGTTCCAAATGAACGTATCTTTGAACGCTTTCATCTCGAAATCCAAAATCCATATTTCAAAGAATGTTTTTATTCTTAATTATTTTAGCATAGAAAATGTAGCTCAGTACTTGAATAACCTTTAACAATAATAGAGATGAGGAATATTAATGTCTGACTGAATATTGTATAAGGAATAAATCAATTCAATAGATTCAAACACAAACAGCTTGATACCGTCATACCGATAATGAATAATTAATCATTTAATGTATCATACTACTTTTCTGATGGATAGAGAAGGAGTTTCGAATATAAATTAACTTGCCTACAGTACTTTCAATATTGTACAATTACTAGTACAAGTTGAACAATAACTAAATGAAGAGAAAAGGTGATGTCAATTCACTGATTTATTAGAATTTCTCGATTTTCTAATGAATCAGTGGTTTGACAACATCTTGTCTTTTCATTTATTATGAATAACTACGACAATATCACCTTCACAACTAATCAAAGAGTGAACAATAACTATCAAATTTTATTCACAAATTAATAAGATAGATTTTTTTTAGATAGATTTGAATAAAAAAAAGAAAGATTATTATTGTGATCGTGAGAATCTAGTTCATCCGATGATCTTGTGCCACAACATTTCACTTCTGTTGATTACACGATGTGGAGATGTGTAGTAGCTTTTCTGAATTTTCCGCCGCTTTTCAAATTCCAGGCTTAGAACGCTGACCTCGACAAAGTGGGGCTTCGAACACACACACACACATAGGGTCTATACACACACAAAGTCTCCTCTTGTTTCCGTAATAAGAATTTAATTAACCGCTCGCAGAGAATAAATTAAGGAAATAAATTCGCTACAGCAGTGAATTTCAGCTGGCTGGTGCGTGACTCCTTCATAATGATGGCTTTACTTTTCGACTGTTGCATTGCGAGTGGTAGTTTCGATGCTTGCGATTTGAATATTTGCTTCTTTATTCGTTACGCCGCCTTGTTATTTGCCCGCGAATAGAGGGCGGCCTTTCTCACAGACGCGAATGGGCTGCTCTGACTTTGATGTATCACCATCCATTAGTGGGGCCACTCTTGGAGTGAAATGTTTGGTACTGTATTTCAAATTTGAGATCAGAATTCAAATTATATTGAATCTTATTGACAAAAAACAAGGAGAAATTCCGCTGCGCTATAACATGTAAGCAAATAGAAATAATAATGAGCAAATAGAAAATGATAATGAGCAAAGAGAAAAAATTATACAGGTTGAATGTGTTTTGAATACTATTGGAATACTTCCTTTTGACAGGTGAAAAGTTTTCCAATGTGTTTTTGAAAAGTCATTATGAGTATCGAGAGAACTCATTTCAAAAATTGACGGAAACGCAATTGTTTTTCAAAACAATTTTCTCTCAATACACGAATAATTAAGTCCTGTGTCGCAAAAAGTATCTCTCCTCCAATTAATACCTACAGTTATTTTCATACTGTTCGGTACGTAAGATCAGAAATTAGTATAATGGTTCAATCTTGAGATGAGAAAAAGTTGATTACAGGAAAATTAAGATTGTGTTGAAGAAGAGTGATCAAAATAAGTTCAATTATAAAAGGTCACTCTTTCTAGAACTAGATTACGTAGTCAGATATATTTCTTCTGGTATTTTCTCCAGCTCTATCAACAAATTACAAGTCAAACTTAACTTTTTTTTCATTTTTGAATTTTAAAATTCACATACCTATTTTTAATATACTTCAACTCTGTTCAGAGATATTTATTGGAAAACCATTTCGAGGTTTCGAGGTTATTATGAAATGATATTCAAACTTGGTAGCTGAAAGCAGATTTAATGGAATTTTTAATTTTTCTATCATCTTATTGTTTCAGTATTTATAGAGACAGAACAGCAGTACACTCTGATTATCTCATTACATTTCTCTATTTTCTGATTCTTCGAGGAGAATCACGAGAATACAATATTCCTTTCTCATTTCTCAAGAAAACTATAGCTCTCTGCCTGAAAAGGCAATTAAGCTCTCCTAACTGGAAGTGCTTTTCTAAATACAGTGTAAAAAATCATTCTCTCTCAAAATTTGTCAAAGAAATAGGAGTGTTGACTTGGTTGTAGTGTATAGGAGGTCGTGGAGAAGGGATATTGGAGAAGTGCGTTTCAAACGTGACTGAAATATTACGTGATGTCAATCCCTGATGGTTCGTTCTCTGTAATGGACGAAAAGTAAGTTTGGCACGGCAGCAACTTCTCTCAGAAAGTGTTTGAGGCAGCAGCTCTCTTTTTCTCATCTTGGAGAACTCTTGTCTTAAGGGAACACACCATTTCCACTGATAAATGATATCAACTCTAATATTTTCTTCTCGAAATTATCAAATTGGACGGCTCTAGGCGGTTTTACTATCTTGAGTAGTTTGCACCAAGTTTTCGAGTTCAACGATGGGCTAAAAATGAAAATTCTCCATAATATAACATTAAAATTATGATAATTAACATATGAGATAAAAATCTCCTCAACCCTGGAATTAGCTATTTGATGCCTAATGAAATAAGTATATGCAAACATATTTTTTTACTATTCAGTTTTCAAGATAAATTACCCATTCTCAGATCAATTAGTAGGAATATTCCACATATGTTCCTATCACTACCATTATTACCATATGATCTGTCTAAGCAAAGAAGACCCTCTGGCAAGATGGGAGAATGACTCAAGCTCTGCCAATATTGGTTCAAAAACTATCAATCGTGGGAAACAATTATAATAATAATAATAATATAATAATATATTTATTTCGCCAAAAATTACATACAGTAGTTAATTACAAAATATGAATGATACATACAAAATGCATAATAAATTTAAATTAAAATATATCTAAATGATTTGGCACAGCCAGCAAAGAAAACTTGTGCGCTAGCTGCGAGTTCATAAAGCGAACAGCACAAAGTAAAGCAATATCAAAAAATGAAAAAACAAGACTTAAAATAAATGAAGATAATTGCAATAATAATGCTTATTATAATTAATACAATGATAAAATTTGAATAATTTCGTGTTGAGATCAATATACCGGTGATAACCAAAAACAAATCATGTTTATTCTCCCAAATGAAAATTAATGAATAAAAATACAAAAATAATAAATTTTCAGTTATGGGCACATCCCAGTGCTTAATCAATTTTCAAAAGTAAATATAGAAGATAGAAAGACATTCAAAACTCAAATAAATCATGAACAGACTTATTAACATTTAGGTATTGTAGAATATATATTTTGCCCAACCCATAAATTTATTTCCCTGATTAGTGCTTTAGTAATTTTTGAATTAATGAATTTTATCGGAATTTTGTTTGAATATATATTGCAAAGATAGGTGAACTGGTGTCGACAAACTACTAGTTTTATTAGGTTGATATTAGGTCTTGATCTACTATTAAGACCACATTCATAATTCTTGAACAGATATCGACCAAGCTAGAGTCAGTTTCACATCTTGCCAGAGGGTCTTCTTCGCTCGGACAGACTATACCATTGATATTTGATTGTTGGGTAGGCTTGGGCGACGTTCCACCTATTAGAAGAATTTCCCTTGTTAATTAATATTGGAAGTAATGTTCGTTTTCACTTGTTAAAGAAGTTATTTTAATCGAAAAAAAAATTATTTCAGGAAGTTTAAATGTAGGCCTACTTACGAAACTAAATACAAAACAGAATCTCCAATAACAATTCAAGATCGGAAAAATACTAAATCTTGACTGTGAGTCTAGAGCATGTATTTCAATATAACTTTTAATTATTCAAACTTCCTACATCGTGATAATCCTCACTGCGACGAAAAAATATTTGCAGATAAGTATTTCTTGGAAAGGGTGGATTGAATTTCAACAACCATTTATCTTTGACTTTGGGAATATAATTGTTTCCAAGTGACAGGACACCATTGAATAGAAGGAGCATTTGAAGTCAGGGGTTCTATAAATAAAAGGGGGGCCATAATGGGGCAGTTAACGAGTGGAACCTCCCTGCCATTGCGACACATAATTTCAATCTTCTCCCCTCTTCAAACGCTTCTCAACCCTCGGTTTGTTTTGTTTACTTTTATTTACCACAGACAATCCTCATTCCATTCTTCTATTCCAGCCCTTGTTACAAACAGTAGTCTCAATCTACACTGCTGTTTCACAACATGATTTATTCTGTGAAGAGAAGGGAGGTGGATATTTTGAGTTCTGAAGAGACTTTTCACAACTGAAAATCCATAGCTATTGATATCTAGATATAGGTACTGAACACTGAACACTCTACCAAAACTTTATTTTTGAGTCCATATTATTCGGAGGGATTAATGCATCTAATACAAAACAATCTCTTCAAAATAGAGATGTTTTCTCAACAAATACCTATATCTCTGATGAAGAAAATACCTTATAACATATTGCAGAAAATGAACAGTGTTTTCGAAACACTGAAATAAGTCAAAACGAATGAATAATATTCGTCGAGTCATGATTATAATGGCATTTCATTGGAATATGATTATTATTATAGGTATTGGAAATAGGCCTATACTTGAATGATCCAACTTCATTACCGGACTATATTATATTCCCTATCATAATACATGATACTGAAGTAACTTCTAATTACTTGATTATTCAAGCTATAGCCTAGTTTATTCATTTTTAAGCTCAATATTTGCAAAGAAGTAATTTCTAATTAAAAAATACTCCAACCTCTTGGAAATTATAGAATGATTTTTCGATGATGTCCTTCTCGATAAAATTCTGAAATATATGCATGGAAAGTTATCCATTGAGCTATTACCTTAAACTGGTGTTTGATGGCAATGAAAATATTGATCTTCTCATTGTAATCCTTCATTATTATTATCCAAATTATTTTTAAAAAATCACAAGATCTTGCTTATTATATTATCACATTCAACTATTAATATGAAACAAAGACAGTATCGATACCATCATTGAATTATTTTGGAAAAAATGTGACTGGAACAAGGGCAATGTCAATGTTTCTATATTTCAATAATTCATTATGGTCGAAAATTGTGATCTTGATAACGTTTTTTCAACGAAATGACATTGACACTGTTTAGGTGATGAGCGTTTCATTTGGTGTAGCAGCCAACGTAATGTTGTTACGATTAAATAAAAGAGCAGACGATGTCGTGGCGTGGGAAAACCATAGCGAAGAAAAAGCTATGCTTATGCATAATAAAGCGTGAAGCCCATCGACAACAGTCCGAGGACAAATAAAACCGAGAGCAGAGAAAATGTCGGCCGAGCCTTGCATCCATCCATTTTTCATCTGAGAGGCCTGTCTTGGAAAAACTTCCTTTTCTACTGAATAAAAGGAAACCGTTCACTTATAATTCATTAAACCTGGGAAACTTGTTAATGCTCCAATATTTTATTAATGATTTAACTCAGTTATTATGATTGGAAGCAGTGTCTTCTTTTAGAAAACAAAGAAAATTGTGAGAGATTGAAACTAAATCATAAATGACTTATGGGTTTCTATTCTTAATAGTAGTTTATCTACGGGCGTATTGAAAAATTCCTATTTCAGTTTTACAATTGAAATCGAAATGACTACCATTTCAAAATGGAATCTAAAACCGTGTCGTAATGAACGTTTTTCGATACAGGAGGAACTTTTCAATACAGTCCAAATTCCACTTTATGATACATTCCTTGTTTCGTTTCGAAATCAGGTGATAAAAAGTAAACAGTGTTCAACTAACCTCAAAATCAAAACTGCAATTGGGATTGAGTAGCCTACCAGTATTTTTTCGTCAATATTTCAATTCACGTATTTGAATATTTAACTAATTTGAATAGTCCAAAGTTTAAATAGTTTAATATACTTATAACTTTGTTAGTGAATATGTTAATAACTTTCACTTTTACAACAACACTCACGATTTTGTTGCTTGTCAAATGCGTTTTGTGGTTCTGACTGATATGTTATTTTTAACATATTTAACAAGTAATAAGTTGATTATCATAACAGTTTAAGTAGGATAAAGACAAAAGAAGTTAAATAAACGACGGTATGTTGATTTTTATAATAGCGTACACTTACAGATAGCTTGATACTGGTGGTCTATAGCTTGATACTGGTCTGATACTGATAACTACACTGGTGGTCGTAGATAAAATAGTGTATGCAACGGTTGTATTAGGCCTTTATAGCATTCGTGAGATATTTAGAGCACTCGCTTCGCTCGTGGCTCTAACTTACATCTCACCTCATGCTATAAAGGCTCCCATTATACAATCGTTGCATAATAGTAGTTTAATAACCGTTTCGATACTTCAGATATATGCCCTTCACCGGGAAAAATGTGTTGATGGATATACTCTCGAACATTAATAGCATCGAAAAATTATGAACAATTTTATAATTATAGTAGTCACTGGTGGCTACAGTATTATTGCCTATAAGAATAAATCAGCTAAATATGCTGGATTCCTTAACTATCATTGATTATGTATGGTGCTCTATTGTATTCCAATTCTCACTGGCGTTGTTTATTATTTTTTCACATGAATAAGAATTCGCTGATATTCAGGTACCGGGATTAATAATAAAGTGAACAATAATTGGTTTCACGCCCTCTATTAGTAATTACTTGTTCGATGTTTTTCTCAACTCTTTCACTGGAACTAGGCTGAATAAAAATTTACATTATCATGTAGAATAGTATACAATTAATGAAATATGGAATCTGAAAAGAAGAGAAAGTTCATTATTATTGATGAGGTGAATATTGCTTTCAGTCATTGATTTATTATCAATTGAGAGAGAAGGCTATCATTAATTCTATTATGAAGGATTGTAGTCTGTAAAGTATGGTTGAAGGCTACTAATAACGTTGATTATTTTATGAGACGCCGAGCTCTTGCAATATTAATGTGATACGGCTTTGATGAAAACTATTCACTGTATGAATGAATGAATGAACGGAAATGTTGTAGTCGAGGTACATTATAGCGGTATGATATAATCTCTATATGATATTATCTCTCTAGACAATTGTCTCTAGAATACATATTTAATCAAGTAATAACACTGCAATGGAATATTAGTTTTTGGTTCTGATAGTAATAATTTAGAGGAACGAAGTTCCAAAAAAGCTTAAGAGCTTCAAATTATTGTTGAATTAATTATCATCTTTTTATAGAATTTAAATAGATTGCAAAGTCTAAATTTCCCTTCTCTACTTCTAGCAAGATTGGAATACTAAATAAGATCGAAAAGTGTGGAATAAAAAATTGTGATATTCCAAACATATACAGGAATAAAAATAGGCCTACTTGGGATAATCAAAATAAACAAAGACTTGGGACTTGGTCATAAGGAATGACGGAGGTGGATCTTCTCAACAAATATTTATCAGTCGAAAAAGTGATGATGATATCAGATAAGAGTACTGTGCCCCACGAAAAAATAATGGCATATTTGGGCTATAGAGACTGAGTGAGGCGATAATCTTATGGTAATCATTGATAGAGAGAGGCTTGGCTTGAAAAGGGCTGAAAGGCTGAAAATACAAAACAGTTGATGCAGTATTTATTTATTTATTTATTTATTTATTCAATTTACAAATGATACTTAATGGTAAGGTTCAACAGGCTTAAGCCCAAAACTGTCCCTCTTCCAATTTAGAATACAATACAAATAATAAATAATCTAGGTTATGTTGTTTTTCCTTCACAGTCACAAATTTTCACTCAAAACAAACACTTAAACACTAATAATTTTCAATAATTTGGGAGATGAAGGTAAAAATATAGCCGAAAATAGCAAAATTATCAATAATAATGATATAAATTATTTGGAAATTTGACATTGAAATAATTTTGAAACAGAAAAAAAAACAGTATTGCACCTACACTCACACTCATACTGTGCAGTGTTGCCAAATTGCACTAATGTCAAATCGATCTGATGAAAAAAATTAATGCCCAATAATAAAATAGTAGCTAATAAAATAGTAGCTGATAAAATAGTAGCTAATAAAATAATAGTTCCATGTACAATATCACAGCTACCTTTATCAGCGAGTCTGATGACAACTATATCAATTATCAGATATCAGTAACAATTCACTGATATCGGTATTAATTATTTACAATGAACAATGTACTGTAGTGGTATTCCAGTTCTCCTTGCAAAGGTAAGACTAGAACTGCAGTCGCATTTTGCTGGTTCTATTCAGTATTCATTCTCTCTTGCTGTTCTTTCCATTGTTTTTTCGCACTTTTTCCAGTTGTTCTTACATCGGCGACCAAGTAACGATACAAATGAGGCCTGCAGAGGAAAGAGGACGTTCAACCGTTCAATAGAAGTGTCTAAAAACAATGCGCTAATTATGCACTCTTTCCCGTCGACTGTTTCCCCACAGGAAGTGCGATATTTCCTATCTCAGTGCGTTTCCGCTTCATCTTTCAACAGTTCGTTGTTTGTCTATCTTATTACCCAATTGTACCAGAAGAGTTTCGAGTTTGGTAACCTCGATTCGGTCAATAGGTTATATCATCCAACTTTTTTCAGATCATCAATCATTGTGTTTGAATTGATCACAAAATTTTTGAAAACAATAGTTTGCAGGAAATTTACAGTTGAAATTTTTTTTAGAGACTATAAGTAGATGAATTTATTCTATCCTCGATAGAATCAATGTAAAAGATCAATATGATGTTCGGTGAGACATTCCTTAATGACCTGATATCAGTGATCTGTAGCAGGATTGATAAAAAATCCCATCTTACAAAGACGGATGATAGCAGTTGGTAACATCCAACAATCCTTTCAAATTTTTAACGACGTTTCATATAACTGCTAAAATTGAAGGCTGTCTTAAGAAGCAGATTTAAATCAAAGAAAGAATTTAAATCAAAGAGCAGAAGCTCTTACAAGTTCCATAATCTAGAACTTGTTGGAACGTAACACCGAAGACATGTATATTATCATCTTGTTCAACACAAGGAACATGGCCTTCCATTTGCTACCATTTTCTTCCGTAATTTGCTGTATTATTCTAGTAGAGTACCTTAAATTCTTCTATCTTGAGATAAAAACTTCAATATTAGCCTAAAAAATACTGGAGCAAACCATATTCTTTGAATATTTTGTGGAGAACGAGACATCGTATAAATGAGGCATTAGAAGACGGACGAAGAGACAAAGAAGAAGAAGTGGTAGAAAAAAATTATAAGAATAATAAGGATGAGGAATGAAAAGTTCAAAAGTATAATTAATAAATCGCTGTAGATGATGGAAGTGATCATTCTTCTTAAAAATGCTCTAATAATTCATTGAATAGAATCAAATAATTTATAATTTCATCTCAATACTAGTAGTACGTAATTGCTTCTCATTTTCTGTAATTCATGTTCTGAAGTGAATGATGAGTGAATGATTGGCCTTCCACTTCTCAAACTTCAACTCATAGTTCTTACAGCTCTCTCATTTCTTACAGTTCTTACAATTCTCACAGTTCAACTTACAGTTCTTGCAAGAATTCCTTTCCTTCTTGTTTCATCCATGGACGCTTTTCACGATTCCAATCGAGCTCTCCAGTGGCGCGCTAAACCTTTTTCTATAGCTCTCTGTTACCGGGTCGGACCGAAGTAATCAGTTAAGCACTGATTAAGGGATCTTGCGGTCACGTTGCCCCAACTGATTTTCCGCTCGCCTTTTAAAGTTCGTCAAGTTTGCTTCCAAATCCCCTGACTTAACTCACCTCCAACCAGCAAGCAAGCCGAGAATTCTTCCACTAACTAGCCCCAACGTACAACTTTGGCGCAAATTAATTTTGCTCCTGATAATACGTCTGCTGACAAGTTCATGAAACTATTCAGTATCGTCTCTATACACTATTCACTATATAACTTACTTCACTTCAAAATGTGAATTTGCAAGTTAAATCATGGTAACAAGTTTGTAAAGCTATTAAACCAACTGAAGATTGATAATAATGAATTGATGGTGGAATCGAATTTTCTAAACCGCTTCTGATAGATTTTGCTGAAGGAAGGTTTTTTCACTTCCGAATTTCATACGTTTAACACAATATATCACGTCTATTATGTATATGTATATCTTAAACTATATATCACTGATATGAATATTATTTCGTTCATATTATTCGGTACAATCTCCTGGGCTCGGTAGGTGATTATTCGAACTCATAAGAGCAGTATTATAAGAACACTTATAAGAACAGCCTCTTGAGTATTTGAACGTCTTGCTTCATAACGAATTCGATTGAGTGTTATCTATTGTCCTTGCTACAAACCCTACAATTTTAATCTTCAAATTTAACAATGATATCACGCAAAAAATGGACCTATTAGAAGAGCAAAATTTGAAAGTGAATGCTAAGAATAAAATTCATTTGAATTTCAAGAGCATCACAGATCAAGTGAATAGAACAACAATGCATTTTATTTGGCTTATTTTTAGAATGAATCGATATTGACATTGAAAACTGGAATAGATCAACGTTGAAATGCATTAGAAATAACTTGAAAAAGTGTACTACACAGGTGTACAATCGTGTGATTCATTAGCAAAATCAATGTTTGTTGTTCCATCCGTATTATTATTGAAATTTGAAGATAGTGAATGAATATTATCGTGATCACTAGGAGGAAAATGAAAATTTTATATTATCCTTCGAAAAGCGATTTTTCAATAGATTCAAGTATTATAATAATACAACAGATTTCCGTACTTGTGGAATGTGCACGTTATACTTGTACGAGTTTGCGTGTGCTCTTGTAGGAAAAATATATTCACAAAAACGTTTCCACGTAATAAAATGGAATGGAATCATGTTTTGATAAAAAACTGATATTCGACTGTCGTACGCGAGCCATCAAAAGCTATGATGCTCCTAAAAATTTCAAAGTTGAGGATTATAGGGATCATAGCCAGCGACCACAAAATACATAGTTAGTATTCTGTGTTCGTTGGCGATTAGAAAAGTGTTTGGTGAGAGAAACAAGAAATTTCATCTAGTGAGAAACAGGAATACAGCTATCAAGGAAAGAGTTGGAAGGATTTAACGGCGAGCGATGCATAGGGCTGTAAAAGGTGGTTGGAGAGATTCGGTTTGTATTTACTGGATGTGGGAGCACGCTGATGAATCGGAAAAGTTGAAATTATTCCGGTTACGGCACGAGTTCAACTTTTCCGCTTTCCTCCGCCAATTTCCCGCAACCAAACCAATCTATCAGCAAAGCCGCCAGCCAACGGGAAAATCCTTCTGCAAGTAACACAAAACATGCGATTCAACATTCATGCGATTTTATTTGCTAGAATCCTAAATATCTCCATTATCTTAGTTTAGGCTATAGTGGTCCAAGTATTATTGAACAAGTGTTTATATAATTATATTCTCTCAAATATTATCCTTATTTTGATTCAAATTTCACTTTATTACAACATCCTTACTAGTGAGGACTATTAATGAACTAATTATTCAAAACTATTAATGAACTTAATGAAATATCATATAAATGATTTGGGAAGCGGTTTGTCCCAGTGGTAGAGAGCGTCTAATCGGTGAGATTAAATAAGCGCCCATGTGGCCACCACCCTCAAAAAAAAAAAAATAATATATATATATATATATATATATATATATATATATATAACTTGTTATATATAAATGTTATATATACATATATATATATATAACTTGAATAAATTTATTATATCATCAAATTCAAATTTATTTCCACCGACAGAAAAACAGATACAAAACGTTCTTGTACTTCAAGAACAACATTCAATGAGATTTTGAACACACAAAATTGATACTGTAATACAAATTCACAGAAACACAATAATAAAGCCAACTGGTATTTAGAAACGTATGGAAACCATACTGAATAGTACATTACGCCACAAGCCCGGGAAGGAAAAGTTTACAGTATGAGGATAGTTTCCCGGGCGAGGCTTGCCAAGCCTGGGAATAATTCCGAATACTGTAAAAAACTTCCTGGGCGAGTGAGTGTATAATTTTTTCGGTACACTTCAAATAAATTTTATTAATCTAATCTCATAAATGAACAAAACAAATAGGATTAATGAGATCTAAGAACAGCTAGACCGGATAACTTACTATACTAGCTCCGGCTGAGCTGAATCTGTAGTAGGCTGAACTGCCAAGTATTGAAAGTTTGCATCACAAGTTTATTGATTTAATCAATTGGATATTACTTAAAAACTATCAGAATACTCGATTTTCTTAGTCCAGAAACATTTAAGCTCAGGATAGTTTTTGTACGATCATCGTAAATTGTACAATAGCCATACAAAGTTTCTTGTTTTTGACCAATTTATATGCCAGCGTCACAGAAAGAGACGGCAATTGTAGTTGCATTTTCACTCGCTAGATGGCGCTAGCTGTCCACGCTTGGAAATAAAATGCTACTCGCATGGTAAGAGGCTCTTACCGCTCGAGGACAACAGCTGATTGATTACGCATGTAAACGACGACTTTCTAGTCTACATAGGGACCGGTAAGGAGCTTCTTTCCGTGAAGTGTAGCGAAAAAGTAGATTCTTGAGTATTTATCACTTTATAAGTATGTCATTCCAAAAATTTTGACAAATCTAGAAATCGTTGATCTATCAATCAAACACTATACGATTCTGTTATTTTCGATATTCTTATAGAATTCATTATTTTCAATCCTCAACATCTATCATATCGTCTTAACACACCATGGAGTTTTACAACTCCAACAGAAATTATACAAATGAGTTGGAATGATTAATTATTGTTGTCACAAGGTTGAGTATAGCTGACGCCAAACGTAAGGCTGTTTTTTCTCTCTCTTGTACGTAATGTTACCTACTAACACATGATGTGAATTATCTATTGTCTCTCTTGATTTCAAAAATATCATCTATACTCGCATAGTCCCCTTTATTGTAGGTGACACTAGGCATATATTGGTTAACGACAACTCTAATAGCTTAATGACAAATCTAATACATTGATAGCACCTGCTGTTAAAGCGCTCAAGGAGCAGACAAAACCGCCCAAATTTTCGACATCAGCTATAACTGTTACTAACAAACATCCTCGTGTTTGTAGCAAATCCATATTCTTGGCGCCACATTCCAGTAGCAAGTGAACTGATGAATGGATAGTTTGCTGGAGAGGCTTGTCGCAACCGAAGACTGATGGTGATGATGATGCATGTTTCCGAATGTATTAGGCCATGCTATTCAGGCAGCTCTGTTTCCATTGCAGTCCGTATCCTCAGACAAACAAATTGTCCCTACCTTAATCAGTTGCAGACACGTTCTGATGTTGGTTTGGCAAGACGCCTGAGAACCCCCAACCTCCATCCCACGACAACCTCTCTCACCAACCCCCTCAAGTTACCCCCACCCACCATCCCTGAAGGTTTGTCTGTTCTCCAACAAGCTTCTCCTGCTGATTGAATTCAGGGAACCTGGCGGTCCGCTAGAACGTTTTGAATCACCCTCTATTCAACAGAAATCCGCTTGAATTCAGACAGGACATGCTCATTGCACATACCGACCGCTGGAGCCGACCGTTTCTCATCCAAGTATTTACCGCAATGGAATGGTGTCACCAATAAGATTGATCTGACTAGCCCGCCAATTTTATTGTGGAGGAGGATGCAAAAGTTATCGATTGAGTAGAAGTAAGGATTGAAGAAGAGCTCCTTCCATACTCACTGATGTGATAGCTATGCTAACTAGATAACTGATCAGTAATGTATATAAGAGTAATGTAAAAGGATTAGATTAGATTTCTTTATTCATTTAGATAGCAACAAAATATTTATGCTTAATTTCTAGATTACAAGAGTTATTATTAAATCTAATTATTCTATTATTTTTACAAGTTACACACTAATTTCGATGTTCTACACTACAATTTTTGCAGGATATTCTATAATCTATTCAATGAGAGATATAAGTTATTCTTTAATCTATTTAATGAGAGAGGTTACATATGAATGCAATAATCCTAGAACAATTATCCAAACAATATGCTATTTGCTTGCAATCTTACTTGTTGTGCATTAAAATATCTAAATGGAAAGGCGAAGTTTGGACATAAAAATGCCCATTCTTGGAAAAGGATAAGTATATCCTTTCCATTAACACTTGGCCTGTAAATTAGAGAGTTTAGGAGGAATAAGTTATTGTGGATTGATCAAAAACTATTTGGTCGGTTTTTTGTGTACCCGATTTTTCATCAAATTTGGCGATAAAGTAAATAAAATAAGCTCTTGAATTCTATTTCTACGGTAACTATGAGGTTAAGATTGAGGCGATAAATTTTTCCGTAAAATAAGGGCTTTTAATCTACTGTTTACCATAGCTTCTCAAGTGCAGGACTACTTTGCTAGATGGAAACAAGAATACAATAAATCACTGTGAGACGTGATAATATATGAACGCACTGTACTCTTTCCTTTATCTTAGGGCTGCTTCATTACTGTTTTTTTTCTAAATGTTAATCTCAGTACCCTTTTTCAATTATTTTTATTCATGCAAAACATGTTTCGACTATTATAAGTCGTTTTCAAATGCAAATCATGATATACTGTACATTTAAAATAGAAATACTGTTCTCTTGTATTAGACTGTGTTATGAGATTCTAGAATCTAGAGAATTTATCGCACTATAATGGCTGCTAGAAGTAGCTAATAAAATTAACTTCTATTGAGTAGCAATTGTGACATATGCAGTAACTTCTAACAGCAGCTACAAGTAAATAATATGTCACTCCTAATAAGCAGTTCAGTAGCAGCTCAGTAGCACTATCAGTACGTCACTCTGTAGCAGTATCAGATACAGCTACTCCAGTAGCTTAATTTGACTCATGCTTAAAATAGTTTGAGCTTTCTTGGATATACATATCTTAGCTCTACCTAAGTCTAATATGGCGAATTTATTATTAGATAGTTGCTATTGAGTTCTTGCAAAAAAGTTTTTTTGACTAGATAGAATACAAATTAGCATTTTCAGCTAGACCTTTGGATCATTGAACGCTGATATACGTAATAGAATCCCCTGGAATTTGTATTCCACCTCATTATTTATTAGTATCCTTCAAAGAATTCCACAGACATTCCAGCCAGAAGTGATCTACAAGTATTTTTCAACAGGAATCACCATGTTATCTACTATAAACAAGAGCAATTGAACGTAAATAAGTTTCCACTTGACACAAGTAGTACTCCTCTATTGTTTCAGTATTCGAGTGAAACTTGAACCAAGCTATGCTAAGTATGAAGTCCTCTGTTCAATTAAGTCAGTTACAAGCAGGCATCGCTGTTGAAGCTTGAAATTCAATATTGCTCGAATGTGCCCCTGCACAAACGAACATACACGTTTGTCATTGCAATAGAGAGCAATCTCATGGGTATGGTTGCCATTGTTTAAACTGCCAAGTTGTTAATATCGTAGTATCATCTGCAATAATTGTATCATCTGCAAACTTTCCTCTCTGTATCATCTGAAAACTTGCCTTTCTGTATCATCAGTTCTAACGAAATTGTTTTTAATATACAAGAATCCTAGAAGTCATAGTATCACTTTGTAATTATATTGGGAAGACTTATGGCTTTGTCAAAAAAGTATTACTCTGGATTCATTTATTGAGAGTTTTGTGAGTCATTATTCTCCACCTATTTGTTTGTCATGATAAAATGATGATAAATGTCTCAATTTTTTATTTTATGGTGATCTCTGTTATGTTATAGTTTTTTCAAGCAAAGAAGATAATTATTTTGGCAAAATGGTAAAATGACTCCAGCTTGTCAATATTGGTTAAGAAAGAATTTTTTCTTCAAATTGTAGAAAACATTCTAATCTACAATTTGAGTGTAAATGTATATTTTTTAAACCAATATTGACCCAGCTGGAGTAATTTCTCATCCTGCCAGACTATATATGACTATATAAAATCATAAGATACCTTTTTATAATTTTAGTATGTGTTTTCTGAGAGAGAACAACGTAACACCATGTTTCCTGAGAAATTGGTTGTGTTGGCGGAGTGGAAAAATCCTGGAATCAGATAAAAACCGAACGCTAAGTAATAACCCTCACATTTAATCTATTTGTTTCCATTTCAACAAGTAATTTTTCAGTCCCAGTGAAATCATAATTGCATTCTCCATTTACTCAGATAGCGTTTCCTAATGTTTATTGATTTGATAAATTTCGCACTTCCAATTTTAAAACAATTATTTTCTGAAAAAACCATGATTTAGTCAATTCAACGATCCAGCAGAGTAGTTGAGAATCAGTCAGTGATGGAAAATTAACTTTCGCATTCATTGAGAGATTTTCAATACGGCATGAATATTATAAAATTTGACGTTCCCAGTTTGTGGGCTTGGCAGGGTGGAGAAGCGAACTCAATTTGCTCTGGAATCGACCACGAAAACAAGTCCATAAATTCTAATTGGAAAGTATTTCGGCGCACTGCTAGTTGAAGATGACAGGCAATCGAGTCAAGTCACTCTCCAGAAGCGAGGAGCGACGAGATTGGAGTAAACAAGAGCGGAGAAGAAGTTTGGGTTGACAGAGGTTCTGGACAAGACGCTTCAAGTTTTCAGAGCGAACGAATATTGCCGAGGTGTACTAAATTCATGGTTAACGCGAGCCTTCTTTCTATTGAACTAAAATACAGCCGCAATCATGACCAAGTTTTTCTAGTATTCTCCAACTAAACTGTCAGTTAGTAAACATCTGTTATTCACGGCTAGCTCTGTCAGGACAGTCTAAAAGCTGTCTACGAGAGCGTAAAGGTTTAGCTGAAGCTGCTCCAGACTCGATATGCTCTCGCTGACAACTCTTCGACTGTCCTGACAGAGCTGAGCATCAATAACAGTCATTTACAATCAGCCAATTTCATTGACATCTGCTCCAACAATTCATGAGCCGATAAGTGGTGGTCCATTAAAGAAATGAAAATTATCGACTTCTCTTTGATATAGGTCGAGTCTATTTATACTGCAGACTGCTGGTTTATAAAATCTTGATTGTATTTGATCTTGGATTTAATCGTTAAATGAAAAGACTCCACTTACTACATCTATATGATTTATTTTTATTGAAGCTTTAGGTGATTTTCGATGTTTATTGAGGTTGAAGCGAATTTATTAGGGATTCGCATTCGTTTTTAAACGAATAGGTATTTTATCATGTAGGCTTTCGCATATTCTTCTATCTTTGTATTCTTGAGAAGCATAATCGTGTCCCAATACACTTGTTTTTTCTATCAACAAGCGAAGTACAGTATAGGCTAATTTTCAATACGATGTGAGAGAATCATGTTCTTGAATTCTCACTCCACGCTTATGAAGAAAGCGTGGACACAGGTTCATGTAGGTTCATTCAACAAATTCTCGTCTGATATTGATGTCAATGTTTGCATTGGCAGTAGTCTTCAGTACTACGTATTTGAATGACTTTCAATGGATTTTCGAATTAATAATTATTGTAATAATAAAGCAGTTGGTTAACAGCGATATCTATTCATTCTTATTTTTATTTTTTTATTTTTTTTTGAGGGTGATGCTCACATGGGCTCTTGGGCCTGTGCGTGGGTAATGGGAAGGATGATGATGATGATGATGAGAGATGAATGGACCTACTGCTTTAGGCGGGTTCCGAACCACCGGGAAGCGATTTTTGAGGCTCATGAATTGAATTCAGAGGAACCGGTCACCGTTACTACAGTGGTGGTAGAGGCACGTCGCTTATCTAATCTCACCGATTAGACGCTCTCTACCACTGGGACAAACCTCTTCCCAAACTCAACCGCTTCAGTAGATATCAAATCAAATTCTGGATCATTTTCTTTTATAACCATGAAGAAACAAATCAACGTTGAACCATCAGTAGCCAGGAGGGGATATGTCTTTTCAATAAATTCATCTGGAAAATTTGCAAGTTTCAAATGAGGATTCAAGGGAATATCTACAATGTCACGAGTCTTTACAGTGGATTTATGAAAACATTCGAAAAATTACGGGTCTCCACAGTCAGTATTTGCTCTCTTTTATGACTGTGAGCGCATAAAATAATCCACTCTCATGTAGCTGCTGAGTTAATGAGGTAATAAGCGTAGAACATACAATATTAAAATACATGAAAAAAATGGAGCGCATGTTATTTTTCGCTGGTACATCTACAGTGAACACAGCAGCCGGGTTTGATCTTTTTACAATGCGAATCCCTGGAGGGAATGATTGTATGTCGGTGGAACGGGGGTTTGCGACATGAATTACAGCTCAAGGGATGTACTGTTGTCGTTGTGCCCTCGATGAAAAGCAATTAAATTGAGCTTTTTACTGGGTAACAAAAGATACGAGTCTGGCTGGTTGGTGGAGCGCCAGGGGATGTACAGCTCATAGTACTTCAGAAGAGTAGAAAATTTATATAACTGAATTTGTGCGGTTCATGTAGTTCGACTCTAGCGATTAATTCAAGAGTGAGAAGGATGGCAAACTGACATTGGCCATAAGAAACTGCAATGGATTCTACAGAGAAAAGTAGAGAGAGAAAGAGAGAGCAGCCTTAAAAATAGTATCGTTCCACATGTTCAACAACACCTCTGAGAGCAATCTTACCAATTTTCTTTTTCGGACTCAACCTGCATCGTGGCTGAATTACAGACGTTAAGGTGAGATTTTTGTATTAGAGTACAAACACCGTAGGCAGCGAAAATGTGCCAGAAACGGCAATTGGTGATAAATGTCAAGCAGGAAGTTTTATTGCACGATTTTTGGCTCTTCGATGTCCGTTGTTTCTAATTGGTAAGATGGATTGAATTGTATCTGATTGGATTGAATTGGGTTTCACATGAATATGATGAGATAATGGTATAATTTATATGATGAATTGATGAAATATTCATTGAATACAATTTGACACTGTACTTCTATTACATCAAAACATCTTCAATTCAATATAATTGCATAATGTAGCCTAGTACTTGAAAAAGAAAAAAATATTATTCAATTGGGTGAATCATAATAAGTGGGAAATGCAACAATGAGTTCACTGTGAATTTAGAATTACTTGCTAAATTACATTTAACATTGCCTACATGACCTCATCAGTAACTTAGTCCACCATCATGACATAAAATATGTCACAACATTAAACTCACTATGTATACTGTTTGAATAGGCTAAATGGAAACTGTCATGCTTTTATTCCAACGTCTAATAGAGGAAAATGTTACCTCACAAAAATTAGAAAAAATCATTGCTCATACAATGATATGAATTAACATAGAACATAAAAAACACGAAGCCTTATCAAGAACTTTTCCTGAATTTTACTCATATGCAAAAGTTTCAGTTTTGTTACCTCCCTAGGTAGGCAAATAGTCATAACATCAGGCTTGTCATGTTACATGTCAGCTATAACTTTGACGTAGGTGCTGATGGCCTGCTATAACAACCCGTAGACCTTGCTGTACCAGATATAGTCTGTCCAAGCAAAGAAGACATTCTGGCAAGATGGGAAAATGACTCCGGCTCGGTCAGTATTAGTTGAAAAACGATTAAATTGGTCTAAAATTGTAGATTAGAATGTTTTCTACAATTTGAGACTAAATTTATTATTTTTTAATAAATACTAACCAAGCTGGAGTAATTTTCCCATTTTGCCAGAATGTCTTCTTTGCTTGAACAGACTATCATACGCCGTAGATACTGGCACATAACTTGGCACATCAATTTTAATCCAATCGATATGCGGAGAGCACGACGTTATTTTATGACTATCATTGGGGACGCATATTATCTGATCTCTACATCATCGGCGAATCACAAATTTCGCCGAGATGACGAATATCTATCCGTGTTTGCAGCTAGCTCTGGTAATATTATGCCCGTCCATTTGACAAACTTTTTTCATCATTCTTTGTTTGACATATAACTCGTGAAACTTGTTCGGTGTTTCCACGCCGAATAATTTGAGAGGAAACTCTACTGGTGACCGCCTTTCGTTCGAGTTTTCCAGTTACATGTGAAACATGTTTGTTTTATGATGTAGTATGTAGGTAGTTCCGATTCCCTTCGGAATCTGTGTTCTGAATTTTAAATGGAGGAATGATCAGTTATTATTTGTTTCGTAGTAACTCTGAAACAAACTTTGGATACTTGAAAGAACCAAGCAAGCCCTTCGAAATCTATAGCTGTGCTATGTATTTGATAAGGGAAAATGATTAGTTATTTGTTTCCTAGTGAGTTTAGGACAAGCTATGGATACTTAAGAATCGTTGGTAAATTTGAAAAATTACTATAATTATAACAAATCTACTGTGAAGCAAACAAATTAATCAATATGAATGGGGAGTTGTACTTGCACTCGGTGTACTCTTATAAGTCTCTAATTTTCATCATGATATTAATTCCGTCTCATCAAAATTCCTTGTTCCACTTTTTCTCATCATGAAAGGTGATTGAAGAGAGGATCTGGGATGGATGAATAACATACTTGGAATAAGTATCAGAAGCGTAGGTGGAAGGAGATCTAAGGTGAAGCGGCATAGAGTGGTGAGATTGAGGAGAGAGAGAATCTCTCTAAACCCATCTTCATTTCAAAGAAAGAGGAAGAAAGTGACATGTAATGGGAAGATTGAAAGGAGAGAGAATCTCTTTAAACCTGAAATCGCAGTAACCGTAAACGATTACGCCTTTAGAAAATCAAATCGCTGCGATTCGCGCAGCTTGAGCAACTTCAACTTCTGATTCCCCAGAGCTACTCTCCCCCAACTATAATTTTTTACGACCTCTAATTTTATGGCTTTCCTACGAAATCAGCCTATCTCCGATGAATATTATCAATTCATTTTCTACGATTCCACCTTCCACATTCAGTTTTCCGTTCGATTATTGATGCCTGGATAGGAACGATTTCGTTAAATGACTCATTCGCTCATGACTAAACTCGCTGAAAGAGCTTTAAGAAATTCATAAGTTTTTATGTATTATGTCGTTTCATCTTTGTTTATGAGCGACCAACGGTATCAATAATCATTTTTCTTTAGAGGTTTACTATGTCTAGAAAGTTCCTGTTTTGAGCTAAAGGAGAGATCTAACAGCTGCAGTCCTGTAATATAGATGGAAAATCCTCTATTAAGTAGAGTTGTAACAACAAAGACTTTGAAACTTTGTAGTATCCAGTCTTGTTGTTGAAACTAGAGAGGTCTTGTAACTCTAGATGTCCCAGATGGAGATGAGAAAATAATCAAATTACATGAAATCACTAATACTCTCTATCATGTGTCTAATTGATCAATTCATAAAAAAATCAAAGAAAGGCCTATACAAATTTTAATTTGAGAAAATAATTACATTCCACAAAGTGCTTCACATTCATTCAATTCTATTCAGATACTGATAGGATAGGGGGAGGATAGTTGAAGTATAACACTAACAGCAATCCTTCTATTCTCACTCTATGCTGACACTATGCTCATAACATTAGGTTTAAATTCAGGTTAAGATTGATGGTGTTGTGAAAATGACTAAAAAATCAAGGTGCCTCGTTCAATCTTGTTTGAGGAGAATATAGACAACCTTGTTTCATCGCAATATCGGATGATTGTGAATAATATAAAAAGTAATTTTTCTGCAATAAAATTGAAAATTTGGAGAGGGATCAAGTTGTGAAACCTGAACTACTATCGGAGAAACGAGTATGGCTCATTTGCTTCAACAAATGACATAATAGTGATAATTCGATAAATAAAATAAAAAATCAAATATCCTTTATAAAAAACTTTAGAAGTATTATTTTACCAATTGTATTTGATTTTTCATTTTATCTATCAATCATTTCAAATAGCCCTAAGTTTAAAGTTTAATTTTAAAGTAATATTTGATTTGAGAAGCCTTATACTGTTATCTCAGAACTCAAAATCTAACAATATTTTCAATCAGCTTAACCTGGGATAGAGTGGAAGCGCTCATAACACGCTCGTACATGTTCACCGCTAAGTGAGGAGTTGATCATAATCAGTTTAGCGTAGTACCGTACAATCACTTTCTTCACTAACTCTAGGAACGGTCTCAATCATCGATGATTACCCAATATTGCTCCTGCAACAGTATCTTCCTCGAAATGGGGAGCTCATTTGGAATGATTGAGCAATTTTCGGTAAGCTGCTCAATCATACATCATCCGTACAGTCCGCATAGTTGTGGTTGGTTATTACCTCTGTGTGGATCTCGATGATCATTGTGCCTTGTAGTGATGTAATACTACAGTTATGATTATAACTGTTCGTAGTTTTCTAAAGTCTCCACCAGCATTTGAATTAGATTACGTAGTAGCATACTACAGTAGAACCATAAACATAAAAGATTCAACCATTCACAGATCTGATATGTAGATTGTAGAATATTAATGCTTCACGTTTCTCTTGACTACTCTGTGAACGAAATGATCATTACTGGTAGACAAGTTTGAGATTCATTGATATCTTGAATTACATCAATCTTCTCAGTTCTTTCACTAGTACCTCTACCAATAGATATTATTACTGTACATTTAAACTGTGATCTGCCACTCTTATTAGTATTTTACCCGTGATCTGCCATTCAGTAGAATTTTTTCAAACTGAAATGTGTTTGGCTGCTCTTGGAACGGAAGTTAAACATTGTTTCTCCCGGGTAGTTCAATTTATGATTACTGTCAATGAATTGAAGTTTAATGAGTTCCATTTGATGAAAAGCATTGTTATCGAATCCTTCCTGGAATCATCACATGAAAGAGATCTCAAACTGTCATCAACTCCATAGTGAATCCACTAAAATACAATTTTTTCTCCAAAAACATTGTGATATAATGTTAGCCCAGTTCCAGACACCACGATTTTTTGGGAGTCCGTTTATTTGTTTACTTTATAAATTCCACTAATTGAATGAAGCTTGGCAAAAATATGAAGTGCGCAAAGTTCTGATCAACTTGGAAAATGTACAATGTAAACAAAACACCGGACGTCCAAGAATCGTGGTGTCTGGGACAGACCTAGGGGATTAAACAATCATACTTCAACAATTTTCAATATCATATATAATTTCCAATGAGAGTTCAACTAAGTTGGGAATAGCGGTCCACAACTCGTTCTAAAAAATTACATAGCAATCTTCAACTAGGGTACTTTACAGTGAAATGAGTTGCGTTGATCTCGCGTTTAGTTAGTTGGCAGTAGCGTTTCTCATCAGCTGAGTTGCGTGTTGTTACCTGACGGCGTAATACGTTTCTGTCGTGAATAGGATGAATTTCAACGTGATAATGTATACCTGACGTTTCTACAAGAGAAGCTCTAATTAGGCTCGGTTATTTGGATCGGATAAGAATACATGAGTGAAAAGAGTAGAAGACTAGTAGTACCCTGTAATTGTTGAAGTAGCAAGCTGATCCCAAAGAGGTAGTCTGTCCTAGCTAAGAAGACATTCTGGTAAGATGAGAAAATAACTCCATCTCGGTCAATATAAGCTCAAAAATAATAAATTTAGTCTTAAATTGTGCATCGAGATGTTTCCTACAATTTGAAACCAAGTTTATAATTTTTAAACGAATATTTACCGAGATGGAATCATTTTACCATCTTTCCAGAATGCCTTCTTTGCTAGGACAGACTATACGTTGGCACCTTAATGACTCCACTATCCTCACAAATTAATGTTTGTTCGATCTTAAGACCGTCCTTCCACAGTTACGTTGCTAGCCGTTCATCTTCATTGCACAGCATCCAAGGCACAACACGTGATTAAAGGAAGCCTGAAATTGGAGGAGAAAGAACTAGTTCTTTGCAACTGGAAAGCATCTAATGCAACTGAAGGATCGATGCACTCGCAAATTATAGGACTAGCTCTGGTATTTTCTCCGTATTTTAAATTTGCACAGAGATTGAGTTACATCTTGTCAGTCACAGAAGTTTTTTTCCAAAATTCAACTGAGAAATATATTCATTCTTCTTCATTTACAATTATATCTTATTAAATAAACAAAAATATCCCACCAGAAAAATAATTTTGTACAAAGATAAAAAAATTACTTTAATTTTACAATAATCCGGTCATCAGACAGTGATTGATTTAATGTTACCAGTTTATTTTTATTAAGGGAGTTTTCCTGAGGAGAAAATTTGAATACTTGAGAGCAAAATGAAAAATGTTTGCAATTTTTTGTTTGTAATCCGAGCAAATTCTGTTTCCCAATCTCTTTCTAAAACATGTAGGTTAAGTATAATATGTGAATAGGGAGAACATTTTTCTTCAAATTTAATTATATTGAGCTCTATATCTCGAGTCTCCTTTCAGGAAAAATACTATTTTGGAGAATTACTATGTAGCCGATCGTCCTCCAATCCTGAGGTCCTAATGATCAAAATCGTTCGCCAATCAGAAACCATAATTGATGCCATACTACACAAACTATCGGTATATTTATATCAATAATAATTTTTCTTCTCCATTATCCATTGGGAAAAAGTTGTCTTATAATCATATAATATTCTCAATCAAAACAATGTTTCTAATAATAATATTTAATAAGTATGATTTATTTGATAAGTTCAAGAAAATTCAATTTTGATTGAACATAATTTGACATCTTCATGAACAAAGCTTCCGCAAAGAGTCTACAGTTGGTTTTAATTGGAGTTCAAGAATGCAGAATAGTAGGTTCTCCCTCATTTGAATAATCGCACCACTGAACTGCATCTAATTCCTAGCTACCTTTTGGCTCATCCAGCGTCTTGCAGCTTGGAACAAGTCCAACTACTACTGTCCAACGGGTAGATGAGTGATTTCAGAGTGAAGAGAAAGAAGGTAGATGATGGAAAGAGATTTCATTTTTGAAGGCGTGAACAAGTTATACAGACATACTGGAAAATAGAGAAAAACTAATTATTTTTCAATAAACTTCTGAGCATAGAAGTAGAGGAATTGAAATAGGAGTGGGAGCTATCGATTTGATATTTTTAATGAGTTTAAGAAAACTGAAAAGAGAGGAATTTTCAGACTTGGTCGGAATTAAAAAGAGTTAGTTACAAGATGGAAATACAAATAGGCTACTTACTGTACGGACATCATAGATAGATGAAGATGATTTTTATCCACATTTGATCAATCTAATACTAGTTCGGGTTTTTTCATCATACAAAAATTTCACCAATCTTCGAGTTCAAGAATTTGGTTTAAATTTAACTAAGTAGGCTATTAATCCTGAATAAACGGTGATTATGAATCAAAGTATCATGGAGGAAATCCTGGTATTAAAATTGTGAGACGGTGAGAGGAAAGAATATTTTGGAGTTTTAAACATTCAAGTAGAAATATGTTTTTAATGGAACAATAAAGTTGATTATTATTGGGACCGCACAACACCTTAGACTGAATCCTTGATTACTTAATTCAAGATTGCTTTGATGGATGTTTCAGAAAACGAGACAAGTCCAATTAACAAAATACTTGGAAAGAAATGAGTTGTATGAAATAAACTAATATTGTATTAAGAGAATAACGAAGAAGTAGAAAACAAATAGAAGAGAATGATAAGAAATAATATTTTACTAGAGAGACTATTGATGCAGGAAAGTTTCTTGAATTTCTATCAAGTTCACAAAATTTTCTCAAGAGTTCTCCCAATCCTCATCAAGCTGAGCGAATTTTCTGCAAGTTTATTCGTTGAAATTTGGTGAAACAAATTACGAAGGAGGAAAAGATCTCGGTTTAATAAAGAAAATACCCACAACGATGCAAGGGAGCAGAAGAGTTCAATGAAGAGGATACTAACTTATTAACCGGTTGTTTATCCTTTTCGTCACGGTTATTAAAAGTGGAAGTGAAACTCGTAATTATAGCTTGGCAATGCAGAGGCTGATACCCTTTGTGCATTATAACAAGCGTGGAAGCCGATTTATACCCGATTTAATGTTACTCCCGACTGGAAAGAGATTGTATTCCCTATATTAAACGTGTTACGCTAAGTTGGAAGTTACTCTCAATGAAGTATAACTTCTCATTTCAGACTCACTAACGCGTAGGCACTTGCACTCACCAATCATTATTCTTCGATTTTGGTGCGGAATAGCGGATGGACACGCTCTGTACAGGGGGCCGAAAAATCGTACAGTCACAGAGCATTAACATAAAAAAATCGAATTTTTCATCTCTCATCCTTTGAACGTAGTGCAAATACGGCTCAGTTCTTCGCCTTGTTTCTTCTGAATAAATATACTAAGCTTCACCTCATCGTATTATTCCCGCTACCTCTGGTCTCTGTTCTCTTCACTTTGTTGGTGAAGTTTTTATAAATACGGGAGTGGTCCTTGAAAATTCCGTTTCTCCTCTTTATTAAAGAAAAATGTCCTCCATTATCTTTGTAAGGATTTTTGAGACTAGATCAATAGACTGCGGAGGAACATTCAAGTGAAGGAGCGAGGTTTTATTCCTTTAGCGATATTTTGGGATATATGCTTTCAAATTTTCAAGCTCATCTCATCAGTGATAATAATTAATAAAAAATAACCCTGTTATTGAAAGGAACTTTACCTATACAGACAGATGTGCTGCTTCTTCCACATTCTTATCAATGAATAACAATAGCCTATCAATAATTCAGAGAAGGAGCAGTGGACTAACAACAAATTTAGAGATTTATACCACATAACAAACTACACAGATGATGCATGGATGTAATGTAATAGATGATAATCAATTCAACAATAATATAAGAAAATATTATATTAATATATGTAGACATAAAATGATTGGTATGCCTGTATGGGATAAACCTGTTTTTTAAGTATGATCAAATTATTTCAGGTTGAAAAACAGATATTGTGAGTACTAAAATGATATGAATGACAATCAATAATGAACATATGATCCTACTTCCAAGAAATGAATGTAGAATTTGAAGCTCATTCCAATTAGATGTAGAGTCGTTCAGATTACAGATTTATCGGAATTTATTTTTAAAAAATTACACTCTTTGTCAATATTAGTCTGAAAGTCAGAATAAATTCCAATAACTCTGATTGATCAAACATCATCCTATCAATAAATAATTGAAAATAGCAGCTGTCTAATGAACCAATTTCACCCAAATCATAAGGAATTCTGCGAAATCTTTCGACGGTTGATTAAATCCAACTTCCGTTGGCTAGTGAGTGGGAAGGCGGGCTGTATTATTTGCAGAAGATGGGGAGCATCTACATAGGTGATTGCTCCTGGAACCAAGAGGCAACGTCCTTATGTCGGAGTAATTACCGTCTGAGAAGCAAAGCCGTCGGTCAGCTGGAACGAACGTATGGCGAGCAAGTGAGACGGAAAATTATGAAAGGGAATGTTTAGGTATGAGGTGAAGTGGAAATAAATATTGAGTTGGCTGTGAGAGTACCGAGTAAGTGAAGGGAGAGAGTTCGAGAAGAGGAAATGATTAGGTGTATAGTCTATCCAAGCAAAGAATACATCCTGGCAATATGAGGAAAATGAGTTCAGCTCGGTCAAAATTGGTACAAAAACCATGAATTCAATTTCAAATTGTAGGAAACATTCTGATCTACAATTTGAGACCAAATTTGTATATTTTGAATCAATATTGACTGAGGTGGAGTCATTTTTCAACTTGCCAGAATGTCTTCTTTGCTTGAACAGACTATGATAGTGAGTTAGTGTGAGAGAGTTGTGAGGGTAAGAGGTAAGAGTAGGACAGAGAAGTGAGTAGGTGTGGGTAGAGAGTGAGTAAAATGAGAAAAGAGGAAGAGGAAGAGATTATGATTGTGTGGTGTGAGAGTGCGAGAAAGGGAAAGAGTGATAGAGTACGAGGAGGTGAGAGAAATGATTAGGTGTGGGTATAGAGAGTAAGTAAAATGAGAGAGAGAATAACATTGAGAGTGTAATAGTATGAGTGAGTGAGAGTGCTTGCAGTTTCTGAGAGACCTCTAGTGGGTGGATAAGGCCGTTTGAAGCTAGTGGAATAATATCTTACCCTGTTTAATAGGTCTATTCCACATAAACATTCAGCCACTACTTGGCCAGTGGGTGGATTTTGCAGGGAGTTGGGTGGGGTGTAGTGCTACTGCTGCTGCTTTAGCTGTACTAGGCAACTGTTACACACTTTACGTTTGAACTCCACCTCTTTTCCACGATTTTGCCACAATAATTCCAGTACACACAAGACCTGAACAAATTCTGGAAAAGCAGGATAGAATGATGGATAAATGATTTTATTCGCACTATGTAGAGATATTACAGAAGTTTTGTGGGCAAAATTGAGGCATGCAACCCCCTTTTCTACATAATCCACAAAGATCAAAGACAAAGAAATAACAGTAATTTTGAAAAATATAAACACTTTTTCGAATGCACTAAAGAAATCATATAAAATTCCAGAATTTTGAACGAAATCACCCTTAATCGAGTCCCAGAACACAGATGCCCGGTTTTTTCAAGCACACTCAAATTTGAGGGACCATCAAGTTTACTACACTTTACTACATTTCCTAAACTTATCATAGAAAATGTCAACTGTTCATCAAAATTTGAGGGTCCCTCAACTTTGAGTGTGCTTGGAAAAACCAGGCAAAAGACTTTGAAGTTGAAAGGCAAAAAATTAAAGGATCTGATAACCACATATATTTTATGCTTTAGAAAATTAAGAGATGGATTCGCTTAAAATCTATTTCACAAATGAACACATCAAAATTGTCTCACTTCAAATTTTATTTATTTAATTAAAAATCTAATTGACACCGAATTCAATGAAAACGTTGCTCAAATTGTAGTGTGGGAAGGTACCAATCAACTAGTGAAAACCAGAACTCTCTATGTGGCCTGTGAGCCGAGATATAATCGAAAATATAGGGCGTGCTAGAGATTTTTCAGTCGAGACAGTCGAGTAACTAGATTAAAAAGTGTATGAAAAGATGGCCTACCAATATTATTAATAGACAAAATATCACATCTAACACCAGTGAATGTTGTATTTTTGTGAATAATATTTCATAAATTTTGCATTATTGTTATTCGTTTTTATAATAGTATCATATTTTATGTAAGTATTTTTTCTGGAAATGAATAACTCGTCGAGAGCACTAGGCTCTAAATCTCTGTATTTTTACATTATTACATTTAGATGTAGTTTGGATTTCAGATATTTCCGAAATTGTTTCGTTGTCAATATCTGTATTGTTTGTATCTTCACTGTTCAATGTAACGAGTTTCTTCTTTCGCTAATGAAAATGTGTAGTTCCTGAGTTCTGTTTTCATTGTTGAACTTCTAGGAAAATATTAAAATGTGTATTCTCCTTTTCTAAGACCTAACTGTTCTTTGTGCTCTCAATAGAGATCTATTGTGGTACACTGTATCATCATTTAAGCAACATAATACACAAATTCTCTCCAACTTCTTATACCACCATGCTGGTAGAGTACACAGGTCCTTTGTCTCACAACAAGCGTAAGGAGGAAATTATACGTCATTGTCTTCAGTCCTTTGTTCTTGTTATCTCGGATTGTCTCAAACTTCAAATACGTGAAATGAACTTCATATTATCTTCTACTGTTACAATCTTATCTAAAGTATTTGAAATTTCTGTTAACAGGTAAGAGATTCCCGCAAGTTTGCAGCACGGTATTATTGAATGACTATTCAATTAAAAGATTAACACATTACTACTTGATAAGTGAGTAGAAATTTCCAAATCAAATATAGTTGAAGTTGATGAGGATTCTTAAATTTGTAAGATTCGCAACTATTTCAGGGTCGTCTAGCTAGATGAGAGTAGAACTAATTGATAGAGAACATTATATGAGTAAAATTTTGTATAGCCTATAGGCCTTTATAAAAATACATGAATAAAAAGTGTTTTAAAATACAGAATAAAGCACAAGTAGCTCATTTTAGAAAGTCTGGGCTTGTGATATTAACTGCCCAAAAAATAATGACAATTTTTTTGGTTTAGTTAACCACTTTGGCTTAGCCTGCTGGATCATCCAAAAATATTAAAAAAAGTTTGCATGAGCAATCTTCTATTTTTCCTCTCACTTTTGATTCGATCTCATATTTCTCTCATTTGGGAAAAGTAGAATACCTCTTTATGATAAAAATCATCAGCTTCAAAGCATTTGAGTCCATCTTCAACCCTAATATGTTATTGAAAATTTATTACTCCAATTATTGACCAATTTCAAGTATTGTTATTGGGGAGGATGCGTACTCCTTGTAGAATTCAGGGAAACTCCTTCTTTTCCTCTTCAACTACTATAAATTGCATGAAGAATTGGAATATTGGATGCAATTTTCAATTCACTTTACATCCAACCCCATAACCTTTACCTGTTTGGAGTGTGAATAAGACAGTGAGACTTCTCACAGCTCAAGAAACTATGCAACATTTTTCATATTACAGCAGCATGACATTGCATGCATGATGGTTTGCGTGAATTCACCTCACATTTCCAATAATATTCTCCTGTTTCTCATATAAAATAGCACAGCTATTTGCTCCAACATGCCACGTTCGTCTGTGAGTGTGGCATGCCACCACAAAATAGAATTTAATTGATTTTGACACGGTGGTTGTAATGATATTCATGTCTGTGCGAGGAAAATGGTATCCTAGGGAGGGTTGAGATCTCATCATATTGAGGTCATGTCCCATTGTTCGAGAAACGTACAAAATATAAAATACATAGTATTTCTAAATCAAATATTTCAATATTCAAACAAATTGTTTAAATAACCATTCGACAGATTTTCTGTGATGATAGACAAAAACTAATGATAGAAGTAGGCTATCATTTACCTAATATTGACTAGAAAAGTGTTCAATGGTTTATAACCAGAAAATACTATATTATTATTGGATGATGAAGTTGAGAAGATACTTACAAAAAATTTAAATTTAATAATAGGCTATAAAAATCTAATTTGAATAATGGAGGGAGTTGTCATTCATTTGGAACTACATGTTGTAATGTTGTAAATTTTCAAGTGGAGAAGCCAGTTTCTGATGTAGTTATTCAGATATCAATGTATTTTAAGATTCGTTGAGAGAATAATATTCCTCAGGAAAAATAGAAATGACAAGAGTATTTTTCTTACTATCTGGAACTGGAAATGATTCATAGCTCATAGGTATATTACGGAATCACACACCCCGCAATCTATTCCGAGGAATGAAATGTCCAAGTACTTCAACAGAAGTAAATAGTTATTATTATACTCTTAGTTTAGTATCAACTTTCTATTCATAATATGGATGA
Source organism: Sogatella furcifera (assembly GCA_017141385.1). Lineage (NCBI taxonomy): Eukaryota > Metazoa > Arthropoda > Insecta > Hemiptera > Delphacidae > Sogatella > Sogatella furcifera. Next base: position 32,561,036 of record CM029549.1, on the reverse strand, counting down.
ACCTCGTTCGAAGAATATGGGAAAAATGGGAAATGTATTAATATTAATATCATAAGCTATATACAATACAATATATATTCTATATTGCATGTTATCTGAATGATGAGAATTCTCGGCCGGACTGACCGAGTGGTCTGGGGCGTTAGAGCGTCTACAGCCTTCAGTTTACTAGCGCTACCCGGTCGTGGGTTCGAATTCCACCAGAGACATGGTCGTTTAACTTCCTCATCAATCACCCTCGCACTCTCCACGCACAGGCGCAAAAATAAATGCTCATGGGCATCATCCGCAATAAAAAAAGAAAGATAGTTCAGAGTTTTTCTATAGAATTATTTTTCCTATACAGAGATTACTCATACAAAGACTATTAATACAAGCAAAGATTATCGAGAGAGCAGAGATTATCGATTAACTACCTATTCAAAATAATTTACTGTTACTGGAACTTGATCAATCTTTTTGTTATAAGTTATCGATTAGTAATTTTGATATTCCACAATAGCATGTTCTAATATCCTGTAAGAGTAGGAATTTTTAAACTATTATAATATTGTTTGGAGGTGCAAACAAAAGCATCGAATCAGTTGCCCCACGGTGATGACCTAAATACCTCAGACGGATTAAGGAGCAGACACAGAAGCCATACCAATGTTCTCGCCTCTTGTTTGGTCGGCATCTCGGCAATCTCCAACTTGTGTTAGAAACCTAACAAATTTCACTGCACACAATTTTGATTATTATTCTGATTCGTCGAATTATAATGTTCAACTCAATAATGTGATTCAACACTACACCATCTACTGCGTAATGAAAATAATGTACCCTGTTATTTCCTCACTTCGAGACTGAAGTTTGAAAAGCTTTATACTCTACTCGCGATCACTTGAGACGAAATAAACAAACTTTTCGAGTCTGTATGCGTGTAATGGAAGGTCTTCTTCTATGCAAAACTTTCGGCCACAGACCAACAGCTGTAGCCAATCACAGCTCAAGACAACAGTCTTGAGACAAGACAAGTCGGAATGTAGCCAATAACAGCTCCAGACAAGAGTCAGCTGTTCGACTGCAGCTGACTTTTTCGCGTAGAAGAAGACCTTCAATTACACGCACACACACGCAAAAGGTTTGTTTATTTCGTCTCAAATGATCGTGAATGGACTATACAAAATCATACGTATCTATTATCTACTTTTGTTACGACTCAATTTTGCGCACTCTACTTTTTCAATTATTCCTCCCGTTAGTATAAAGACACTTTAATGATTCAAGTTTATCAAATATGAACAAAATAATGCTCCTTATTTTGTCGAAGAACAAAGAACGTACTAAGCTTTCGAGTTTCCGGTTCATTATAATATTTTACCGGATATCTGATGAAGGAAATATTTTTTGCTTCCTTTCATTTAATTGGAGTAAAAAATACTCTCCGTTGTGGTTTGAGGGGATCGAACTCATTCTATGCGATAGGCTACATTATAATTATAAAAATTTTACGAAGAATTATAAAGAGAAAATTGAACGATAAGATTTTTTTTGTTGCCGGAAACTAATTAGAACAGCTTTATTGACAAAAGTTCAATTATTCCATTATTAAGAACGTCATAATATTATAATCATTTCAACTCAATTATTAATAACATTTTACTGTTTTTTTTAGTTACACTTGCCACTTGGGTTCTATTTCTATTTATGAAGGATGAATGAGCATTTCACAGTCTCTGCATACTATGAATGGAAGAGCATAACTCAGTGCAATAATTGAAGCAGTCTGTTCCCATTATTTTTAGAGTGCAGTAATTGAACGAGCTGTACTAAATATTTCTAGTACATGGGATTGGAAATAGTATTTGTGTTGTAGAACAAAATAAAATCTCTTCTCGGAAGAGAATTAGAAAACGAGAGAAATAAAATTAGCATGCTTTCAAGCAAGTGAACCGAAGTTGCAGCAATAACCAATCCCACATCCGCTTCTAACCATTTTCTTCTTCTTCTTCTTCTTTTCTTCTTCTTTTTCTTCTTCTTTTTCTTCTTCTTTTTCTTCTTCTTCTTCTTCTTCTTCTTCTTCTTCTTCTTCTTCTTCTTCTTCTTCTTCTTCTTCTTCTTCTTTGTTTTCTTCTCTTTCTTTTTCCTTCTTTCGTCGTCTTTTTATTCTCGCTCCTCTTTTATATTTCCCAACGTCTTTATCGGTCCACAAAGCACGTTCGTTGGCTCTTTTAGCGGCAGCAAATCACTGGGTAACGATTTCAGCGCAACTAACGACCTCTGCTGGCCACAAATTGAACAACACGTGTGCTACTGCAAGGGTGGCTGAGACGTAAATAGCGACAAACAGCTACCAAGAAAGAGACTAATAAACAACATGCCGAACAAGAGTGTAAAATTGGAGCAGGTGGACACCAAAGGAAGTGCTGTGAATTTGGCTAACTTTATTGAAACTGCCGGCTACCAATATTCTAATATTGTTAAGCTGGATGGTATTGTACTGTAACGGAGAAGATTCCATAGTAAAGCTCAATATTTCTTTCATATTGATAATCAGTTTTGTAATATTTTAGCTCGCTGAGGGAGGTAGTCAATAGACTTACTTTGATATATTGTCATATTTTTTATGATATTATCTAATGGTTGAGGACCCATTATAATATTCTACTAGATTTTGGCATAACTTTTTCAAGATAAAAAAGCGTTTGTAAGACAATTGAAACTGGAATGAGTCAATTCAGAGCTTCAGGAAATATTATAACCATTTGAGTGGTGTTAACAAACCTCCATTTACTCTAATAACATAAATGTTGTAATAATAATTTTCAAAATATATGAGGAATTCTCTGACCATGCCCCCTGTGACAGTAACTTATATTTAACAGGTGGCCGATTTGAGGATTATTTTCTTCTATTGGTTGAATGTTGGGTCACGCCCACAGGCAGTAGATTTTTTTGAGTATCTTAATTGAGAAATGTAAAAATTCATTGTGGGTTGCATACTCTCTACACAAAAAGTAATAATAATAATAATAATATTAATGATACACAAAAAGTGAACCGTAACGTTTCTGACAACGTCTGCTGAGACAGTAACTTACATTCAACAGGTGGCCGACTTTGGGGTTCTTGTCTGCTATTGGTTGAACGATAGGAACGCCCTCACAGGCTGAATATTTCGAGAATTTTGACTAAGAAATGTAAAAATGGATTGCGGGTTGCATACTCTTTCCATCAAAAGTTAACAAAAACGTCTTCAGTCACGCCCCCTGAACGAATTTCTGTCATTCAACTGGTGGCCGACAATTTTGTACATTTTGTACACATGCGATATCCCACATTGTGATGGCATCACTGTTGCAACATTTGCCGACAACACTGCGCTTCTGACTACAGGCGCCACTATACAAGAAACATCCACCACTCTCCAAGTAGCTGCAGATCGACTATGCCAATGGACTAAGAAATGGAAGATGAAGCTAAATGAATCGAAATTATCTATAATAAACTTCACTAACAAAAACGTAATAGGAACAATTGACATTAGCTTGAATGGCCATAGAATTCCATGTGAAAATACTGCTAAATATCTAGGGGCCGGTTTCTCCAAATACGTTTAACTGAAATTTTAGTTTAAACTATCAGCTGTCAGTGTATGGTCACTTTTATTAACTTGTGTTACAATTGAGCCAGCTGATGGTTCAATCCAAAATTCAGATGAACTTTTTTGGAGAAACCGACCCTAGGAATGACATTAGATGTCAAATTGAAGTGGAAGGAACATATCAAAATAAAAAGGAAACAGCTTGATATTAAATATGGACAAACGTATTGGTTGCTTGGTCGTCAATACAGCTTATCTCTTAAGAACAAGATAATTCTATACAACCAGATATTAAAACCAATTTGGGTGTATGGTATTCAGCTCTGGGGTTGTGCCTGTAAGAGTAATGTCAATTTGATACAGAAATTTCAAAATAAATTATTGACGAATATGGTCAACGCTCCTTGGTACATTGGAGACAGTGATTTGCACAGAGATCTACGTATACCGATTGTGTCTAGTGAGATAAGACGATTTGCTATGCGCCATGAGTCCAGACTTCATCATCATGTCAACCCCGAGGCAGGCCTACTACTCCAAAATCAAGATATTATCAGGAGGCTTAAGAGAACGAAGCCTTTTGAATTAGTTTGAAACCTACTGGTGATAGTGTGTGCATACAGTTTCAGTGCTGCTCTCAGAACAACTTTAGTCGTCGTTGGATGAACTAAAGTTTTTAGTCTTGTTATAGTTTAAAAAAGTGAACTGAAAATTGATGGTTTGGCTATAAGACAAATTTCAATGACATTCATTAGGAAAAAAACTGGTGGCCGAAACAAGGATTCTCGTCTGCTATTGGTTAAGCAATAGGCCACGCCCCACAGGTTGTGGATTTCTATAATGTCGACTGAGAAATGTGAAAATGCATTGCGGGTTGCATACTCTTCCCAAGAAAAATTAACAAAAACATCTTGAGCCACGCCCCCTGAGAAAGTAGCTGACATTCAATAGGTGGCAGACTTGAGGGTTTTTGTCTGCTATTGGTTGAAAGATAGACCACGCCCCCACACACTGTGGATTTCGATAATTTCTTATTAGAAATATGAAAATGCATCGCGTGTTGCATACTCTTGTCTTGAAAAATGAACAAAAATGTCTTTAGCCACGCCCTCTGATACAGTAGCTCAAATTCATCAGGTTGTCGACTTGAAGGTTATTGTCTCCTATTGGTTAAAAGATGGGCCACGCCCCCAAAGGCTTTAGATATGGTAATGCTGGACGCTGGACGCTCCAGGACGCTTCCTAGTCCTAACTCCACCCAATATAAAGAATATTGTTATTCCATTTCAATTAAAAAGAGAGTCTGAATTATAAGTATTTAATCCTCAAATGCAGGGTGTGATTAATTAGATGAGTTAATTATTGTTTAAGCCTTCTGAAGGATTCTGAATTTTATTTATCCACTTTTATTCATTATTTATTAAATGAGAAAAATTACTTAAAGTAATATAATATATTGATATTTGTACACGAAAATATTTGGGAATGTTCCCAGCTAGCACGTGTCTTGCCCAAACTAAGGAGGGCAGTAAAGGTCCAAGGCCAATACTCAGGTATAACTCAGGCATTCTGCCTATGCCAGCCTCCCAATGCTAGTCAGCTAACTAACTTGGTTCTCCAAATAATTGAATTACTCCTCACCACCTCCTATGCCTCTCCCTTCTCTCCCTCATCATCTGCCCACGGAGCTGTGGAATTTTCGGAATGTTTATTATCAAAATTATCACGGGGTGAGAGTGGAAGAAAGTTTTGTATCTGGGTGACTCGACTGTACATTCCCTTAACAAGAGCGGATTACAAATGCCAGGCAGTAACTGGAAATGCGTTCTTAATGAATAAATGCTTCAAGAAGCAATAGAATATACGAGCTAGAAATTCAAGCAACAAATACCCGTCATTTATTCCAATTTCAAACAATCTATGCATTCAGTTTCCACTGTTCGTTGCAATCGTCTTTCAATTGGACGTTAAAGTTGTTAATAGTTCGAAAATAGTTGAATTCTTTGCAATTGCTTGAAAAATAATTGAATTCTTTGTTATTCTAGTAGATGAAGAAAAGTTACTCTTTCTTTGAAAGTTACATTTCAATAAGTTACTCTTTTATTACTTAAGTCAGCAGACCAGTTTTATCGTAATTCCATGACATGACAATCAACGAATATTAATTTCTCTTTTTTCTCACTATAGTAAGAATTATAAACAGTTAAATCTCCGTGGATCATTACAAGAAAATACCACAATTTCCCATCGAGGATAATTGAGGTTATTTTGCCGGTGTAGCTTCCTTTTGGGACTCCCCACCAAATATGGCATACAATAATAATAATAGTAAGAATTTCGTTTTATCCAATAACAACTTTTTTTCAATTCTATTGTACCATAACTTGTTCAAGTGCATGATTATTGTAATTGTAGGAGGCACATAAATGATGGAAACCGTTATCTCAATACATAAATGAAATACGATAAGCAATCAATGACAGCATGAGTTTTAATCAATCTATAATAATAATTGTTCATGATTCAATCGATGATGATAATAATAATTGTTCATGGTAAAAAAAAGAGAAAAAATTATTATTGCGTTTCTGAGTAGCAAAGACACTAGGTTGATAATAAATTGACAAGGGTAGACGAATTTACACCCTAATAAGCTATGATAATAATTATCAGTACTGTGAACATTGTATATCCTCAAAAAAACCATAGAGCATACTTCCAGTAACAACTAATAACAAAGATAGTTTTTTCTGATGTGGAGAAGATTATTAAGTTCTGTCGGAGAATTAACGAGTATCTCATAGCAGAAGTTAGCTCTCCTTGTCCTATATTTTTTCAATCAATCGTTAGTCTAGTCGTTATAAAGAGATGATGATTGGTTAAACCCAATCTGAACCCCATTATTACAATGATAACCTTGGGATGAACCTACAGTAGCTAGTCCATCCTACATAGTTCTTCTATTTTGTTCCGAAACTAGTTTGAATGATATTTAGAGAAGAGATGATGAAAAGGAGATTTTTAACTACTCATTACAAATAATTATCACTCCCTATCTATAATGGAAATGAATTATTTGACTTGTATTTACACTTGTATAACTATGATATTCAAGTTGACAAGTAGCCTACTGATAAATCCATAGTGAGATACACGAAGTCACTGTGATTTGTAATTGGCAACATTGACACATGGCATTGTAGTGAAACCCGTGAATTTAAGCAGTTGACGCTCCCGATGACATTTGACCACGAACTGTTGGGAGCTGATTTGAGCCTTTCCAGTAATGGTGGGGGAGTGAGGAGGAAAGTGGTCATTGCGCCAGGTGTTGCAGAATTCGACGAGAATAAATTGTATATGGTATGTGTGAATAGGGAGTTTCATGAGAATGTGTTATTTCTGATGAGAAGAGAGAATGTGTGTTGAATGTTCAAACAAAAGGATATAGTGTGATTTGTTGAATCCCAGAGAATAAGTGAACTCCTTAAGAGTAAGAACTAAGAGGTAAACTACTTAAGAATAGGGAGTATACTCTTCAAGAATTAAGAATTTAAGAATTATGAAACATAAGATGAAACACCTTGGAAATAAGAGCTAAAATGTAAACTCCTTAAGAGTAAGGAGTGTACTTCTTAAAAATTTGAAACATATACTCATCAAGGAGTATGGGAGAATAAGGAGTAGGCCTATACTCCATCAAACTCTGTGGTAGAGTTAAGTGAAGAGTGAGGAGCTTAGCATGAAGACTACTTCCTTTTATAATTATTTACATAAATATAACTTCTCAAGTTTACTTATAAGATATTGCACGAGAGGAAATTTTCTGTTATGTAAATGATGTAACATTACATTGGTAATGGGGAAACATCATAGCCATTGAGCGGATTTTACAAGTAACTAGAAGTTCTATGGCATCATGGAATATTGGTATTATTACTGAAATAGTATACCTCATTTGTGAATTAGAGAAGCATACTATTCATCCCATTTTATTATAATTATTGCAATATTTATAACACCTTTTAGTCGACAAAAAAAATAAATAAAACCAATTTTTCTACAACTGCGCGTAAAACAAGATTTTACGAGCTGAATTCTCCTCGTAAAGAAGCCCATCTCTGAGTAGAATCTTCATTACGCTTGCTAACCATCTGCGCATGCACAGTAGAATTACTTTACGCTCGCTAAGCAACTGCGCATGAGCAGTAGAGTTACTTTACGCTCGCTAATCAGCTGATCATGGCTCGCCAAAAGTAGGTCAGGTGGAGTCATAACATAACCTAACAAAAGTCGACAATGTCTGATTGTGACTGTACCGGTAATTACACAAGAGTAATTTAATAGTTCGCAGTATTTGAGGACTGAAAAAACTGTAGATTAACAGGTTTGTGCAGTTGTAGAAAAAATATTGTATGTAATTCGCGCGTAATGCTTCTTTATCGCTCTTGAAAATTATCATGCTTCGCTACGCGTCGCGTGATAACTGTTTTGCGCGAGCGATAACGTCGCGCATTACGCTCTTAATACATAAATAGCTATTTTCGGAGCTGAACTGCTATTATGCTATTAGCTCCTACAAAGTATTAATATAACCGAATATCTCAAATACCTCGATATATTGATAATTCATGTGACAACGTGCCATACCATCCGGTATTGTTCCAGTTCCACTATATTGGCATTCAGCATTCAATCATAGCGTGGCATTTCACATGTGAAGTGTTCACTAACAAGATCTGGTCAGGCTTGACTGGCCACACGTGACAACCTAGGCTAATGACGTGTAGGCCTTCATCAGTAGAGAGTGGCATTAACTAGACACGTCATCTGTTTATGGCTGCAGGGTTGATGTTGTTAATGGGGGGAGGAATTAAGGGGTACACCCCTAGTTTGGTCAGGTCATCCTGAAGGGGTTAGTTGCCAAGGCAGACGCCAGAGGGCGTTGCAGTCGAAGGGTCTTCAACGCATCAATTCGTGATGCTGATTCAATGACCCCATCTACATTTGATGACGGATCACACCCCCAGTAATTAAAGGGGTCCGACCGTCCGTCATCCGTCCAGTGTCGACAGATTGCAACCAAATTAGACCCCTTCAAATGCATCGCTGGCTCGTTCGACAAAGATTACAAAATCAACTGATCATCAAACAAGGATTGCATTTGAATTGCATCGAAAACAGTACTGTACCAGTATAACTTGGACTGAATATCATCTTTCTAGTCCATTGATTGGCACATGAATAGAAATATACAGTTGAATAACGACAATAATTTCTTTGAAGGATGCACAAAGTAATACAACTCAGAACTGGAATTTTGATATACAGTACTCAGGAGAGTAAAACAAAGAGTAAGAAGAGAGTAAATTAATAGAGATAAAATTTACAACTATCAATCGTGAAAAACTGATCAACAATATAGCTTAGATTTCTTTAGGCCTATTCTACTTGAGAAGTGCTTTTAGCATTTACTGGCGGCTCGTGCCCACGAAATAGGTGAAGTGCTGTACAGTAAAAGATACGGGCTCTTCACCTGTTTCATGGGCACAAGTCGCCATTGCATTACAGAACACTAGAAGAGGCTAAAGTGACAATAACCATGGTATAATAAAGCCTTATTTCTCCATATAATACTCATGTTCGAAGTCGTAAGTTCTGATGACACAGGCGGCTCGTGCCCACGAAACAGATGAATTGCTGTACAGTAAAAGATACGGGCTCTTCACCTGTTTCGTGGGTACGAGCCACCAGTGATTGTAATGTGGAATGGTCGGAACGGTGACGAATAATCAGTGATGATGATAATATCGATGAGAAATGAAAATTTCTATAAAAAATAGATGATAGAAAAAGTTATAAGAAATTATTGCTATTGGAAATCATTAGAAATTATAGAAAAGAAATATTGGTAGGCCATAAGAAAAAAAACATCAATTAAAAATTCAAAGTTTAAACATCTTGAAGTCTTTTAAAGTTTTCAAAGGAAATTTAAAGTTCAAACTCAATCGACTAGGCTTGTTTTGTAACATCAGTATTCACAAATCAACTATGAATTCCATTGTACATTCCGTAGTCCATTCCTCATTGTTTGGAATGTACTGTGCTGTACTATTCAAGTATAGCACAGTACATTCATATTTGTCAATACCAGTCACAAAAGCTGACGATACGAGATATGATCTGAATCCATATTTACTCGCGTTCTGTACGGGAATTCCGGGAACAATTGGCTTGTGGGGAGTTTATTCAGAATGTTCGTGATGCTGATAGTATTGAGAAGGGAGGATTCATCTGAATGCAGAACCAATCAGAGTTAACAGACAGGAGGAACACATTGAACTAGAGGGTGTACTGACAGTGGTCAATGATATAGCACGCACTCCCTAACGAAAATTTAACGCAGAGCTGCTATCTGGTCCCATCATTTCTCTATTCAATGGAAATTATTGAGATGGTTGTGTACTGGAGAATCAATTTGATAAGCTAGTATTGACTGCAGATTCGTCTCTCACTCAAACTTGTACAAATTTTGTTCACCATATCAATTTGAGTAGGATTTCAAGTCTGGAATATTGTTGTGCGTATCAGACTATCAAGTAATTTCCAAACGAGTTTTGATAACGTCATATCCTCGATTCCAGTAATATTCTAGCATGTGGAATGGAACTATCTCCAAACGACTGATGAATTCGTTGATTTATCCCATTCAGAATTCAGTCAGAATTCCATCTTTGGTCAGGTTTTTCACGACCTCTCATACTATTTAAAACGAAATCCTCACTGTTAGACAACATCTCTGTCTGTTTGTGGCTCGTTTTGTAAATGGTAGCCAGAATATGAATGAAATTTATTTTTGTGAAAAGTTCGATTTTTCCATTCACATTCTCTGTCTTTTTTGGAAGCTAGGTGATCGAAAATAAATAAGAATCATAAATCAAATAATTTTTAAGCAATGCATACTATACAAGCAAATAAAGTGTAATATGCGGTAGGTAACTATGCTGTAGTTTATAATACACTCTTTATTATGGAGTTACTGGAATTTTAATGGAGCTCAACTGTTAGCACCTTTACTTCCTACAAACTCCAAATAAAAAAGTGACTATAGCAAATATTGATATTCCATAGAGAAGTAGCCCAGATCAATATTGGGCTCTGAAATTTATATGTGCTGTAGATGAAGTTGATACATAATTTGTCCAAACCACCACAAGACAAGTGTTGGAGATAGCCGAAATGGAAAACAAAATAAACTTTAGTTGGCGACGCTAGGTGTGGTTTGGCAGGGGAGGCGGTTTCAGGGTGAGTGGAGGCGAATTTATTGAGCATACCTGAAGGATACAACGACGATAAAGTTCTTGGGGACAATGATTCTGGATGATGATGATGATGATGATGCTGTTGCCAATGATGCAATAGGTATGTCACCAGCACATGAAAGGGAGGTACTAATTAACGTATGAAGGAAGGATTGGCGAGCGTGTGTAGGGAAGGGGGTCCCATGCATGCTGCCGCAAACAATTTTCGTTGTGTCTGTGTCTAGTAACACACGCACGCACACTCACCATCACACACATATTATTCTAGTTGCAGTGTGTGAGTGATCAATGCGAAGTCATCCTCTACATGTATTTCACACATGTGAGTGAGGCTGAGGCACTGTAGCCTCAGGCTGAGGCGTAGTTTTGTTCTGAGGTACAAACAAGCCTGAGTTTGGCAGTTGTGGTCAGCTGGTCTCCTGGATTGCGACTGATTTTATCCCCAAAAACTCGTCCAATTTCCAGATAGCGGTCGCCCGTTCAATGCTACAAATGCTACACATGAACACAAATCCGTTTGCAATGGAATGCTTCTCTGTTTGTGAATAATCAATCGATCCAGTCCATTCTAGTTAGAGTGGATTAAGTGATTACTCTAGCGTTGATCAAGGAAATATCAATATTAAAATTTTGAATTGATTTTATTTGTTGTTATAATTGCTAGAGAATGGATTTTTTGTAGTTACATCTTATCAGGCCATCAACGGCTTTTCAAAAAGTCAAAAGTATTTTGTAGGTATTATATATTTACTTTTGACATTATTATCGACTTTGAATGGAGAACGTCCTTCCAATTCCATTCAACTAAAACAGCCAATTCAATTCAGTTTGATAAAGAACAGGGGAAAAAGTTGAGTTCGTATAAAGAAGAAGTTGAATCGATAACGATTTTGGAAAAAACGAAAAATAGTGTGGAGGAGAATTTGAATGATTGGGAAAAGAGACAGACTTCATCAATCTCTCAATTTTTTAGAGTAAGAATGACCACAGTGTAGAAATAATCAACTAATAATCTACACTGAACGTCATTTATCCTCTTAGCTGTAAAAATTTATTGATTGCCTTGATTTCTATTGTAGAAGCCTTGTATAAATTTAGAAGGATTCCACACAGAACTATATCTTTGCCAAATTTTGCAAATTAATTATTTTCTGCATGACTTCTGAATTTAGAGAGAATCATACAAATTTTAATACAGAACTTCATGTATTCCAATCCCATTGAGATTGACTTCTATTGAATACTTCAACCATTTGATTATTCCTATCAAACCCTTCCGTACATCAGAATTTTACCGAAATAGGAATTAGAAGATAAATGCGAAGGAGGACAAAATGAGTGGAAAAATTAGAAGCAAAGCTTTAAGCGAATAATTACCATTATTTGCTTGGGATTCATTCAGATGGCGATGGTCCACATTCATCCATTTTGTCGCTGATAAATGGCAGCAACGATGACCTCACCTTTCACAGTCAAGTCCTCTCGGAGTCGGGCGCATCTTTAATTCATCCTGCTATTCTGGTATTAAAGGTAATTGCGGCGGCTCCGTCATCTTGTTTGCCTTATGAATAAGGCAACGCAGAAACGTCTAAGCTGGCCTGCCTCTACCGGGCCGCCTTTTAAAATTCATATCTTATTCAAATAAAGTAATTAGGCGAGCCCTTGGACCGGTGCCCGGGATGGTTCAGCCTCAATCTGCCTGTTTTCGACATGGGAATCTCTTAGAAAATCCCGGCTCCAGTGAGACTCAATGCTTATCAGTGCTTCAAATTTCCCCATTTCATACTCAGTTCACCAAAGTGATTAGAACAAATTCAATCTTTTAGAAACTGTATGTTTATTCCAACCTTATAAATTTTTCGTATTCTTTGTATCATTATTGGATTGCGTTTTCCATTATTTGAATTTCAATTTAACCATCCACACACAGCACATCATATTACATTGGTATAATAACAATAAATTAAATCAATGAAACACAATTGAAATATATATCTAGGATATATCTATATATCTAGGACTATATCTATATATATATATATATATATATATCATATATAGTTATTATATGAATAATAATAACTCGTATATATCTAGGAACATTAAAGATGATTCACTATGGAAACTCTTGGGAGACTACTGACTAAGTCACTTAAAAAAATGTTTTATTATACATTAAAAGGAATTTGAACAATTCATTTGAAATATTTGAATATGACATTCATAAATTTTAATAAAAGTGATAACTGACATTTATTGGTGATTCAAAGTGATCAAGTAGCCTGTACACGTGGCGCTTTTTTTCTAAAAAAAGGGTATTCAATATTTAAATAATATACTGCAACAGTAGCAGTACCCTGATTGATGCTCTTTCTATTTTTTAAATCTCTAGTTCAAAGCTCTTATTAAGAATCCGACAGATAGCAGTATGTGAGTTTCCTTTCCTTAATTCGTAATGTACGAATGTGGTGAATGTATAATTACCACATTATTGACTTCATTTATTAGTCGATGTCATATGTCGAACATTACAATTACTGTTGACTACAATCGTCAAATAATGACGATTATTTATTCATTTGCCGGCAGGCTCGCCACGCTCGCCTTATTCGCCTAGCCAGGTGGATACGCCCCCTGGACCCCCGACAGTATTAGCAGTGTCAATGACTCAAACAAAGCAAATCCTCTGTCGGAGTCATCTAAGACAAACAGGCTCGCTTCGCTCGCCTTTGAATTCCATTCGAATGGATTCGCATTGATCATCATATCACTTAAATCATTGAGTAATGATATATTCATATATAGGATATAATATCATACTCAATGAATATATCATACTTATATCCATACTCAATGCTTAAATTATCATTCTCTTTTGACAAACTTCAGTAGAACATAGAATGCGTTCTGCGACACAACCGATCTGCAAATAGCTGACGATTTGGATAAATTCAGCTACAAGCAATAGGCAATTTACCGACATAGATTTGAATTTTGAATTGATACTTCCAATATCAATGTAATTGATGGTCGTTGATTAGACTAAACCTCGATTGAAATCGATGTCAAACAACTCCTCTCACTGAGAAACTGGATGAACGTAGTTAGCCGTAGTTTTGGGCACCTATAACCGTCAGCCCTAGATCGGATGGGCTTCTAATTATTGCAGTCGAATATGAAATGAGCCCTCCAAATTGAAAACGCCTGTGAACAGTTGGTTGTTGGTTTGCAGTGGAAATGTGACAGACGCTTCAGTCGCTAGTTATGTATGGTGTTGATCTGATAGCACGTCTGCTAGCTAATTAGGCTGGCATGAATCTGACCGTTTTCAGTCATTCAAGTCTTATGAATTTCCAATGCTCATTCGAATTCGCTAAATTGTTTGGATTGATCCTTCCACAAATTCTAATCGACTCAGATTTTGAGAGTTGGTCTCTAATCTATCGACGATGTGTGTTGCATGCATTAATGTTTGACACAGTTTGACAATATTCCATTACTGTTTTGATAATATTGTCACACCAATATTTTACACCTTGACTATGTCGTTCCAAATCTGAATAAAGTGGAAATATAGTGGCAATAAATATTGTTAGTTATAGTTCTAATAGGCTACCTATTATTGATGCGAAAGATGAAGTTGAAGGTAATATACTCGTAAGTTGGTTAGTTTACCGAGTTTTTATTGTGATTGGAAATACATAGTGAATATTGCAGTGATGGGAGATTTCAATTTTAGATGTTGCAAATTGTCATTCTAGTATATAGACCCGTAAAGGAGGAAAAGCTTAGGAAAGCCGGACGAATTATTGGGAAATGTAGAGTATGGTAAACGGAAATATTGCATCAGTGGAAATAAATAATCTACAAACATCCGTGATAAACGTCTTCAGTCAGGTGATTTGTTCATGCTGTACGGTTTTTAACATAAATCTTGAAGAGTGGGTGCTATCTTTATGGACTGCTGTGAATAAAAAGGCAATTTGAGTGCAAGTTTTTCTCTCCTCCATTGTTGTGACTGGAATTGAAAGAGGAAGATGACGAAGCCCAAACAATTCGGAACTGAAAAGAAGTAATATAATTTTCTCGTCAGTCATTCGTCTGGAGACCTGCTGATAAATAAATACGATAGGAAGGTGAAAGATGAAGAAGTCGGATTGGCCATGAAAAAGAGCGATTTCCTTACACCTTGAGTGAGCATTCTATTTTTAGTAGGGAAAGGAGCTGAGCTTCCTCTATCGGTTCACTTTATTCTCGTAGATAAGGTTCGTTAAAATTTAATGCCGCTTTAATCTTACCACCGAATAAAAACTGCCAAAAAAGAGCTGACGTTTCACGTGAAAGGCATAAGAGAGAAATAGGGAGAGAGAACGTAAGAGTGAGAAAGAGATTGATAAATCTGTTGAGTAAGCATTTCACCGATGCAGGGTACCCTACATCAGGCCGCGTAAGCGGTAGGGCATTCTTTCAAGAATATGCATTGGAAACCCCTAAATCTCGACATTCGGCTCTTTTGGAGAGATTTCCTACTGTTTCTGGTGGTTATAGATAAACGTTGAAAAACTTTCTGTGAAGAAGTTCAGTGTAAAGAAAGTTCTTGGAGGAGAGGCGGCGGAATCGTACCTTTTTTTGTAATCCACCACGTAGATTTACGACCACCAGTTGTTTCGAAAAGAAGAGAAACTTGGATTAAGTGAAACTGTTTGTGTGTTGAGTTAGGGCGGCGACGTTGCCCTAACGATAAAATCAACTAAGTGAGTAGTGATGGAAGATCCACCAAACTTCGCATTGATTTTCAGCAATATGAGTGAACTGTAATAGAATTTAGAATTTGTTGGGAAAATGGAATCTATCAGACGCAAAAATGACGTGTCTGGCAATCCACAATAGCTAAACATAATAAGAGAATATCCGCAATGTCAGATAATTAATTTCAAACTCCTCTTAAATACATAATAATAAATGATTAGTGATATGAGAATCTGAACCATGAAATAAATACTCTGAAGAATTGAGAATGTTTTTTTTCCTTAATGTCATTCAAAGCCCCAGAACAATTTTCTTTAAACAAATGTGAAAGATTTTAATCTTCTAATGAAATCGCATATTTTCCTTTCCTGATTAGAAATAGAAAACTTTGAATTTGTAACAAAATTTTCATCCCATATTCCCTCAAGGATATTGTGTTTCTTGAACTTACCGCCAACGTTTCTATTTAAAGATCAAGGAATTTTCACCAGAACTTCCAGTGGACGTTCCCTTCTTCATTTATTGACAGGAAGATCAACAGGTTACGAATGATTTCTAAAAGCAAATCCATTTACTTGAGTTCTAAACACTTTCGAATACTCGATGAAACGACGAGAATTCGAAAAACGTCGAAATCTGCTTCTAATTTTAATGAAGGGAACAAATTAATTATCTCAGAAGAAAAGACAAGGCTACACAACAGCGTTCTGCTCTAAAGCGTTTTATAGAGGTTTGGAACGATAATCCTATTATTAAATCTCACATTTAATTTTCAATAATGTAGTGTCGTGAGTAGCAGACAAGCAGACTGGGAAAACTAGAAGATTCAAACTCTACTCATAATCGTATTATATGGAAGATAAATTATAATTTTTCTTAGAATCACTGATAAAATTTCAGTGTAGATCGTTCACTTACGAGTTATAATAAATTAGCTCCAAGCTGTCTTGAATGTTAGATGAAGATTATGAGGGTGAGCGCTGCTCAAACATCACGCTCAAAAACTAGATGAAATTCCTTTGTATATTGTTAACTAGCCGGCAGGCTCGCTTCACTCGCCTTCTCCGCCTAGCCAGGGGGCTCCGCCCACTGGACCACCGACAGTATGAGCAGTGTCAGTGAGTCAAACAGGCTTGCTTCACTCGCCTGCATAACCTCTGGCAGTGTAAGCTGTGTCAAACAGGCTCGCTTTGCTCGCCTGCAAATTCCGTTCAGAAGGGATTCTAAATTTATTGAACTCAGCATTTCTAGACATAATCTGGAGCTATTTACCAAATTTCAACATTTTCTAACAATTTATTTTTGAAAAATCCAAGACAAATTCCGAAAAATAGTAAAACGCAAATATTGAGCGTAACCTTGGGAAGTATAGTTTGAAACTTGATTCAATATCTTTCAAATTGGTTCATCTATAATCTCCCTGAACCATTGAATTCACAGTTAGGATAAGTCGTATCAAGGCGGAATATATGTAACCCGCAATACATCTACAATTTAAAAAACTGATAACTGGCGTAATATTGTACGGAATTCAAAAATATTTCAACACAACATTTCTAGACCTGCCTACCAAATATCAAAATTTTCTACCGATTGGTTCTCGAAAAAAATGAGAAAACGCCGAAAAACTATAGAAAAACTCAAATATTTGTCGTATCCTTCAAAATTTTTTGAAATCAGTTCTTAGCGCGCGTCTAAACGTCCAATTGAACATGCCTGCCAAATTTGAACGCATTCGGTTCAGTGGATTTTTAGTTCTGGTGATGAATGAATGAATCAGTCAGTCAGTCAGTCAGTGCCATTTCGCTTTTATAGATATAGATTATTATGTTAATACTCCTTTCAGAATTAAACGGTTCTTAATTGGTTGATACAATTTCGATTCCATTGGTTTTTGACATATTTGTTCCAACGTTCTTAATTTCACATGCTTTACTTATTATTACTTTGACTCTCATCACAAATGCAATTATTTGTAGCCCTGAAAAAAACTAATATTCTTGTACGCGTATTTTGGAAATCTCATTGTATGTTGGTTTCTTACGAATTCTTATTAGTATAATTAAATTCGTGAACAAGTAATTCCCACTATAATTTCAAGCAATTTTAAATTCTAAAACAATTTCTCTGTACTTTGTCATCTCTTCTTCCATACTTTTACATTATTTTATTACCAGTCACTCATGTAATGATTCTTTGCTGTAATTTTTAATGTGTTAATTACCCTTTTCCAACCTAATTTACCCTTTATTCCTGTGGATTTTTATTGATGTATTGTATAAAAGAATGTGAGACATCAATGTAAATAAATAAATACTTCCATCCGACATAAGAATGATTATGAAAAGATGTATCTAAAAGAAAATTATTAAAAATTGAAAGATAAAAATGTCTTTATTACTCAGTGTTCTTATAACTTAAATAGAAAATCTTCAGTAAGTTTCAAGAGAAATCTTTGAGGTAAGCTCCAAGTATAATGCAGATGACTCCATTGAGGTTCTTGGTATGTTGGCGTGTAGAATTCAAATTCCTTTTACAAGAAAGTAGCCTACATAATATTTCTCCCACAATGTAAAAAATAGACTCAAACCCTCGAGCTTGGAATTTGACTCACGTACGGTTGAATCCCACAGCTGGTTGAATAAACACAATCTCCTTCTACCGCCACTGTAATTCTGCAGCTTTTCTTGCTCCTTTATACACATGAATGAATCCAACAGAAGACTATATAACGGAAGAATGATGTGAATAAAAAATCACTACGAGTTTATTCTCATAGAAAATATTACAAAATTACTATAGGGTATGAATGAATTGGACCACATAGATACCTGATTCAAACTTGATTGAAATATAAGAAAAATATGATCTCAAGCCATGATAATAAAATAATATGACTGTCACTCTGGGAATTATCCTTTAATACTTCTTCTACCTCAGTGAACTATATTTCTAAAGATATTTATTCAGATCGTTGCTCCACCTATTTATAATCATAGAGAATTCCGAATTGATAAATCCATTGTTGTATTGTAATTCAATCATCCAAGCATGTAATCACCATTATCATTCAATGAATTTAGAAAATGAAAACAGTTACCAGTCTCTCATCAATGAACTATTGAAACATCTTCAATCATTTGGAATCACAATCACTAGACATTATTAGCAGAATATTGATAACGCTGAGTGATTCACAAGGAAATTGGACTAAGAAATAAATGAGTATTTGGACTGCATAAATTATTCCATAAATTATCAATGACGCTCCTCATGAAAGTAGGTTAATATGATACTCAAGATTAGAATACCGAATACCGAATTTCTAACGTCAGAGCTCATAATACGCAAAGTGACCTGAAGCTATGGATGTTAATGACGCTTTTGGTCGAAGGAACAGAAACTTGATAATTCAGTCCGAAAATAAATCTGACCAAGCGTATTAGATTAAATAATATACCAAAAGTACACATCATCCCAAAAAGAGTAATCCATTACAAATTGCAGGTAGCGTTTAATAAGTATCATAAAGGACATAAATACTAGCAATCACAGGGCAAGCGGATAAAATTGTTGACTGGTTCCCGATCGATGTTCGGCAGTGTATATTTTTGGGAAAAGTAGGGGATCGATTGGAAACGTACTGTCGGTTTGATTATTTGTCAAGAGAATGCCAGAAAATTGTTGGTTTTTCTTTCCACCGACTACAATATTCGAAGTTGATTGTAATTTGCATAATTTAGTTGAGCGTTTGGTAGCTGGAGGGTTACCGAAATAATGGTTACAATGATAGATGAGGGTCTAGAGGGAGAGTGATAAGGAGAGGATTATTGAGAGAGGCTTGTAAGTTCTAGGAGAAAGACAAAGAGTCAAGATGATGAAAGAGACATTGAGAGAGAGGAGAGAACAAGATGGTTGAAGTGGACAAGAGTTGAAGGACATCTGTCTACTGCTATGAAGAAGATGAAGTTGTATGAAAAGGAAGGAAAACTAAGAAAGGAGTGTGTGGGAAGGAGAAGGTTGATAGAAAACTTTGCTAGATGATCAGATAAATAAAGAGGAAAGACTATCTTACATGAAAAGATAGATAGAGGTTGTAAGAAGAAATGATGTATTGAAAAATGACAATAAAGGGGTATAGAGTAGCAGAGTCATAAATTTTTAATTTCTTTCTAGATAGATAGATGAATAGATAAAGAATTTATTGTTATCTTGATACAATGTACACATCACATAAATTCATAGTTATAAAAAGAAAAAAGTACATTTCATTTATTTATTCTCTGAACATATTGATTAAAATTATTCCAAAATTCTATAGGCATAGCCGAAGCCGTCAGCCGTTGGTAGATTAAATCATTTTTACCTTCTACTCTAATCTCAATAAAGTAGCCTGAGCTATCAAACATTCTCCTCTAATGATTACAAAGGAATCTGTGATAAACAAAGGTGAAAAACAGAAGTAACCCTTTCAACTATTTTTGTATTCCACTATCGCTGCTAATCTGTCTTCTCAACAAAAATAATCGGTACAACTATAATAGAATTCAATCTGAGTCTAATACTTTAATACTTTATTTTTTGTCACAACGGGAGCAACATGTTGAAATTCTCTATGAAGTTTTTCGGATCATCGCCAAGCGTGCTTAAAAAAAAAATAAAATAAAAATGATCTTTTTGAAGAGTTTGTAATAATCATAAATTTACAAATAATCTACAAACCATTAATTTCTTTATAATAGATCATATAATTTATTATAATTCATGATCATGACATCACTATGATTATAGTTAATCGATAAATATTTAGATTCATTGTTACAAATTATACGAGACTATAGAATCAAGTTTTCCATTACATCTTTGTAGATAATAAAAAATATAATGTTCACAACAGTAGCTCTCTAGCTTACAAAAGAAATCAAGCTGGAAATATTATATTACTAGCCGGCAGGCTCGCTTCGCTCGCCTTCTCCGCCTAGCCAGGGGGCTCCGCTCCTATTCATATCAGCTCGTCATGAATATCACGAAAATTACTACAAAATTACTTCCAACGTTTTATGCACCTCCAGCAGACTGACAACATTAATGAATTGTCGACCATTGAAATAGAACAGAATTGCTTGTTTCAACCCTATTACAGGCTACCTCGTTATTCTCGAATGGATTGGACATCATCGATTGTTCAGGGAATTCAGCCAAGTGCGAACCAACTAATATAAATGATGGTTCACGTGCAGTGACATATGTCATGCAAATAGGTATTGATTATTTTATAACTTAATGCTCCGAATGAACATTGAAAGCAGAATTCATTGGTTTTATCGGCGTTTTTGTAGAAGTGTGTTTGTAGTAGCAGAAACAGTGCTTTAATATTCTAACATATTTATTATTGTGACAACCAATCTAGTATTTCTCACAGAATTCTGATGAAGCGGTATAAAATTCAGAATAATAATTCATTCTTATTTTGATATGAAGAGTTGTAGTTTAACGATCGAAATAACCGTTCTCTTATGTTTAAAAACATTTCCTGAACATAGAAAATCACTACTATTCTAATATATTCCTAGAACCTAAAATATTATACAGTATTATTTAAACTTACATGAATATTTTCAATAATTTAGTTCTACCTTGTATTCAGCTCTGGACTAAACCTTCATGCATGAATTTTTATGAAAAAGTTTATATTTTTCATATATCTACAATATTTTCCATACTCTATTCCCATAATAGAATATTCTATTCTCAAATCTGTCTTTGGATAATTGTACATTATAAACTTATTGAATCTGAGATAAATTGAACAAGAATCATTCGAATCATCAGAGTTATTCTAGAGAAGCTGTAACAACGCTTGTCCGTACTAACCAAACGTTACCTCTGTCTTGGTTGATGATTATTCATCAAATTATTATTCCTCTGCTGTATGGTGGAGTGAGTATGAAACTGGCAACCAGCTGGTGAGCCTAAGCCCTTCATGGGCTGTTGAGCCATTGACATACTGCAACGACTGTGAAAACAGAAATAATAATTATAGATAGTTTGTTTGATTGAATTCAGTTT
The DNA here is from genome assembly GCA_017141385.1 of Sogatella furcifera. Lineage (NCBI taxonomy): Eukaryota > Metazoa > Arthropoda > Insecta > Hemiptera > Delphacidae > Sogatella > Sogatella furcifera. The sequence continues at coordinate 32,539,313 of CM029549.1, read as the reverse complement.
GGTATCATTGTAAAAGAAGAGAGGTGTAGTTTGAGATTATTTCCTATTAGGCCTACTCCAGAGAATTGAATTGATGAAATTTTTAGAATAATTGAAATTAATATCAGTATTGTTGTGTCATATTTTCATCAATTGAGTTTTTTCATATCTAATAATTTTGTATTACTGTTCAAACCATTCAGTTGTAACACTTCAAAACTTTTGGCAAACGACCTTCAGGCATTGGAAATTTATTGATGAAGAAGACGCAGTAAGGGTAGCAGTGTATGCGGGTGATTAGTAAGTAGTGAGTAATGCTCTATCTAGCAAATCAGCAAAGGGCTAGCACAGTTCAATAGGGGCTACAAAGCTTGCAAACTGCAAATTTGATCAAGAACTTGATCCTTTCCCTGTATTCAATCCCTCTCAATCAAAAATCAGGGATGAGGTATCTCTGGTATCGGAACTTTCAAGAACTTCCTGGAAAATCGTTTCAGAGTGGAACAAGTTGAGAAAAGTATGTCTAGTGAACAGGAATTCCTATTTTCTGATAAAGCTTCACTGACGCATGAATTTTGCCTAAACGATGCTTGAAGGCTGGATAATTTTTATAAATACTATAATACACTCACGTTCATAATTTTAATACTTTTTTTATATTCTTGAATAATACACTAATACCCAATTCTAAGAAGCCAAGAACAGTGTAAGGAAGACATGGAAAGTAATCTAAGCTACTACCGATTCGAATCAGAAGAAGGATTCACAATTGAATGCTTTGAAAATCAATAACACAGTCACACGGGAAGATAATCCTGGAAAATCATGAATTATTTCATGAGAAGAGAAAAATTATCTCCTAAAACGTTACAAAACCTAATAATCATGGAACAAAAATAATGAAATCCGGTACAATTAAGCGCATCAGCTAAAATATTCATTAATGCAGTTTCAAAAAAATAGGAATAGAGACTATTAGTTTTGGAGATGTGTCTGTATTATCACCCATAATAATTATTATTATTATTGTGATATCACGAATCTATAAATCTTCACACACTTTCTATCTGTTTTTCACTAAATTACTTGAATAATATAATATTCTCTATAAATTTCCCACTCTCTTTATTACTATAGGCCTATCTCTCTACCCACATGACACGATTTCACTTATCCAACATTATCTAGACTAATTACAGAATACAGAGTTATGGAGTGTCTCAAGAACAGTAATTTCGAGTTTGAAGAGGTGTCTTCGCTGAATAGAAAACTTGTTATGAAGAAAGTTGCGCACACTCGAGGGGAGAATTCCTGGAAACAATTCTCATTCGAATGCCGTACGCTTTATATCAACACTATCATCACCCTAATGTCACTCTGATCACTCCGTGAAACTTCATCGGTTTTAATAAATGTCTAGTGAGTGGCTGATAAACTGATACTATGAATGAGAGAGTTCTCTTTAAGATCCTATAAAGTAATTGTAGCGATAATCTCGTAACAATTCTTCTATCACAAATATGATTTATTTGCATTTTAAAAATTTTAGCAGTTTTCTAATAATTGAACAACTTATAATGTTTTATATGTGATGCTCACATTTGCTCCAAGCATGTGCGAGGGTTTTAGGTGGTTGGGACTGACTTCACGTCTCTTCCAAAATACTTACTTGACCACATCTTCAAGGATATTCCGCGAATTTTTCATGAGAATTATGACACTATTCCATGAAAGTGAATAATAAAAACAGTCACATATCGAAGTACATCGCCACTGGAAGATCTCGGGTCAGTTTCTTCAACTTTTGGAAGTCCTATGGAACTGGGAAAATGCTATCACATACTCGACTCAAAAGTAAAAATCTGAATTGCATATTTTATGGTGTTCCAGTGCTAACAGTGCTTGTCTGACTTTTCCCTAAGCTTTTGTCTGGCTTTAATCCTATTCTTCGAAACATAATCCTTTCTCGATATTGATGTCAATCCCTGATCCTCTGATAAAGTTTACTAGATGATCTAGTCTGATGAGTCTGATGCTCTAGCACTATTTTGGTGTACTGTTCTAAAACTTCAGTAGAGTTACAACTTGCCCAAGAATGCTGATCAACTTGCTGTTACTAGTGTTAAATTGACTTCTAAGACTGAATAGAATTATTAACATGCCTTGTTAGCTGGCCATCTGACCAACAGATTTAGCTTCCAGTAGGTTGTACTTTTCATATTAGCTTCCAGTAGGTTGTACTTTTCATATTCATTTTGCCCACACAAGCTCTCGACTTGTGCGTTCATCGAGATTAATGATGATAAGAGATGAATTTGACGACTACATAATGTACCAAAGGTTTCCGTGTACTCCAGAATACGTGAATGGTATGAAAAGCCTATTAGATGCTCATAAATTTTCGTTCAAATCCAGTATTCAAATTTCACGTCGGAAATCACTCGCTGTGATAGAAGTCAACTGTTGACAATTTGTAAATGAAGTGCGTTTATAAACTCACGGAAGACTGTGTGGCAGAATGAATAAGCTGGAAATGTGTCCAAAGCCGACCTCCGCAGTAGCCTATGTCTGCCTATGTTTGGCCCAGGACGGTCAGCCAATCATAATAAGGGCCGTAGGGTCCACAGTGGAAAGCCGACCTTAAGCTCTAAGCTCTGCTCTGCTTACGCTTAGGGATCTGTTGGGGCATTTGTCATTCTATTCGAACCGATGGTGAAGTATGGGAATATGGGTCACACCTTCTCCATCTCTTCTCTCTTTTACTATTTCTCCTTCTTCTTCTCCTTCCTACTCCTGCTCTTCCTTCTCTAATCCCTTTTATCTTATTTTTGGTCAAATTACTCGAGACTAGCTCTTTTCACATTCATCATTGAAAAAAAATTGACTCAAAATCTTTCTCGCATATGATCAGCGGTACAAAGTTTGAATATCGACAAAGATATTATGACAATTTGATAGAATCTAATTATTGTTCTCTAGAGAATGAGAGCTTCCAATACAATGAATATCTGATAATATCCTGAGATAAAATGACCGTGAATGTTTTCCTCATACTCTCTTACTTCAAATCTCCCTATTCCACAGCAGAATAATCACTCAATGTGATCATAATGCTCAAAAATTATTTTTTCAGGTTCAAAACAGATTTGTAATGTAATTTATCATTTTGTATCCTATAAGAATTTGGATCCGTTTAGAGAAATATTCCTCTCGCACAAGAGTATCAAGTCATTATTAGTAAAGTCGGGACTAAATAAAGGAGCTTATATAGGTGATTGAGAAGTTCAAATCAAGCTCAAATAAATACTGGATAATCTCTCTATCAGATATTGGGATTTGATTCAGATTTTTAGCATCACCGCTAATACCATAATTTGCAGAATAGTGTTCACTCAAATTAAACTCCACAGAAAATACTGGAAAGCTGCCTTCACACATTCGACCCAAATGGCCAGGGGATATTTTGAAAAATCTGTCTCAGTACATAAAAAGCGGACACTGGCGAGCAGATTACATCAGCAAAGGACAACATGTTGCCTAGCTATTGTTCGGCAGCCGCTCTTCGACATGGAAACACATTTTAGCTGAATTAAAATCGACGACCAAACATTGCTTGTTTGTCCCGTTGCTGCAATGTTTGCATCCGATGATTAAAGTGAACGAGATGAAATTTTGTTTGCTCTTATGTTGGTTTCAGTGAAAAAACTTCATGCCTTAATGGAGTCTAATTAAGTAAGTCTAATCCATTGTCATGTGACGTGAAACAACAGCTTTGCTACCAAATGGTTTTGCATGGATGCGATTAACATAAATCATTATGCTTTTATCAATAAAAAAAAGTATTGAAAGCTTTATGGATCTAATGCAAAAAATGTCACCATTGATATAATGTAATTTTTCAAGTTGAATCAATTGTTCAAGTAATTCAATTTTATAAAATGAATTTTAAAGTCGAGTCCCATGTAAAAGGTCGCACAAAATGTGATGTTAATTAGTTCCGTATCCACTGATTTCCATATAAAAAACTTATTTTGTTCCCAGGTATGTTCGAGAAAAAAAAAGTTCATGTTATGGTGAGTGATGGGATCTACTGCTTAGATTATTATACACTTTATTCTGCTCGTATAATTATAATATTTTGTTGCGAATTCATTATTAGAAACTTGTTTGAATACCCAAACTTATAAGCAAAGACTGTGGATAAACATACTTATATGCTTCATATTTGGATATTTTGTTGAAAATTGATTATTAAATAGGTGTTCGAATACATAAACTTATGAGCGCAGCCCCCAGACTGTGGATACTCATTGCGAAAAAAAACATAAAATTATATTTAGAGCTATGTCCCAAAGAATTTCTTAAGGTTATGAATACCATAAACAATTAAACATTTCAAGAACGAAAATACTTATAGCGTACAGTAAGCCTATGTATACTAGCCTCTTATTTAATACCTATAGCCTACAGTGAGCCCATGTACTAGCTACTAGCCTCTTATTTTATACTTATAGTCTACAGTAAACCTATATACTAGCCTCTTATTTCACTTAGTATTTTTGACTATCCTTGTTATTTCATTGAATAAAACGATTTTTCGAATTCAGATTGGTACAGAGTGATCGTACAATCTTAGAAACTACATCTGAGAGTTCAACTATTGATAAGCTCCAATCAAGGTATGGGAAGCGGTTTGTCGCAGTGGTAGAGAGCGTCTAATCGGTGAGATTAGATAAGCGACGTGCCTCTACCACCACTGTAGTAACGGTGACCGGTTCCTCTGAATTCAATTCATGAGCCTCAAAAATCGCTTCCCGTTGGCTCGGAACCCACCTAAAGCAGTAGGTCCATTCATCTCTCATCATCATCCTTCCCATTACCCACGCACAGGCCACAGAGCCCATGTGGGCATCACCCTCAAAAAAAAAAATCCTTAGTGAACAATGATAAAAAAATATTGTTATCGGTTTCAAGAAGAAAATCCAAATCAGCACTTTCTTCATCAGCTATGGTCGTAGAAAAATAGAATGGAGAGTTCCCAGTAAACCACCCAAGGCAGAAAGAGTGTGGGACTGATAACGAATCCTACTTTCTTATCAACAGTTCACGGGACGTGACTGGAAAGAGAAATTTTAGTTTTCATTCTCATCGTGCCCCCTGAGATAATGGGCTGCGTTTGTGTTTGTCGAGGTACCAAGCCACCAATAACCAGTCCGTCATTATTTTTTAATGTAGATTAGTCCAATAATCTAGTGTGATTAGTACAGGTATCTAACACTAACTAGAATTGGATTCGCTTGGATAAATAACTTTTGAGAGTATTCTTGACTTTTTTCCGTGACCACAGAGAAAATCATACAAGAATAGTTCATACAGGAATAGTGTTTTGCTTTTCCATTACATTACATTATTGAAATATGTATTGTTTCACTGGAATTGTTGCGGTTATCTGATACTGATTAGAGACAATATCATAATGTTTCAAGTTAGTGAAATAAAATTTGTTGGGTTCTAGATAACACGGTTTTCGGAGTGAGTCACTCACAAACCACGAGCTCACTAATTAGAGACAATTATAATGTTTCAAGTTAGTGAAATGAAATTTTTCGGGTTTCAGATAAAAAGGTTTTTGGAGTAAGTCACTCACAACCCACGAGTTCACTTAGACTTACTCCAAGTTCATGATGTTGTTCACATCCTATCCAAAATCAGATCTATCAGTTTGATGGAAAGCTATCAAAGCAATATTCCGTGTCCATCATCATTTAGTTTTCGGTGACCAGTAACACAATCACTTATGTTGTCACACATGCGCTTTATAATATTAATCCATTCATGTGGTTGGGAAATTCCATTACAACAAAGCCAAACAGAGCTGCTACTACACAGCTTTGGATGATAGTAGCAGATCCAGTCATATTGATGACATTGATTTTGATTGACGATGGAATATGATAGCTAACGAATTTGGAACGGTGCTTTACAGTGTCAATAAGGTAGTTGCTAAGTTTGTTTGCTTTCAACAAACTGCAACATCGACTCTTACATAGGAGGTCAAACTATTCTAATAGATTATTTTAGAGAGGTGGACGCACAGTTCTACTCATAGTCGACACACAGTAGGCCTACCTATTACTGGTTGGATTTAATATTACCGGAAACTCCATTTTTGGAAAGCCTATTGTTATTGCGACCTCATTATTCAAATATCATTTATATCTTCTGTCAATCTCTCTTTCAATTTTTCAAGCACTATTTCAGAGAGATTTAATCAGAAATATCAGATACTCAAATACTCTTTATCATTAACGGTTAAGGGTAAATGGGAGGGATATCCTTGAATATCCTTCTCCAAAAACTAAAAAACAGTGATAAAGTAGCCCTATAAGATAAAGGGAATATCACAATCATATTATTACAGTCAGAATATTTAATCGTATACCTTTGTTATTTAATAATTGTACTCATCATCTCAGAGAGATGTAGAGTTTGTGTAGGGCTTCAATCACTCGACATGTTTTTTTTTCCAATTCAATAGTGTTATTAATAATTTCATCTTGATATATTATTGTAACCTATGATCTAGGCTTATGAATGCTGCAATTAGCTGATTGGAAGTGAATAATCTAATCTGATAAAATCTAATTCACTCTTTCTCTCTGTCTTTATTACCTTTTAATGGGCTAATTCCGTCATTAAAAGAATAATTCATCAGCAATCTGTGACATCGCATATATTTTTTAGCATTATTTATAAATATTTGAATTGAAAATGACTATAAATAGTCAAAACATGTAATACACTAGAAAAATTATTGAAAAAGGGTACTGTGATTATTATTTGAAATGGAAAAAAGTGATAGAGCCCTGATAGAGGAAACCCTCTATTAGATACTATCCAACTTCATTTGATATTCCATTGACGGTACATTACATAAGGAGTTACAAACAAGAAGCACAGTTGAAACTCCATACTCGTTGAATGTAATGTAAGTGCTGGCTGGAGAGTGGAGCGAAGCCACAGCACAGCATGCCCTTTCAGACGTCCAGCAGACAGTGACGTGTCCTGGGCAGTTAACCAGCAATAAGTAGCAATTTGCTTTGCGGTACACTGAGGGCTTGGCGAGTGAATAGCCTCCTACTACGAGTATGAGCTGGACCAGACTTACTTGCTCTAAGCTCACCCTTTAGGAGAAACTTGTCTCTCGAATCACTCCTCTCTCTCCCACTCTTCATCGTTCTTATTCTCTTTTTGGTCTCTTTTTAATATGCTTTCTCTTTCTTTTTTGTATTCTCTCTCATCATTTATCCCAATAATCTATTGAAATAAGTCACAATTTATAGAAAAAAAATCACGATTTTTATAAAAATGTTATTTCACATTCAATTCCGTCATATATTTTTTTAACTTACATTTTTCATATAACTTTCAAATCAATTCAATATTCTCTTGGTTCCACCATTTTTGTTTTCCAATTTCAATCTGGACTAATTTTGTTTTGCTCTGAATTTTGTTCCTCCTATTCTTGACGGGTGTCACACTGGTGGCTCGTTCCCACGAAAGTGCTGTACAGTAAAAGATACGGGCACTTTACCTGTTTCGTGGGCACGAGCCGCCAGTTGTGTGACACCACTCGGCTTTTGAGCATTCACGTATATTGTTGAAATTGGGCAGAGAATATCACTAGAGTGAGAGCATTATTGTGAAATGTTCAGTAGCAAGGAGTCATTATTGACAATATACACATACTTAAAAACATATTTCTGTATCCTTCCTCCTCTAACGAGTTTCCTGCTGATAAGGAGTCGCATTCAAAGAGGTGAAGTTCCAATAGCAGGGTAAGGTCGAGCTTCTTTCAATTATTTGATCTCAATAATTCACAACAATATTCTTTCATCACTTTGATTGAAATTCTGAATAGGTTGATGAAATATCATAGCTGCTATCACTGGTGAGACTTTTCAAAGTTATATTAGGAATAACTTTTAATTTTGAATAAAATGTGTTATGGAAAATTTTATTATTACTGGGAGGAATGGTTGATACTCCAATTTATAGAGGAATCTTTATTAAGCAGCCCCTTCTTCCTTAGAATTGTACTAAACAGAATACAGTACATGCATAACCAGCATGTTAATAACGATGTTCATTACAATAATATTGATGTCATTTGCTGGATTCTTAAGGTTTCATCAATCCGCTACAATTCAAATGGAATTCCATATTATTTTTTGCACCGTTAAATGTGAAAATTCATGACGAAGTGATTTTTCAAAAACTCCTGGCAAATAAATCCTGCTTTGCTAGTTTCCAATGCATTTTAGAGATACCAATCTACTTCTGTTGCAAATTGAACAAAGCTTCTGTATCACGGTGCACTCTCTATTTACCAGGCATACATGCAATGCATGCTTTGAATTATTTTGCTATTGGTTGAGTTGCAGGAAACTTTCAATAGTGAGGATCTGGTCTGGAGGCATAGAAAGATGAGAGAAGAAATTCAGAAGGAGTGAGTGAGTGAGTGAGTGACTGAGAGAAATTGTATAAGAGAGAAAAAGGAAGAGAAGGTGAGAATGAGTATGTGTGAGAAGGGAGGAGGTTGAGTGGGAGAAAGTACGAGAAGAACTAAGAAAGAGTGTGAGGGAGTTAGTGTGAGGTGGGGAGAAGAGAGAGAGAAATATTGTGAGTGAGTATGTAACGAAGTTCGAGGTAACCGGTTGATACAAGAGAACCGCACGTCCTGCATTGTGGAGGACCAAAAAATAGCGGTCTGCGACCCTCGGGCTACTAGTTTATAATAGTATTCAAGCTTTCCTTCTACGGTTATCATCTGCCCGGCCTGTGTTGCTGGCATAAGAAAGCATCCATCAAATTCTTCCAAGATAATCTTCACCTGAAAAGAGTGAACTTATGTTCGGAATAATAACCTTCGGGCGTTCCACGAATGTGTGTCTTTCCAGTAGAACCGCAATAACTACGAAAGTGGTTGGAGGCAACATCTGTTCCATCTACAGTGACTATAGAAAATGGTCACTGTAGTTCCAAAACAATTTCATAGATTCATCCGATTTACACTTCAACAATACTTTTCATGGAGTGATGAATTGCAAGTTCATTGATCCATTGATGATTTTAACATGAGAGATTGATGAATCAATGTTAATTTCATGATTTTCTATGTTGATTCATCAAATTACAGTGATTCTCCAATATGAATCCATGGAGATAAAAAGTTCTGATCCTGTTTTGTCCCCTATCAACAAGAAATAGAATGTATCGAAGAAATTGTTAAATTGAGTGTATTTCCATTATTACGTCGTACAAATTTATAATACGTATTTATAATAAATATATTATAATTTTATATGATTGATTTTTAATTTAAAATTAATTTTATACCAGAAAATAAATATATAATAAGATTATTAATCGTACAAAACAATTTTTTTCAATACAAAGTTCCGTGTTTCGCCATGGTTAATCTCTTTATCACAGATAAGAATACAGTGGGAAAACTTTAAAAGTTACTCTTATTTAATCTCAATTTTCTCTAATTTTATCTTCTCTTGAATCCTGGGAGTGGCAAATGAGATAGGCTTATCAGAGAACTTATTGTTTTTCTGGTGAATTCTGAATCACACGGAAAGACTGACTGAATGATAACCATTTCATCATTCTGATGGGAAAATGAGATGTTGCTGTTAGTACTTTCGTATGCCTTGGAAGAAAATTGCAAGCAATCTCTTGTTTCCAAGTGACTTCGAAAAGACGTTCCTTAATTTACTTTTTGAACGGTAGCTTTCTTTCATCTGTCCCCAATCCAGTTCTGCCTCGTCTGCATTTTCATTTTAAACGCTCGATGAGATCTTCGCTTTTGCCACAAAGAATCCTTCATCACTCCTCGCTTCTCTTGCTTACTGATGTTTCGCAACTGAAAAAAGCTTCACTTCTACCTTTACCTACATGGTAAATATCACTGGTGTACTTCATTCTTAAACAAAGTGTAGTGTAGAGTGAAGCGTTCTGTATTCATCCTTATGAATACATACATCAATTTATTATTGTAGCATCATGAATCATTTTTGTTCAGGAAAATAGATTGATAATAATTCTGTTTCAATTTCAATGATTATTATCATAATTTCAATAATAATTTGATTCAACTGGAATCAAATTCAAGCACCATTCACATTGAAATGATACAAAAATTTGCCTTCAATCTTATATAGAAATGCCATTATTATAAGTACTTCAAACATGTGTTGGATCGCGTGAAAATAATATGATATAGTATTGTTGTTTATATTATCATTGTTGTTCAGTATTTTGTAGTATATGTAGCGATTCACACCTATAAATGAAAAGACAAGATGTTAACAAGCCACTGATTTATTAGAAAATCGAGATCCCGGTTTCGGTTGTTACATCAATCGATTTTCTAATTAATCAGTGGTTTGACAACATTTTGTCTTTTCATTTATTATGAATAACTACCACAATATCAATTTCACACCTATTGCCACACATTAAATACACAGTCTGTTAGTCTCTTTATTTTTATTATAATTTACTTCCTTCATTCAGGAATTCGTGGACCTACTGATCCTCTCTTTAGAAAATATAGAAGTCGACATTGCAAATGATTGATCTATTCTCCATCGCTATGATGGGGTTGACTTTTTTTTCAAAGTGGCTCTTTGTATGCATTCTCTGAACTGAAAAAGTGATTTGTATAGATAACTCTACGTCTCAAAACAGGGCAAACATCCTTTTCACATATTGATAGACTGCTGCAGTAGCCGGCTAGTTTGTTTACTATTTGGGCGTGTATCGCATGAGTAGGAGTTTTAATTATTCTAGCTCAAGAAACACATGGCCTGGCCATTCCATTCAGAGCAGAATCGCTAACAGATTCGTGAAACTTCACAGAAGTACCTAGCTCTTTCAGATAAAACTAAAAATAGATCCAGGAATTTAGGTTTAGTATATAACCTTATTCACGTGCCGTTTTTCGATTTGTTTGAAGAACGCTTTGAGCTGGTTTATTACGAAATCTGAACTTTTTTGCTAAAATCTTAGAACATTGTGACTCTGGCTGCATAGTTAGCTGACAAATAAATACCAATAAAATAATTCCTCTTGAACTACTAAATCTGCAACATTACTTATACATTCATTATACATTCTTTGTGGAATGTTTATGATGAGAGTTTTCTGAGATATTTTACTACTCGAATATTTGTGCTCTAAAGGGTTCCAATTACCATGATACAATGTACTATCAAAGAGTAGCTCAATATCAAAGAGTAGTGGATTGAAATCCCAATATCCTGATGTTATGGAAGAGAAAAATAAAAAAAAACGTTTCCACGAAAACTGTTGAATAGGCTACTCTGTAAAACCATTATATTCCTTTAAGCTATCTAGATTATATCCACATCTCTACTGTTCAAAAACTACTATGGCAAAATTTCCACTGTAAATCAATTTTGTTATATTCTCACAGCTCCCGACAACTATTTTCATGTGATGGTAGGAGGGAGAGAGAAAGAACAGAAGTCAAACTTTTCAGTAAACTTGATAGTGTGAAGTTTTAAAAGCATTTTTCGCTGGGTAACTTACACCGTCTCTCAATAAAGCGCAGAGAACCTTGAACTTTGAACATTTTTTAATAATAAAGGTTGAATTTCACATGCACTTTTCCTCGTTAGGTAATATAGAAAAGGTAGGGTTATGATAGTATTTTATCGGAGAATATGTTCCAGAAATATAGGAGCATGATAAATGTAGCAGTCGAGTGACAAATAACAAGGTAGAATAAAGTAAGATCACCTTGCTTGTCAAAAACGTGTAATCCACTGTAACTTACCAATGTTATTGGAATTTTTCTCATGGACTTTAACTTTGAAAAATATTCAAATTGTCTGAACAGATTCACAGTGTATTGTCTGTTTATGTAATTGAATAATAATAGCAAAATTATATTTACTTCCATCACAGGTTGATACATTTTCATTCTTCTTGGAAAATTGGAGACAGCGATACATCAATGAATTAGAAAGTTCATACATAAAGACAGCCAAGTATTGGAACAGCAAGATCAAAATGCAAGAGTTCCAAAGCCACTCGTATAAAACGTCATAGGACTTAATACATGAATTTAAATCTTTTATACAAAAATTAATTACTAGTTTATTTATTCAGACAAAAATTTGTAGGTGTATCTCTTCGATCATTCGAGTTTTCGTTCCCAAATGAGAAATTATTGTTAAAACGGTGTTTTAAATAAATAACTTATTTATTAATCAATGTTAATGAATGATATTAGTAATTTTCAACTTTTTAATGGGAATCCACTTACCATCCTATTTCAATAGCGAATTTCAATCAATTTCAACGATGCATTATTCTTCTCTCAGTCATACTTGGTTCGAACGGATTCAATTCGTCAGCTTTTAACAATGGAATGATTGATTAGCCGCGAACTGCAACCCTCTCATGAAATGATTATAGCGAGTCGGTTTTTACCGAAAGTCAGGTCCGCTAATGGATGAATGACTCGAACAGGTATAGTTCGCGCAAGCTGAGAAGACACGCAGTTACAATGTAGAGTGTTCTGTGTAAGGGTCTTCTCAGCTTTCGCTGACAAGCTGAACGTAATGATGTAACAGGTGCGTGGCTCATTTACGTTTCAGTATTCAACAGAGCAGATGACAGCAACACAGAAACATTTTCCTACAGTTTTCCCTCCTGTCCCTTCAGTTTCATTTCCTCTCCACCGTTTTCATTCCGTACCTCTAGTTTTACCTCCAGTACATCCAGTTTTTCCTTAATTCTGGTCTGATGTATCTTGCCCCTACATATTTCTGCAGGTCGTTGCGCTGATCTACTGAGCTAAAATTATTTTTTTGTCAAAGCAGCAGATTTGACCTTCGATAGCAGTATAAATGAGGTGAATAATAGCCACCTTTGTAGTATCTACTATATATAGCTATGGTTATAGAGACCGTATTTGATGTAACCCTCTGGTAGCAAAATGTTCAAAGCTCATACAGAGAATCAGGTAAAGTCGTACAAATAATATTCTTAGAGCCAATTTCTGGAGAAAATTTCAAGACAAGAGTTTTTTTATCCCCTTGATTAATAAAAATTGAATCTGTCGTCTAGCAGATACGCGATTCAAGTAAGAACTGCTACAATTTTCCAGCAGAAAGTGAGAAAAAGTAGAGAGTTTTCTACAAAATGGATGAAAATATCATCAAGAATAGAGCAAAGAGAAAGAATATGAGAGTTGTAGAAGCCTCCATGCAATTTCCTCAGTTCTACTTGAGTCAATAAGTGATTTCATTCCGCATCTGGTGTCAAGTGATTCCAGTCAGATCATGAAGTGAAAAGTCAACTCCAATATTCTCACTGGGAAAATCAGGCCCATAGAGCTATTCTCTGGATTATATTGAACCATATAATATCTGAAGCTGCAAGGTAATTTGTTTCTATTTCAATGCTATTATGCGCAATTATTTGTGAAACCCCATTTATCTCATGAGTCATAACCACACTCAAGACAATTCGCACCTCAATAATGTCTATACATAACATTAGAAAATAGGAATAATTATTAAGGAAGATTCCTGTGTATCTTATTTTATTCACAGTATGAGAACAATCTGCACTCACTCTTCCATCAAAAGACATACATACAACATACAATCAACCCATAAGTCCTGAGATTGCTCAGCATTTTCGGTTAATTCTTTTTGCCGTCCCAAAATCTAGAATAATTCTCAAAATACTCCACAGAAACGTTTTTTTTATTAATTTTCTTTTCTCTTAGCCATTTTATTTTGAGAATTTGAACGAACAATTATTATTGGTGATCGTGTTATGACGTGCTAAATGCATTTAAATGAATAAGTTATATTTAAATGAATATATAAGCCCCTGTGGAAATAAATAAGCTCCACGTTCGGGTGTCAAATCATATGATGACTCTTTCTATCTCAGGGTTTTGTAGATTAGATGAGATCCTAACAATATCAGTTGTAACTGTATTAATTTAAATTTAGCAGTAATCAGAATAAATCTTTTAGAAATGGAAATTCTATTGTACAGGCAACTAGTTGACTCTCTCAAATTGTTTATAGAGTGGACGTCGGCCACGCATAATTGGTAACTCCAGTTATAAAAATCCTTCATCTACCAAATATTAATTAGACAATTCAGTGGAATGCAGAGTGTAACAAATCTATACTTGTCGGAACATGTATTTATCCCAGGATGTTCGGCAAGCATAAATATGGCTCTCACTGATAATTTTAAGGACTGACCTCGGTCGACGAACTGGCTTCAGTTTGACACGAGCTATAATTCAGTATATTGTCTAATTTTATTAGCAGGGTATAAGCAGCTCCAATCCAAGATGTATTTGGTCGAAATATTTCGAACACAAGAGAGCCTGGGCCTAGATAGAATCTCAATCTCTATGGTATTCATTCATGAAAAAAAATTTTATATTATATTATATGATTCACCAATCCTGACGAGGTATGTCTCACTCTTAGTAAGTTAATAAATAACTTAAGAAGGGTGTACATTACTCATCTAGATCTGACAAGCATGAACAAGACATAGCAGGCTCAGATCATGTGTTGCTTAAAAGAAGTATAATTAATTAATCCATAAGGAGTGAAAAATCACTTCAGAAATATAATAAACTAAAGATGAATCCGTGAAGCGTTAAATAAAGATTTAACTCTCCATGAATTAGCCAGGAGGTGAATGGAATAATCTAGTCAAATTTAAATATATAACTGTAACATGTATTCTACTGCCAAATTCTGGCCACAGAACAAATTTATCAATATATCAATTTTCATGGTAAATAGTATTCAATCAAATATAATTAATGGTTAACAAGTTATCGGATTTGTTGGACCTCAATAAATAGTTCATATGGGTTCGGCCTCTTAGGAAAATTAGGACTATAGAATTTAGTACATCATGTAATTCTTAAAACTAAATGCGCATATCGACGGATGATTATTTCAATATTATTTTCGGTCGCACTAGTCGCAGACCAGAGCTCTGGGGAATCGAAGCACTAAATTAATATTTCAAATTTCGGTTTCACTCACATGTGGTTCCCTGTATGGCGAAGTGTCGATTTGCTACCCCCCAGTAGCGACTAAGGCGTTGTCGTCTTTAGGCGTCGGGTATGGTCAGCGATCAGCTTGTGATGACGATATAAATTTGGGGCATTTAGTTTTAAGATTTTAAGACAATTAATAATTTAAAGGCGACTAATGCCATTCGAATTTTTGCTAGGTCAGGTCAACGTGTCATCCTCGGGCCGTCCTGATGCAGAGTGTCTGCTCAACCCTACTTCCGGATCTTCCTTGTTGAAAAAATAGACTGGAACCCAAATCAAATAATTGTGAAGTGAAAAGACATTGGTGGGAGATTTAAATTGGACATATCAAACAATGTCGACAATATCTGTTACAGTGAGTGAATTACAATGTTTTTATGTATTCAATGTGGAAACAATAATTTATGACCTAATAAATATAATTAAATAATTTTCCTTACAGCCTACAAATTAACATAGTATCAAACGAATGTTGAGCTTCTAAGAGCTGACAAGTTTGCTCCAATAATAGCAATTACGAAATAACTTCAAGATTACTTGATACATTCATAACACATAGAGAATATTACAAATAATATATATAACAATTTTATATAAAGTGAGAAATGTAATTATTGTCAAAATGAGCTCTCTGCATACTGGCACAGTCTTGAATATGAGGTATAATAAGACCATAAATTAGGCAAATAGGTACAGTGCATTCCATGAGAACAATTATTAAAGCACATAGGTGATAAAAATCGCAGATTGAAGGAGATAGAGTAAAATATAAGTTTCAAATGAATTAATTATGCCTTCAATAAGTTGGCAAAATGAGTATTCATGATCGTGCCGGTAAACAACAGCTGACTTTGACAGTTCAAAGGTTATGGTCTTCAATTAAATAGATCTAGCAAGTAGAAACTATGAAACAAATTGGCCCGTTCAAATACCAAAGTGAGTAATTTGGCAATAAAGAATCGAATATTGATTATCGCAAGATAGCAGCGTTAAAGATAAGCCACAGTACCGTTAAGGTGAGTAAATTTCATTTTAAGGTGAGTCGATTTAATAATAGCAATACAGGTTTGGTTTTAGTGACGTGACAAAGTTCAGCTGTGATTTTTTTCAGATGATCAAATAAGTTGAGCAATTAACTCTTTGAGTAGTTGTGAAATTGATATTGTGTTAGTTATCCATAATAAATGAAAAGACAAGATGTTGTCAAACCACTGATTTATTAGAAAATCGAGATACCGATTTCAGTGGTTTGACAACATCTTGTCTTTTAATTTATTGAGCAATGAACTTAATTTCTTATTTCTATCAATAATGAAACACAAAAATAAAAGATTTCATAATTTCATACTCATTCCCAGGAATTACATTTCACATATATTGTTGTTCCAATCCTAATCTTGTATGTATGTATGTATGTCTGGCTCAACAGCCCATGAAGGGCCTAGGCCTACCAGCTGGTTGCCAGTTTCAAATTCACTCTACTATACAGCCCGTCCAAGCCAAGAAGACACCCCGGCACGACGGGTAAACGGCCCCAGCCCGGCCAATACCGGCCCAAAAGCCATAAATTCTTAATCACAACTCACAGTCCCCAAACCAACACTGGCCGAGCCGAAGCCGCCCCTCCACCCCGCCAGAATTAGCCCCCCCCGCCGGCCATACAGACCATACAGCAAGCAAATAATCATCAACCAGGATAGAGATAACAACGTATGGTTAGCACGTTGATCCTCTCAACCATAAGCCAGTCTCCGCAACCAATTGGCGGCGCAGAACACCTCTGAACAAGATGCAGTTAATCAGTTGAATTGTAATGCAACAATTACTATTCCTCCAGAGACGGGAAACGACTGACTGTCTTCACTAACTACAGCCAATCTCCCGAAGGAGGCTAATCCTAATCTTAGTTTTTTAGAGGAAAATTGAATCTCTATTCCATTTATAATCGAGTGTTTTATCTCCCTAATTATTGTTTTTTGAACTTAACTCAATAATCTCACTATACCAAACTACAAAAACTAATTGAAACTGCATTTCTTGCATTGAATGGTTTGGTTCGAGCAAGCTAAGAAGACAGGCCGTTATAATTCAATAAGTGTACAATATTACAATAGTGTACAAAGTCTTTGTTGATACGCCCTTCAAATGTAAAATATATTTCAACGGCGTGTCTTATCATCTTACTCAAACCCTACATATTCAGAGCAGTAAGAGAGCCAAGATATCAACTATTATTGAACTTGGCGGAGAGAAGTGATCAGACACATGCCTTTTGAGCAGAGAAACAAGTGAAGTCGAAGTTGGATGGATTGTCTTACACGTATGCGAACAAGTTGGCAAGTTGGTGAAATGCGGGAGGCGGCAAACTTTCAATTGCTCCTTAATGGAAGAGGCGAGCTAAGACTTTTCACGCTGATCAAAGACAAAGATACATTATGCTCACCCCACTTGCAGCACAGTTGTCTTTGTTTGCATCCTAAGAGAGTGTTAGAAAGAGATGGCATCAATAAGGAAAGTTTGAGTGAGTGAGCGATGGAATAAGTGTTGACGATGAGTGAGGTAGAGAGAGTAGGATGCAAGATAAGGTAAGACTAATTAATTTTTCATAAAGAGAAAAGGAATGAGAGATAAAGAAAGAGAGTATATCATCTATGAAGAGAAATAATATCTTGTACTTAACAAAGGTTCTAGCTTTCAAAGGAAGTTCTACCAAATCATGGTAAATAAGTTGAAATCATAATTCGTTAATATTTTTGTACGTTTAAGGGATTTCAATGAATAGATTAAAGTGATGAATTCATTAAATCAGAGTTGGTGGAAGCAAGCGTTAGTTTCAGATTACGATTCTTCTCATTGAAATTTAAAAAAAATTCACTTAAGTAACTCTATCATAATTTTTTGATCGTGATTTTTTTCAATACGTGGATTCCTCACTGGAATAAATAAGAGTCGTTTCAAGAGTATAATTTTCATAAGGAACGCTGTAATGTATTCATTAACATTGGAGTACAAAAGAATATTTTCATCATTACATGAGTGTCTGTTTCTCTGAGAAATTTTTAACAGCAAAGGTTTCTTCCATGACGAAAACGTAGCCTTCCACTGAAATTTTCCATCGAAAATGTACTCTTTCTTTCTGTGTACTGGATAAAAGATTACAAAGCGTTATGTTCTTGGAGGAGCTGACTCCTTTCAAATAAACGAAGCATTGTCATCCCTGGAGTTTGAGTTTTTCAGGCTTGTTTATTTTCGTCTCTCAAGACATGCGACTCAGTGAACCCGAAACCATTAGCAATATTTTAAGTCTACACGTGGAGTCAAGCTATTTGTTACATTTCAACGCCAATTAGAGATAATTTTAAATCGTGAGAGTTGATAACAACTTAAAATTTACGAGGTACAGTTGTACTACTGGCGGCTTGTGCCCACGAAACAGGTGAAGTGCTGTACAGTAAAATATACGGGGAATTCACCTGTTTAGTAGGTACGAGCGGCCAGTGAGTTGAACTGAACAATTAATATTGTAGTTGATGTTGATTCTAAGATAAGTTATGGGCAGAGCCGCATTCAGCAGTTCTGCGTCCCTAGGCCTACATACCCAAAAGCGCCCCCATCCCCTACACACGAACTCCTCCCCTTCCCCATGGACTACCTTAAAATAAGAAATTAGAAAGAAAATAAATAACTAAGAAAAAGAACTCTAAAAAGCTGGAATTTGTTGGACCGAGGAGCAGGCGAGAAGGCGAGTTGGACTAGGCGGAGAAGGCGAGCGAAGCGAGCCTGCCGGCTAGAAATAAATAATTACATTACGTTGAGATTTATAATGTAAATCTATTCTTATATTAATTAATAAAGAATCATATTTAAGAGGTTCATGAGAAAGCTCGGTCCAACAAAATCCAACTTTTCTGCAAAAAGTTCGTAAAGTTCTTATTCTATGTTCTATTTGCTTGGATTTTACAGAAGTTCTCGTTATTTCTCGAAAGTCAATGCTTTCAGTAAGTTCAGACTCAATAGTCGCGTCAGCGTACACACTTGTGATAACCATGAATCATATTTCATAACACTATGGATGTCGGTCGCTAAATTGTTATTGTTGGATATTTAAAGTTTAGATAGTATAACTATTTTCTTTTGACGAAAAATAAATATCCACTGCTAGCTGCACAAAATGTTTCCGATCGCTTGTTCCTTGTTCGATCATATCTTATCCACGCTCGTGTGTGCGCTTCTTAAAATTTTGCGACCCCAAAATTTTGCACCCTAGGCTTGGGCCTAGTGGGCCTAGTGGGAAATGCGGTGCTGGTTATGGGAGAAAAGTTCAACATCTGACTGGAAACTTGAAATACCGAATACTTGTAACTCCCTGGAAAACTTTCATAATACTCCAGGTACCTCTCAATCATCAATTACCAATTCAACAATCTCTGGATTTATGCAGTATTCTTCACTCTGATGAAGATGAAGTGTTGATTCCGACATGTTGTAATTTCATATAGAGTACCTATAGTAATCAAGCGAATACTGGACTTTAGTGTGTTTTTTATTATTAGAATATAGAGAAATAGATTTTTCTCGAAGATGAGTCTGCCTGGTTGTTTGCTTATGAGAATTCATATGATGAGTTGATTAAGCGTCAGTTTCACCTTCAGTTGATTCAAGAGAATCCTATTCACAAACATAATCTAGTTATTATCAATAAAATGTGTAATGATTAAAAAAACTAAATATTTTCTCCATCTACAGAGAAGCTGCGTGATAATAATATTGAAGAACAACCAAATTTATTATTTATTTGATTGAGCTCGTACACTAGCATAAGAGCATAATTAGCCTTATTTTAATTATACTGAGCACTTATCACAGAATGGCTCCTGAACGATCACCATTTCATTTCATTTCATCTAGGGATGTCAATCCCGGGACTGATTTCCAATCCCGGTATTTCGGGATTATCAATCCCGGGATCCCGGGACTGATCCCGGGATTGAAAAAAATCAGTTTCATGCATTTTTAACCAATTGTTCCTCCTTAATTACATGTTCAGTAACAGTGTGTGGAGATGAAAAAGGGCTCATTATAGAGGAAGAGGATATTATTAAAATGGAAAAATACTTGGGAATAATATCAAATCCACACAGAGTCTTGAGAACTGCCTTACACAATTTCACTGAGTACTTTTTCCGTCTTTGGAAGTGAGAAAATGATTCCAAACTGATGACTCATCAGAGTCTTTTTTATGTAGAACAAAAACATTTCTATCCTCCATCAGGACGGGATGGAGTTCACACTTTTATCACTTCAAATTCTGTAAATTGAATCAATATCACTTGATTTAGTAATAATAATAAGATAGAATACTTTCTGAAAACCTGTGTAACGCAAAAAAACGTAACGCAATACCGACCGAACAACGCGAAAGCTGAACCACTACTAAATGAAATTTCGTAGAGCCAACTATATTTACTTCAACTAAATATTCTACTTATGATAGAGAAAGAGAAGAAAAATAATTAAACAGAGACTGAATAATAAGTGCTTGTTTATTTCTGATTTCTGAAGTCTTTTCAAAGTTCTGAGTGCATTTCAAGGAAATGACATCAGCACTATTACAATTATTGCGCTGTCTGGACTGGTAATTGTGGTGCTGTGTAAACATAAAAAATCGTAGAGACATAACAACCGATCAACAACAATTCTGCGAGAAATGCGAACCGATAATTTGAACTCTATTTACTCTATAGTACAGAGTCCAGTTATCTATACAGTATTATGTATATGCAACTGTAGGTTGTGCCTGTAGAATAAATTAGTCAAACACTTAGAACAATTAATTATACAAAACTCATATTCATCACCGTAAATATATACGTCTATATTGAATTGTTTTTGAAAAAATTTATCTACAATTTCATGTTTTCTAATCCCGAAAATCCCGGGATTGACGCTGAAAAATCGCGGGATTGTTAGGTATAGAAAATGGACCGGGATCCCGGGATTGACATCCCTAATTTCATCTCATAGTTCTTTATTCATAAAATTGTACAATACATACAATGAATAGTGTCAATTTTATTCTTATATCTTACCAATACGAGAGAATACAAGAAATAGCTGAACTCTGAACACTATACTTTACTTTGCATCAATAAGAATTTACAATGAGTTCATAGTTAGCACTGGCGGCTCGTGCCCAAGAATAAGGTGAAGTGCTGAACAGTAAAAGATACAGGCACTTCACCTGTTTCGTGGGTACCAGCCGCCAGTGATAGCCAGAATGAAATTTAAATATTGTTCGTTTTTCACTCCCATATTTATTCAATCTACTTTTATCTTGCACGTCATTATTATAAAGTTGGAATCATGTATCCCCGCCTCATCAATTGGCCTTTTCGTGGACAAGTTCTGCTCACGTGTATTTCAACACACGGTATTGCAGCAGGTAATTCAAGTTTATTGCAAACTGGATACATAAATTCCGTGTACGCGGCCGCACAGAGCAGAGCGACCAGCGCACGGTTAGGTTAGGTTTGCGAAACTCAATTTCCGCATCGCGGTGAGTTCACAACGTCCTTGAAAAGGGCCCAACTACGCTCGTTACAAATCGCAATCGAGTTGCTGTCGTCGGAGCCCTTTGCATTAGACGCGTTTCGAACAGCGTAAAAATCGCCCGCCATTATAAAGCTAGTCGAATACGAAAGGACCAAATCCAATAACCGATGAGATCAAAGCCGGCGGGATCGTTTCCATGCCTTGTTAATTCCGTCGGAACTAGGATGATTTGGTGGTTGATGGAATTGCCAGCGCTCTGTGGTGCCAGTCTGCGCTCGCTTTTCAACCATTTAACGCAGCCGAAAGCGATGAACTGTGCAAAAACAATGCAAAGCCACCACTCATCACTCAAAGCTATTTGCTGGGTTCGAATTTGGTTCTATTGGTTACGTTCAGAACTGAGTTCACACACTGCAGGTTCTTTTCATCTCAGAAACAAAGCTCGTAATCTCTTGGTGGAATTGTTTGAATGAAAATTCTTCGTTTTGATAGCTGGGTTCAAACACACACTTGGTTTTATCCAAGAACAAATGCTCAAAAATGTACAATATTCCATTTGAATGAAAATTATTAGTTAATTTTCTGTAATTTTGTATGAGTGGAACTTATCAAATAGCAATCACAACATTACTGTGCACTGGACCTATTATCAGTCTCCAAATACGATATTTCACATTTTTTTCAGCCTATTTGATCCAAAATTAATGGTGAAATAATTATTATTAAAAGAAAAAGAATAATTTTGTCAAATTGGATTCCTATTCTCGCCAGACTTACTCTACAACGACAATCGATCGTTGTTGATGGGGTTAAGTGCAAGAGAGGGCTTCCATGCCTCAACTTCGCCCCCAAAACTTCTGTAATATTTTTACAAAGTGCAAATAGAGTCATTTTATCTATTCATCTGAAATCACTTTCACTAATCACTGATGAAGAGTAGCCTTTTTCTATTAGAATTATTCAAATATAACATTTTTTATAATATATGTTTAACGAGACTCATGATATCAGAGTCACTGATGACAAGGCTGATAGTAGAAACATCGAAACTGTGTCTGATAAGGTGAATGAAGAGTGAAAACAAGTGTACAACATTGGTTGTGAATGGATTGCCAATATTGAATTTATAATCAAAACACGAGTTTGGGTCTGAGTGCCATTCGATGTTTTGTGAAATGTCACTGTCATTCACATTCTGGTCCGCTCTGCAGCAAAACTGACCCTGTTTCTTGACCCAGGTGTGATCAGTTGTCTTTTTGACAACACAATGCACTGTATATTGTCCGATACAGCACCGTATTCTCGATACAATTATTAAGGGAATGCGATTCATAAGTAAATCAAAATCACTAGTCACTAGTTCAATACTCAATCAAGACATGAATGCTATACTAGTGAATTGATTGATATCCGATATGATATTCATGGATAGCTTTTAAAGCATTTCCCGTGTAAAGAGCAATTCATTCTGCTCCACTCTAGATCTCCACTCATTCATTTTTAGAGCTCCACTCTAATTCTGCGGCCGTACTGTTGAATTACATAAATATGTTATTGTAAAAAATCAATGAACCTCCTTGTGAAAAATAAATTCAAAATTGATATGATCACCTCTCACAATTTATTGACAGTCATGAACATGTGTTATAGACTTGAATGTAACTCCATTCACTCCAGCTGGATAGCGTTGGTCAGCTAATGATAACAGCCATTATACGCAGTACTTGGGATTATGCCTGAATAAGGAATTTTTTATTGTTTTATTAATCCTGCCAGAGAGTTTTCCCAGACATGAAACCTGGTGCAATCTTATTTTTCCATCACGGTTATATTACATTTCAAATTTCGAGGAAATCGTTAGAGCCGTTTTCTAGATCCGTGGTTCCACAAACATACATACATACATACATACATACATACATACATACATACATACATACATACATACAGAAATTGCTCGCTTAATATAATAGGATATCGTTGAGATGGAATTCGATATGGCAGCTAGAATGACGTCACAAACACAGGTTTCAGCGATTTTCTGGAAACGATTTTAAAGATTCTAACTAGTTGGCCTAAGCTTGTGCACTTTATTGCCATTGATTGGATCTATCAATTGCAACACATAAATAAATGCCGGTATATGATGCAATGATATGCATGTATATCTATATCTATAAAAGCGAAATGGCACTGACTGACTGACTCATTCATTCATTCATCACCAGAACTGAAAATCCACTGAACCGAATGCGTTCAAATTTGGCAGGCATGTTCAGTTGGACGTTTAGACGCGCGCTAAGAACGGATTTCAAAAACTTTTCAAGGATACGCCAAATATTCTAGTTTTTCGGCCTTTTCCTCATTTTTTCGAGAACCAATCGGTAGAAAATGTTGATATTTGGTGGGCAGGTTCAGATAATGTCTAGAAATGTTGTGTTGAAATATTTTTGCAATCCGTTCAAGATTACGCCAGTAATCAGGTTTTCAAAATTGTAGATGTGTTGCGGGATGCATATCTTCCGCCTTGATACTTACTGTAAATTCAATGGTTCAGCGAGATTATAGATGAACTAATTTGGAAGATATTGAATCAAGTTTCAAACTATGTCCAATATACTTCCCAAGGTTACGCTTAATATTAGCGTTTTACTATTTTTGAAATTTTTTGAGTTTTTCTTAGATTTTTCTAGAACAAATTAGCATAAAATGTTGAAATAAGGTAAACAGGTCCATATTAGGTGTAGAAATGCTGTGCTCAATAAATTTCGAATCCCTTCTGAACGGATTTTGCAGGCGAGCGAAGCGAGCCTGTTTGTCTTAGCTGACACTGACAGAGGTTTTGCAGGCGAGCGAAGCGAGCCTGTTTGGCTCACTTACATTGCCTATACTGTCGGGGGTCCAGGGGGCGGAGCCCCCTGGCTAGGCGGAGAAGGCGAGCGAAACGAGCCTGTCGGCTAGTAATGTATATGATATATATGATATGCAATGCGAAATAACAATGATTTTGACAACCAATCACAAATTCTACACAAAAGAGATTTTGGATGGGTTGGATTCTTACTTTTCTCGTGTAAAGTGGAGTACTTAGCTACTTACCATTAAAGAACCTCTTCTGATTGCTTGGAAATTCAGAAGCATTTTATATTAATATTAATTTAGATTTTTTTCGAGTTATCTCTGATTAACAAATGGAATTCAGAGATAAATTTGTGCCAAAAATGGAAAATCTTTATCATAAAAGAGGAGTTGAACGATATGTCCACTTATGATTTTTTCAATTTTTCTTAAACCGACTTTTTATATTTTGTCAAATCCATGTTGAACTCTTTAGTTTTTTGCCACTATTAAGATTTCCAATTTTTGACTGTAAACTTTTACCTTACCAACTATATAGTTTGATTCCATTATTGATTATTAGCCTATGAGTCAGCTACAGTTTTCAATTCAAATATCGGGAGCTTTCTGATTGGTCGGATGTCTTTAATGAGAGCTACATTCACATCTCCAGCGTGTCAGGTTTTTAGTCAAAATTTAATAGAATGTTGATTTGAATTGACAAGACGCCTGCAATATAAAGCAGGTCTGTTGTTTAATTGAAAGCTTTTGTTGGTACAAAGTTGGGAGGCCTGCGGCCTTTAAAAGTTGGAGGCTGCAGGTTGGTCCACCAATGTTGGCGGTAGCTAAATTGGAGGGGGAAAAGCCCCCCTCTTACCTCAGACAAATCCCCCCTTACCATCCCGATAGGCCCAACTTTGGTGAGACCTTTCAATTAGAAACAATTGGTCCTGCCGGCCGCGAACTTGTGGTCGCTTGTCAAATTTAATTGAACTGAACACAATCCAATCGTCAAAACTAAAATGGCTGCTTGTTTGAATAATCTAAAATTATAATTTTTTTCCAAAATTTCATCTACCTGCGCTTGACCTGAAGTAATTGAACTTGTGTTTCACAAGAGCCTTCTATATCTTCAACATGTTTTTCAATTATGCTTGAACATTACATGTTTTCAATGAATATTAAAGCATTTTCTTCCCAATAACTTTGTTATTTGAAAAGTTTTAGTACCGTATTCATCTAAACGGCACAAAATGACCGAAATTTTACCTAACGAATGGTGAGCCCGAAGAGTTTACTAGTAAAGTTTAGATCAAGATATATTCCATGATTCTAATACATAGCACTCTTTCTATAAAATAATATTATTGTAGTGAGATTGAATTTGAAAAAATATCGATCCCGTGCTCTTTTTTTAGTTTGATGATCACAGAAGAAATCGATTCAGACTGAATTACTTGTGTTTTTCTCTCCTACAAGTAGGCCTACAGTATCTTCAACAGAAAAGTATTTGTAACATAACTCTTACTTTCAGCCGATATCCCTTTTTTACACAAGTTTTCGTGAAATACGTGAGGTATTTCAAAATATCTGTGAGCTACAAATTGGAAAAAATTCTGGTTTTAATATCGATTGGTTTTACACATTTATTTCAAATTCTTTCAAGTTTAATATTACATGTATTCAACAGTTAGAGAATATGTGTAGTAGTCTAGGCCTATGAAGGGTAAGTCAAATTAGCAATTTCAATTAGTATCAAAATTTACCAACTATGCTGAAGCTGTATGGTGATGATGAACTAGAGGTGTCGTATGTGTTATCTTGTGATTAATAGAGATGGAGAAGGCCATGTAGTAGCTATTACATCAGATACACACACGTACGGCTACAATCGATTGCCAGTTAATGCTTCAATAAGCTCTCAAACGGGGATGATTTGTCGGTGACCTATTTTCAACTATACACTCAATAACCAGGAACAAAATCAGGTTACAAGCTCATTAATAAAGAAATAATTCATAGGAGTGATTGGATTAACTGAAGTGACCAGAGACAATAGATATAGAACAATGTATCTAATGTCCGGCGAAGTGGAACCTTCACGTAAGGATCTCCCAATAAAAGCCATTTAAAGCCATAAGAATATTTTTTAATGTCCATATTGTCTTTGATGTTAGATAGTTGGAATAAAAGGTATTTTATTTTTCGCTTCTGTGGGGATAAGAATGACTTCTTGTCTGGATCCAGCACTCACACAAAAGAGAACAGAGTGGTGCTTTACATAAGTTAGCAACGAGAATAGAGACTGATGAAAATTTAAAAGCAGTATGTATGCTCTCTTGCTCAGTCTGCTATCAGCGAGAGCAACTGTCATGCCTCGAATTTATGCATCGTAAAAACCATTGAAATTTAGACTACATTTGAATTGTAAATACAAACAGCGAAAATGTGCAATGGTTGCGTTGTTCATCTTCGTCGGCAATAAATCTCCCGAGACATTCGAGATGTCGGCTTTTTCTGCAACTCTCTATCTTCTATTACTTACTTGCTCTTCTATTGATGGTATTCAATACCGTAGGAGGTATGCAATTCTCAAAATATTCGAACACTATTTCTTTGCTCTAGAATGAACTCTGATATCGAGTAGAGTTCTGAAAGTTACTCTAATTTTTAATCTACATAATTTAGAGAGCAATAGAATTATTAAGTTTCAAAAATAGTTTTTTTGATTCACATTTACAACATGTTCCAGACGATTAGAACCGAACTGATGTGTGGAAATATTAAAATTGGTTAAACTTTCCAAATATTTGAATTGAATAGTGTATTTCTATTCAAGCTGAAGAATTTCAATTTTTCTCGATCAAATTGAATTAAATAATGGATACACCAATGTCACTCCTGAATAAAATTGGAAAAATCAATTGAGACAAACTTTATTGAAGTTACCTTGAGAGAAATAATTTCATTGAAAATAATTCCTCTCCAGCCTTACCTCAATTTTGGTTCATTCCTCTCACTTTCACTTCCTTCTGTTCCTCCTTCACTTCCTTCTTTTTTTCTCTTTCTTACTTTTGATGGAGAGCTAATTCTGAAAGTCGTATTCTATACAGTTATAAAAGTCTACACCTCAAATGAAGTATACATATAAGACATAGAGGACATAGTGTACACAGAGGCTGGGTGACATACAGGAATAGAGACATATCTGTCCAGTCTATGATAGCACTCAGGAGAACAAGTCGAACGGAAGTGCTGGATTAGGTGCATAAAGTATGGGGAAACCAGGACACGTCTACTAGGGTGTATTGGGGAACAAGGACACAGCTAGGGAGAAGGGACACGCTCATTGCAACGGGAAAAAGTGTGCAGCATCGAAGAAAAGCACTCGCCGCCCCATACTTGCGTGCTCCGGTAAATTAAAACAAACGCGTTAAAGTTCGGCGGGTAGTTGGAAAAGAGAAAGTTTGGCTTTTCCACACAGGATGTCATCGCCGGAGGGGAGGGGGTTGGTTAGAAGAGGAAGTAGGGTAGGAGCAGTTTGATGTCAACGCCAAAATGTGTTTGTTCAGCAACTCTCGAAAAGTTAGCAAAGACTGATGGAGGAGCGCTCGTTCGCGCGTGTGTGCGTCGTCGAGAAGACAACTTCCATTTCCGGCGACTCACTCACGGGCCGCGGAATCGCCCGTCGGACGGGGACCGGCTGGGGCGTGACGGGACGGGTTGCATATTCAATGAAGCAAGACATTGAGGGTAGAGTTCAGTACTCCGTCATGTACTCGGTCAAAGTTACAAGTGCTTCTGCTTCGACTAGTTGGATGTCGATGATATAGGCTAACCTGATACATGAGGTTCGTGGCCTGGTTTGCTATATGTGCCCGCCCTTTCAACAAATATGATCCATCATTTCACAAGGCTATCCATCATACCTCCCCAACAATTTTTTCGGGTTCTATCTACAACAGCTGCAGGTATCTGGCTAGCCTTTGGAAAGGATGATAGAATAGCTAGTGATAGAATAGTTCAATTTTGATATTATGTGATGTACGTGGACTCCAAAGCTTAAGAATAACTATAATATGATAATAAATTATGATTGAAATGTGATTATTTAATCATTTTCTCAATTACACACTTATATAAACCATGAAACATTACATATAATGTGAAAATTTGTTCGCCCTTATGTCTAAAGGTAGATAAACCTATTTAAATTTCATATGAAAAATTCGATCTTGAACTTCGATAGTGGCCTTCGATGTGTGGATGGAACTTATTGTGATGAGGATCAAAATGTTTTAAAGTGAAAATTGTAATGTGAAATTTCATCATCTTTCATTCACCATGTAAACATCATCATTCACCAACTCATCATCATCTTAGCGTAAAGTACTTGCTATCAAGTCGCAATTGTAACAATAGATGAATGAATAATTGTTTTCTATCGAGACGATTCTATACACATAATTGAAGAACTTCCAATCACCTCACTCAATATTCGTGGTTACTGAAACAAAGTTAATTGTATTTGTTGGAGCGTGGTCTAGAGTAGCTCAACTCAAGTATACACTGGAGAGATCCACTTTGCAATTCCTTTCCAACGTACTTCCACAGAGCACCTTTTTCTCTTGAACGAACATTGTTCCAAGCAAACTGTTTTCCGGAATTTAGGCCTACAGAGTAGGCTGCAACCGGAGAATATAAACGAGTTTTCTTTGGTGAATTTGACCGACTGACCACTGATACTCGTTTGGAAGTTGACAAAGCTGAGCGAAGAAAGCTTAACAAAGAGAAGAGGCTTTGTTGGGTTTACCGCCGCATGCTGAACAAAATCCCATTTGGGTCCAGACGGGATGAAATGTAAAAGAGTGAAAGAGAAAAGTAGTACGAGTGAAGAAAAGGAAAATTGCATTTTTCGCCGCCTGCAGGTAGGAGCAAAAAGTGAAAACAGGGAATGAAAATAGGAATGGGTGAAAGTGGAAGCGGTGAATGGAAATAGGAACGGGCAGCGATTTAAAGAAAGTTGTTAAGTCCGTCAAACTGAGGGGTGCTTTCTTTGAATCCGACAGGCCTTTTTCTTTCCCTCAAACGACAATGATCTCCAACAATGATCCAAAGCAAATAGAGAGTGGAAGAAAAAGAGAGAGAGTGAGAAAGAGAGAGTAAGATCCCAAAAATAGAGAGTAAGAAAACAAATAGGGAGTAAGTGCCCAATCTCCCCAGTAGCGGTCAAGATAACGACGAGAAATCTGAACGATCACCAAAAATGATTCCTGAATTGCTCGATATGAACAGTGGAAGCATCCCTTTATAGCTCTACTCCATATCACAAGCTATTCAAAAGATGATAGGAGCGGAACGCCGATAATAGGTTGAATCGACATATCAAATCAGAAGGTAGAGGCATTCTAGAAGAGATTGATATAGGGATGAGAGGGGAGATTCTATTCACTTCATGTCTTATTCAATCGTTGACGATTATATTGAAAAATGCGTATCACGGTATTTTCACTTCAAGCTCTACTCCTCATTCTGATTCCATTTTTACGTTTATGGAAGAATACTGTGAGATAGTATTTTAATATTTCATTCTAATACTGTGAAATACTGTAATTGGAAATTTTAATTATAAAGTAGGAAAATAGGACCAAAAAGAAGGTGTGAGAAGGCTTTTCAATAGACACTGAAAAATTCAGGACACAAAATCCAGGGTGTAAGGACACACACATCAAGAATCCAGTAAATTATTTTCTGTGATATTTATAACTTGTGTTTTGTTCTTCTATGCTATAGCATAACAGGACTCCTGATTTCAATAAAACTTGTATATCTAAACGCCACTTATTGGATTCTTCTTATAAGACATAAGCATTGATCCTGTCTCATCAGGAATTTTCTGTTTTTGAGAGGTGAAGAGTCCATTGATTCAAAAATTATTCAAGATAATTTTTGTGAGTGTTCCACCCACAAGAACTCTCATTTCAATTCATAAACCTGATTATAATAGTATTAGTTGGATAATATACCGTCTTGAATAAGATAAACCTTCAATCAATGTAACCACAATGAAATATAAATCTTCACAGTAAGGTAAATAACAGAAAAGATTTACCTTCTCCATGATTTACCTGTTATTCATCTTCTATGTGCCACAGGTTACCAGCTCTACGCTTCACTCATAATTATTATGCTTTCATTGTAGTTAGTAGCTTACTAGAACAACTAACTCATCAAGAATCCAGGAAAACAAAACGGTAGTGAGTGAAATAATTCAGCTCTTCCATCCACAATGACAATAGCCCGAAGGCAGCTGACTAGATAGTAGAAAGTATTTTCACACATTGACGCGTTTTTTGAAAAGCTTCAAAAAGCGATTTAGCGAGATTGAAGGCGAGACCGTCAATTCCAGCAGCATGCGATGATCTTTTGAAATTGAAAAATAATTGAAAGGGTTCTGTGCCGCTGCTAGTTCATTATCAGCTGGTGTCGCTTTCGTATGCCATTTCGCAGATGGAGTGATCGAGCGTTTCTGTAGCTCTGTTTGAAAAGAGCATTGTGTCAGTCTGCTCTTACTTCATCACCCGCTTATAGCTTCGAGTCAGTTATAGTAACAAAAAAGTTCGCAGCGGAACAAAACATTAAGCCTCTTCCTCTTTGGAAGTCATTACCAGTCTCGCTCATTAACGTACCCCTCCACCACCACCCCTGTGCACAAACATCACTAACAAACCCTGCTCCCATCGGCATCATACCACCCCTCAGATTATTACTTTTAGCTGATAGCGCGCATTTCATTTCGTTGTTTTGCAACTGAACACTCTGATACTCCTCTTCCATTTGCCAATTACTTCCTTCAAAAATACCAATTCACTTTAAATTTTTCGTAAACCGATTGTTTCTCTCTTATTTCATAAAAATGCCTATTCGATGTAAGTCGTGTCAATCTATTTTTTATATTTTATATTCTTCCTGTCTTGAACAGCTCTTATTTTTCTTTTTACATGTATAAAAATTTATTCTAATTGTCCTTGTTTTGCCTGTATTCTAGGACTATTCCTCTTTCAGTTTTTCTCCTATTTATGATTCACTGATAAATTCAACAACTGCTACCTTTGATAGAAGAAGTCATAAATGATAATCAAACTTATAAACATTAATATGTTGATTCGTAAAATAAATATGACAATTCGAGCAATAGGGATAAAGGTTTTTTTGCATTTACATTTTGCTAAGTTTTTAAATATCTGTTTAGAGGGAGGATGTAGTGAAGAGAGTGTGAGTCAATTAACTGGGATTTGTACGAATGTGGTACGTAAAATAGATAGTGGAGTACCTGGACTGCATTGGAGCAGTAGCAACAACAGCAGCAGTACTCAGTAGTAATAACAGCAGAGTAGCAATAACAGAAGCATTACGAGCAGAAGAAGAAGCATAAAAATAAGCAGTAGCAGAGATAGCATCAGCAATAGTAACGAAACAACATCAACAGCTGAAGCAGTAGCAGAAGAAGTAGCATCTGGAGCAGTAGCAGAATTAGCAGCTGAGTAGTAATAGCAGCAGAGGAACAGTAGCAGTGGCAGTATTCGCAGAATAAGTAGCAGAATCGTCAGAAAAGCAGTAGCAGCAGTAGAAGAAGAAGAAGTAGCATAAGCAGTACAATAGTAGCGAAGTAACAGCTGCAGCTGCATCAAAAGCAGTAGTAGCAGCTGAAGAAATAGCAGTAGAAAGAGCAGCTGTAGAGCAGGAGCAACAGAAGAATCACTAGTAGCAGCAGAGCAGCAAAGTATCCAATGAACGTTGAAGGGTGGACAGGCAAGTGGGAGTATCCCGAAGCAGCTCGTTCGTGTGGAAGTAAAGCACAGAATAAGTTTGCGCCCAAAACAATGCTCCGCCGCGCATATAGAGTGCCGCTAGATGTTAGACCAAGACAGGCGCAATTCTAACCAGGAAGTAGCCCTACGGTTTTGAACAAATACAGTGGGTTAACGTCTCTGAAACGAGAGATTTGGAGGAGCCTTTAAAATTGGGCCAAGTTTTGGGAGGGGGGGATTGAGTTGATAGTTAGTAAATTGAGTTGTATTGTGTAAGTATGTAATTTTCATAATCAGTTCTTATAATCTCATAATATAATAACAATATATTGTTTTTATTCGGTATCGCTGGTCAGCTAACACACTGAGTAGGCTATTAGTCAGATGTGTTAAGCCTTACTAATTTGTCTCTTTAATAACAAATATTTGATACTCAAGATCATCACTTACTATTATTTTATTGAAGAGACAAATTTTAAAGCATGAGTCTCAATACATCAGACAATAGAAAGACATCTTGTAAATTTGTACATAAATGGAATAAATAAATAAATACTCAATGTTAGCCGGTTTGAAAAACAGGAATTATAAAGGGAACATGTTTAAATTCTATCTATTGACTGAAGCAACCTCATTTATTCACTAGCACTATAGTTCTTCATTTTTCATTCGGTTCCTTGTCCTCAAATGATTAGAGGTGTCAAATCATGTTTACGAGACATTTCGTAATATTATTTTCCAAAATGTGAGAGTTGAGAATCTGTTGCTTCTTGAATTCACTTCAGCATTCACATAGTTATCATTTGACAAGTTGTCAGTTGAAGCTCAAGTGGATGTTCTTCTCCTCGTATCCACTCTTTACCAACATTTACTCGATGATTGTTTATCCAAAAAAGCAATAATTTTCCCGTGTCTGAAGTGGAGAAATCACTATCCGTGAAATGACAGAAAATCGATAACAAGATGGTTATTATACCACGGCTCATAGCTTCATGACACTTGAGACCCGACAGAAAAGTCATTTTCGGAAGTGTGTCACTGAAAATTGTGTTTTCTAGTATCCTTTTGAACGTACTTCTCGAAAAATAATGTTATCACTTGATACCAAAGAAATAACTTCATCAGGAAAATCAATTTTTCAATTTGGAGAAAAAATTTCATCTATAGTAGAACTTGTTCGATTGAATAAAAAATGTTATTTAAATGCAGGCGATCCTGCCGGCTAGTTAACATTATTGTTTTGTAAATGAACTAATACCGGTTTTCTTGTTACAGGTGAATACGCTTTAGACGACTAACTTAAGACGATGTACCGTACTAGTATCTCATCTAAAAGTAAGTTTTCTCTCATAAGAATAATAGTGGAACTACCAGTCACTTATTCATCAAAGGCTACAAAATAACTCGAATTCATAGGTGTCTAATGATTATGAAATTCAATTTTAAAAAACTCAAAACAATTTTAAAATATTAAAGAAAAGATTTTTTCGCACTTGAAAATCACCCACAACATTTTTTTCATAATGAAAGAACCTAGATGTTGTCAATATTCAATGTACATCAATATTTAATCAACAATTTTTTTTCATTACGAACTAATTTTCAACCTCAATTTAATTTTTCAAAGATTTATGAACTTACGTCATTGCATTTATGTATCAAGTAGGACTAATCCGTCAATTCTCCTGGTAAGAAAATATAATTTCATAACTCTTTTTATTTTTTCAACTGAGAAGAGGGCCGATAGGAAACCACTGCAAGCTCCAAAGTATTATCAGGACTATTCTGCATCAAACTATGCAGCAGCCGCGACTATTTATTTTTGAGTACGTGAACGATTGACCAATAAATAGCTACAGAATTTTCCCTGGGGTAGAACTACACCTCAGGGTGGAGTGAGAGAGAAGCGCTTTCCACCACTCTTAGCCTGAGCCCGCGGTATTGTCGGGTCAAAGCGATTGTGAACGCAGTCGAGTGAGAGAAAGTGAATGAGTGAAAAAGGAAGGGTGAGTGAGAGGTAACGAGTTATCACATCCCTGTCTTCACCCGCAACCGCTTTTTGTCAGCCTAAAGCCATTTGGGAAATGTGTGTTATTGGAAAACCGGATATTGCAAATAAAGTAGCGGCTCCTCTACACTGTGACGTTCTAAAGGGTATCTCATGCATGCGTAAACCTATCGCTCATAACTTTACGACGAATATTCGGTATGCAGAGTACAGATAAGGATAGATTTTTGAGGCGTATTTATAGTCGAGACAGAAATCTCGTTGACCCTTTTCTATGGATCATGTATCCAAGTTATGTCCGATACATTATTGGCATATGAGAAACTGCTATCAATCGTTCTACCATGAACTATTCTGAACTCAGTGACTGCGTTTTTTGTCACATTTCTACATCGGAATTCATCTAATACTTTTGTCAGTCCGCTCCATTTTCACGTAAGTGGGAGATCCGGAAGTGGGCATTTCAAATAGAAAACGAGACGACATTATTATCATTCACAAGAATGAATTTTATCTATTGTTTCGATTGATGTTGATGACTAAAAAATACTTCACTGAACTTATCCTTTTGTATTAAATAAAATGATGCAATTATTTTATTTTAAATACTGTTGTTTCGTTAAAATTATGACATATTATTTATCTTGGTAAATTGTTAAAGATATTTTACTTATTGGAACACATTGAGGGAATAGATCTTCTTCCAAATGTTCTACTGGATATCCTTAGTTGGTAGTTGAAAAGTTGAAATGTAGTTACAATGCAAATTGTATGCTGAAAGTGTAACTGGATGTCTTTTCAGCTTCCGCAATCCAACAGAATACAAAATTCAAGATAACTTACTCATTTATGCTCAAGGTAGCAGAACAGATCCTTACACGCTAGAGGGTTTTTGAAACTAAGCAGGAACACAAAGGTAGACTGTAAGTACTCTTCGAACGACTTCATTCTCAACACCCTATTGGGGGAGATCTTAGAGGGAACTTCTCAAATATTAATACTTTGATTTGACTTGAGAGCAAACATGCAAACGTGTATCGAGGTGTATTGTGATTGCTTTCCTTATTGAGCTTACATGTTGTATTATACATGTATTCATCCATCAGATCCATTGAAAAGGCTATGCTTCATCCTTCATGCAAAATTGTCACTACTGGTTTCCTTTGTGAATTTATACTTTCTTCATCCCAAATTCCTGGATTCGAACTCTCTGACTGTTACTCTAGTATATTTCAATTCCTTCATACATTTTCATAAGAAATATGAATCTCATTAGCTTTGAATTTCTCAATAATGATATTCATTATATCCACCATATTTCTGTTCTACAAGTGGATTAAACATCTTGATGAAAGCATGTATCAAGATATTCAACTGTTAATTTCAATGATTCATGGATAATGAATAGGCTAATAATTGAATATCTTATTATTTTGATCCTCATTTGCAAGGTTGTAATAAGATGAAAGAGAGATAAGGTCGAGAGATAACGAGGAAAATAGGAGATCTAGACTATTTGCTTAGGAATCAAGTTGAGTTTTTCATCTAGAAGGAATAAGATGTACAAGTACTGTATTTTTTATATTTGCAGAGTATAATTATTGTCAAAACATTAAACATTCAAAATTAAAACTGATTCATGTCAGTAACAATAAAATTTTCTAAAGCTCTATAGGAAAAAAGACCAAAACTTTTTTTGTAAAAAGGAGAGCAAATCATAATTTATTGTTTAATAAATCAATCTCACTTATACATCAGAAGAACTGAATTTCAACGGAACAAACACTCACCTTTGACAGAAATCATTCAATAATTCATCTTGAATGAAACATCTAGCGGTAAAATTTTCAATCATCTCACATTACATTAAGTCGTTATCCTGAAATTCTCAACCGTAACTTTATCAACGAAGGGCAGGAATTCATCCTCAATTTTTAACCGCTGACTAATCCAGCTTTTTATATTGAATTCGACGTAACTTCCTACTTGGCGTGATACATAATATTGGATTGGGAATACAATGTATATCGAGTTGGAAGTCAGATCTTATATCGTGTCGGGTAGATTTATGCGTGGGTAGCCATCGTTAGTGGAACGGTGGTGGTGTAGTGAGGCGATCTATAAATTTAGCACTGCCTCTTGCAGTTAATTTTTCGACCAGTGTACCGTGAACGAAGCGAGGCTTTCCAGATCGCGCTGATGGGATATAGATTTTGGGGTTTGGGGATGAATTTGTAAGCCAGACCCAGCTGGTTCATTAGCTCGAATAGAGTCCGAACAAAGCGAGGCACGGCGCTAAATTCCCACCAAAGAAAACCTCTCACACCCTTTCACGAACGAAAGGAAATTCAGAATTATCCGCACTCTTAAAGAGTGTGGTCGACTCCATCGCAATTGCCTCACCTCGCCTCTGCTCGCTTCACCTCGCCTCGCCTCGCCACGACGCAAAATCCTTTCATTCGACTGATAATCAGCGCCAAGCGCGGCCTCGTTTAACGCCAATCGAATCGGAAGAATTGGCTACCGAATTTCCTCCAGTTGCGAATTTGACCGAGCTGCAATCTCGGCAGCCAACCTTTTGTGTATAGCAAGCATTTTCGATATCACTTGCAGGCGTTTGCCTGAATAATATTTATTTGATAGCTCAATAGAATAATACTTTTTTCGAAAAAAGTTATTTCTATTTTTTCGGATCCATCCAGAGTAAATAATTAGCATATCAATTATATTCAATAAAAATATTGCTGATGCAAAAGTACAACAAATACCTCAATTCTAATGTCTAAAAATGAACAATAAATGTGAACAAAAGTGAACAATTAATTGTGTCTTGGTAAAATTTCAAATTATTAACTCATCAAATCTTTAAACATTTTCAGAGTGAGTGGAAAGAGAGGGTAAAAAGAGAAGCTTTGTGATATTGAGTAGGCCTATCATTTTATTCTTACCATTCTGGACCAGAAACAACTTTAAAACTCTTATTTTTTAATTAAAAACATTTTCAGGACAAGTAAAAATGTTTCTCAACATAAACATCGGATGCTGTCAACCGTTGCCAAGAATATAAAAATCATCAGTAAACAGCAGAAACTGATTAAATCGCATGCATAGATATTCACTTGTAGAAAAGTTTTGAACGACTGATGGTTTGTGCGTTATTCCCCACAGGATATGGCTGCTCTTGCAGGAACTCCTTTAATTTCCTGTTTTCATATTCAGAAAAAGTTTCTTATAGAGCTGGTCTTGTTGGAAAAATGGTCGGAATAATTTGTTAATGGAAAGTGAAGTAGGTAAATGTTTCGAGCTTATTGAAAAGTTAAAGAGTACATTAGAGTGAATGAACGAACCGTTCTGTTTCCTGCCTGTGTAAATTGTTCTCTTGAGAATTACTCTATATCACATCTGAAATTATTGCTTGAAATGTGAAATGTTTAATTGTACATTTCGTTGAAAATTATACGTAATTTACATTTTACGCTACCAGTCAATTCAAAAAAGGTATCATTCATCCTTCCCGTATCATTCAATCCAGCGCTAATTTTCTGTTAGGCTACTCGAAATTAAATTGAACTTCTCTTCCATATCTCATCATGTAGTATTCGTGGAATTAGTTACAATGTAACAAAATAATCATTTTCGAGTATAACAGCTCTCACTCCATCTTGCATAAAATACAGTACTATACATTATTATTGTTCCTCATAGGATTCATTGCTGTCAAGAAAAAATGTTTTAATGGCACTGGCGGCTCATACCAACGAAACAGGTGAAGTGCCTGTATATTCTACTGTACAGAACTTCACCTGTTTCGTGGGCGAGAGCCACTAGTGATATGTGGCACATCACTCATGTTCATTCTAAAACACATCTTGAATAGCTGACTCTGATTTACCATTCAATATATACTGTAATCAAAGTTAAATTTTATTATCAGTTTATTTCTGGAATGAATCATCAAAATGACTGGCTCGTATTGTCCGTATGAGAGGTCAAATGAGTTACATAATAGATAATCTTTCCAAATTGAGAAAACATTCTTGCAAGATGGGAAAATGACTCCAGCTCGGTCAATATTGGATCAAAAATTATTAATTCGATTTCAAATTGCAGGACAGATTCTGATCTACAATTTGAGACTACATTAGTAATTTGAGTCGATTTCCTATCTTGCAAGAATGTCTTCTCTGCTTGGACAGACTATACTATCATCTTCAATTGGAATTCTACTGAACACGGAAGTCTCCAAAAGAAAGCTTCAGGAGAACTGGAAGAAAACCCCAAGTAAACTTCGATGTTTACTTCAACGCTGACCAAGATCCAAATCTGCTGACAGTTTAATTGATCATGCACGAGTCGCTTTCTCGGTTATCTTGATTGTTCGTCTGTTATCAGACTTTCCCGACAGGGTAGGTTGAGAAATTTGTGCCAGTAGTGTCGAAGCCACAAGATACTTATCGTTGAGTAAAGAATAAGACAAATGACCCGTCACAGTAGACTGTGGGTTGTCTGGAGACAAGACAGGAGGCGAGCAGACTTTCCTACAAGGAAAATAGAAATAGGCTTGATAGGGCGTTGTCCTTTCTTATTGCCAAGGGAGCCGGGAAAACTGTGACCGCCGCAATAAGGGTTTCTAACGACGTTCTGACCTGCATTGACTGAGCCGGGTCAATGGGAGGCCCATATTGTAACGGCGCTCCCCTGGATTTCAAGGGAACCAGGGATTGGATCTCACCTGGAGCAATTAGGTTGAGGTTGAAAAATAGTATGCGGTGGAAAAACTGGTAAAAATATAAGTTGGGAATTCCATTTTCGTAGTAGTACCTCCCTTTTTAATTATTCAAATAAGGGTTAATCAATCAACATAAGAGTTTTAAGGTTAATTAAGGTTTAATTGATTTTTATTGTAACTTGCTTGGGGTCAAATCTTGAAATTTTCATCACATTTGAAATATAGGCCTATCGCAAAACTAATAAAACTGGTGAAAATATCTAAAAAAAGGCTTTGGTAGTCCATTCTGTTTTTTATGTATAAGCATCATTATTCTTTCTATAATTATTGGTTTATAATAATAATTGACTCCTTGAAATAATAATTCATTGAAATAATTATTCTCTCTTCTTTCGATTGGTCAAATTTTTCTATCAAGTAATAGGCTATTCTATCAATTATTGGCCCATTGTTTCCAGGCATTCTTTGTATTAGATAGCCTACATGATATGATCATGATCATAGAATTAAATAATTCTACTTATGTTATTGATAAATAAAAAATATATAATAATTTATGTAATTGATAATTTAGCTATTTTCGATTACAAACTTCCATTAAGCCGCGTATCGACAGTCCGAGGCATGGGCCAAGCATGCCTCGCGGTGCACTCTGTTGACGCAAAAAAGACCCTCTGGCAAGATGGGAAAATGACTCTAGCTCGGTCAATATTGATTCAAGCATTATAAATGTGGTCTCAAATTGTAGAACATATTGTTTAGACTTTTTAACAAATATTGACTGAGCTAGAGTAATTTTCCCATCTTGGCAGAAGGTCTTTCTTGCACCAACAGACTGTACCGCGAGGCATTCGTGGCTCATGCCTCGGACTGTCGATACGCGGCTTCAATCTTATAAAATATCAAAATATTTAAGTGTTTGTTTGGAGTGAAAATTTTTGAATGTGAAAAATAAGCAACATAACCTAGATTTAAATTGTATTCTAAATTGCACTCCCAATCTAAGGTTCTAAAGGTTCCCAATCCCTAGACCCAATAGCACTTTCTTTCAGAAATCTTTTTGTTTTTTGCAAGGCAGGTTTTTCAATCATGTACCACGGGATATAGTTTATGCTAATTATCCTCTTCCTGTTTTCAAGAGAAAAATAAAAAAGTTAATTTTTTCTCTCAATATTGATGTCATTGAAAGCTGGTATTATATTCAGAGATAAGCTTATTCATTTCTGACAAAAACTCTGGATAAAATGTTTCAAAATTAGCATGTGAGTTATTTTGAGTTATCAATATGTACTCAGTGAGGTTTCCTGCTACTGTTCTACTGTTGTAGAAATTCAATAATCATTTTGAATATCCTCTAATTTTCAATTTTTATTTTTAATTGTGTAGCTCCATCCCATTTTATACTTTTTTGTAGCCTATACAGTATATTTACAATATATTTCATCTTAGCCTATAATTAGTTATACTAGTTATGATTAGTTTGTTATAATTAGTCATTTCATATATTATTTGCTTCTTTTATTCTTTTTATTTTTGTCAATATTCTAATTTTCATTATATTGTTGTTGATATGATACTCCTGTGCGCGGACGGAAAATTTATTTTTTTTGCGCTCAGTAAATTTACCATAATTATTATGTTTCAGTTTAAAACTTTTATTGTACTATTGTTTTATTTACAATCAATATTGTGTTTTCAACAGTATGTCTGTTTTTGTTTTTATGGCAAATAAAGTCTCTATTCTATTCTATTCTATTCTTGCAAAAATGACAGTTATTGGGCTTGAGCCTGTTGAACCTTACCATCTAGTATTATTTGTAAACAACTGAATGAATAAATAACTAAATAATCATGATAACAAATAATCTGATACAAATAATCAGGATATATGTATCATGATATGATCTCAAGATTAATCTTTCGAGATTCTCTGATCATCTCATATATGACACCAGGTTTCATATTATTGAGCGGGAGTTGAATTATGCTCGTGATAGGGAAACTTTCCAATAAGGAAATCTTGTATCCATTGTCAAGTTGAACGAGAGTCGAGAACTGAGATTAAATTTTCATGGCGTAACATTCCGAAAATTTGTGATAATCTTTTCTCCACATCTCAAAGTATTTTCTTCACGCAAAAGTAGAGCAGGAAAACTGTTTTCTATACACTTATCAAAGGTAAATCCAATTGAAGGTTACAATTCCTATTATTACTCTACAGTATTTTCATCACAAGTATTCAAAAATACAATGCATGAATAGATTGAAGAATTAAGTGGTTGGTCATGATTGAAAAATTGAAGAAATGGTCAATGGTTACTAGCAGAAATGTGAGAAACCTGAAAGATTTGGTTACCAATAAAAAAGAATTTGAATAGAGGATGATTAGGAATGGAGTCATCACATTGATTGAAAACGCTATCTAATGTCGGAAAGTTATTTTAATTCCAATTTATGTTATTCCATTATTCCAATTTATATTATTGCATTCCCCCAACTTATATTTACCGATTTTTTGAGTAAATTGATTATAAATTTGATATGTTCCATTTAATCCTACTATTTTTAGTTTTTCACGGATAGAGAGATACATTAATTTTAAATTATCTTGTTTCGACACGATCATCCGTCCAATTCGACACGATCAATGACTTTTTGGTCATTCTAAGCACTTCATCATAGTGAATTCCACACAATAGCAATTACAAGACTATAACAATGCTTTATTCGACAAATTCATATTAAAAGGAGGATATTATCTTTATTCGAGCAATAAAATTAAGTTGTCGAACGCTAAAGGTGGTAGTGAAGACTGAGTAGAAGGAGACCTGGCTTTAGGGTTTGGCACAGAAACTGGTCTACATTTAAATATTTGGCTGTATGGTGGGCAAGGACAAATGCGGGTGCAGGGTAGCGCGCGTGCGTGTTTTGAAGGGATGAAGAGGTACGGACCGTTAGTATGTCCCTTACCGGTAAGAGGTGATATTTCACCGGTTCGAGATCCACCTTGGAAGTCGTATTTGTGCTCCAGATAAACCCTTCCTTGATCAATCTCCACCTTTCCTCTCTGTCTCACTCTCT
Source organism: Sogatella furcifera (assembly GCA_017141385.1). Taxonomy (NCBI): domain Eukaryota; kingdom Metazoa; phylum Arthropoda; class Insecta; order Hemiptera; family Delphacidae; genus Sogatella; species Sogatella furcifera. The sequence goes on along the minus strand of CM029549.1, from coordinate 32,497,167 downwards.
CGTCATCTTACTATCCTCCTCCTCACTCTCTTTCTTTCTTTCTTTCTTACCTCCAGATAATTCAATTCTCCTCTTTTTTCTCTGTCTCATCTTCTTTCCATACTATTCTCCTCCTTTATCCTCTGCTTCACTCCCTGATCATACTATTCTCCTCTTCCAGTTTCATCCTCTACTCCTCAGAAGTCCTAAACCGGAAGACCGAGATGCGATACCTTTATTAAATTAGATTGATTTTATCAGACGACATCGTCTGATTTATCTATTCGTTTCTCTCTCCATCCTCCGCACCGCCTCATCTAGCTCCATCTCTCTCAACGAGACACATCGCAGCAGACTTCCAATTTATATCACTCTTCTTCTGGCACTTCTAACTTGATTAAGTTATCCAGTTAATGATCGAACGTCCCCCTCCCTTCTCCCTCACCAGGCGACGCCAAATTCTTTCAGACTCTTGATGCTGTCTCAAGTCCTAAAGACACATCGCTCACCTCTGATGAGAAAGACTGCGAAGATACGATTGGATTTTCTCAATTTATTTGTGTTATGATGAAGACTACTCTTCCAAAAGCAGCAAGGTAGACAGCAGCCAGGATTGATCGATCCATTTCTAAGCCTAAGTAAAGAGGGCTGCAAGGAAGAATTATTTGAGATTTCAGTATTGATTCTGATATTTTTTCCGCCACAAGAATCATCTAGGACTATTTCATGATGAAATTATTCAACGTGTTGCATTGTTAAAATGTTCCATACTAAAATTATGTAGGCTCTTAGGCCGGTATTACACGATAATAGTTCTATGATCATAGTTGATCATATGAAAGGAGATCATATTTTTGTCTCTTTCCATATGATCAACTATGATCATAGAAATATTATCGTGTAATACCTGTCTTATCAAGGTGTATAGAATAGTATTGATTTTATTATACTAAAATTCTATACACCTTGTGCTATCATTATTCAAATAAGAGGAATAGAACGATTGAGAGAGATAGTTCTACTATAAATTTGTAGGATTTGGTTTTCTACAAATCTTAACAAGATTTCTGAATAAGATTCTTGAAATAGCACAACATAAAACAAAATTTACTTATGAGCTATTTCATCCTTTAGAAGATAAATATTGATAGTAGAAAATAGATTGTACTAATAATACGAATATAGTCCGAGAAGTGCTTGTAAATAAAAATCAAAACATGTTATTTATTACATCAGATTTTCATTTTTAGAAAATTAGACAAAACATTCATTTTTTCTCATGAAAATTCTCTCCAATTCCGATCAATATTTCGAATTCAATTATCCCTATAATTCTACTTTTCAAGGTTTGAAGATAAGCTGAAAAGTCTATCATCTACCTGAATTGAGAACACGACTTGCAGAAACTTTCATCTTTACTGTAAGGGAGAAACAGAAATATTAACTTTACAACTCACTCTCCACTGGTACTCCGTTGAATTCTTTATTACAGGTCATCGTTACTGTCTCCTGTGACACATTTTTGTAGGAAGTTCATTGTCAAGTGTACCGTGTACTCCTTCCTGTAGAAAATTTCGAGCTCAGTGACTCACTCACTGCAACGTGGGAGTTCTTTTCCACGATTAACGGATTCCCAGGTTTGTTTATGAGAAATAGGCCTACAAGCGTCCTGAATCTGTGCCTTATTATCTTTTGACTCTTTATTTCACACATTTACCGATTTTCTTTCTCCGTCTATTGTTTGAGAGTACCTCCGATGGAGCCTTCTTTTTGCACTAAGATTATCATAGTTTTTACAACCTATTCTTTCGCAACCTATTATTGAGTTACCGATCGTGCATGCAGAATGCAGGCGAGTATTATCATAATAATCGTTATAGAATCATCTTCAACAACGATTTCTTTTTATAAATAGGCGATGAACAAGTACGCAGGTCTTTGGTTGACCTCTGGGACCTACTTATTATCAGTAATCACAGCAAAGTTGCATGCTGTTAATTGGGACAATGAAAATGCTAATTTCCATCCCGCTAAATGAATAATAGCACTGATTTGATTCACTCTGCCTACCAATAGATCATCCTACCTGATTTAGAGCTACGATAAAATCTCAGGCTTGACTATAAACAATCTGCAGATTTATAGAAGAATCAATATCATCCCCAACCGGAGTAATACTGAGTTGGAATTTCATCTTCAAATTAATATCCTCTTGTGCCTCAACTTCTGATTATAGGTAGCGATAGATAAATGATAATAATATTGGATTAAATATTATCAATTATTGTGATCTAGATTTGAGGTGAAAATTTAATATTTTGTACCCAAGCTAAGTGATTCTGTGTCGTGATTCGGTTTTAAAAGTAAACGTTGTGGAATGGAAGAATCTGATCTCAAATGACTTTTCTGAAGTGTTGAAGAACTGTAAAGCCGCGTATCGACAGTCCGAGGCATGTGCCACGAATGCCTCGCGGTACAGTCTGTTGACTTAAAAAAAAGTATGAGCTCATGGCTGAGGCATATGTGTGATCTGCAATTTTTGTAACCAAAAATGCGAGCACGCGAACAAATTGACTAGCGCCATCAAGAAGGAGACAAAGCAACTAAGCTCTGACAATTGATAATTTGGACTTTGTAGGTTAGTTTGTGCTCAATTAGTAGATAAAAATTCAACTTTCTATTAGAACCTTCTGCACCCAAATAGAATTCTCAATCACAAAAATGCCTAGGAATGGGGTACAATTTTAAGGTTAGTTTGTAGAATTGTTCGTTGTGCGTTGCGTGTTGCGAGGCAACAGGCACTGCTCGCTGCGAATTCTGTGCCGCGTTTGCCTGGCTGCTAGCAAACATGCCTCGGACTGTCGATACGCGGCTTTACTCCAGTCTCCAGCTCGGTCAATATTGGTTCAAAAATTATTGATTTGGTCTTGAATTGAAGATCGAAATGTTTCCTATAATTGAGACCAGATCAATAATGTTTGAACCAATATTGACCGAGCTGGAGACTGGAGTAGATAGTAGACTAGTAGTAGTAGCAAGACTCTTTTTTGCGTGAACAGACTGTACCTTGAGGCATTCGCGGCACATGCCTCGGACTGTCGAAACGCGGCTCAACTCAAATTTTTATTAGAAATGGAAATTTTATAGCCTATATACAAGATAGGCGAGATGGACTTCTTTGGTCTCCTCCACAGGAGAAGTTACATGGTAAGAAGGAATAAATAATCACTCAGCTAAGAATTGATAGAAACCATTTCAATTTCGAATTAATTCATAGAATATCTTTCTTGTTCCCAACACGTAGGCTATACAGTTTTCAATATTTTTCTCTCAATGGTTAATTTTCATTTTCAAAGTTTATTATAATTGAATAATTTGGCCATTTATTCAATCTGCAGCACATGGAACAGGATCCACTTGTTTATTGTAAACATTTTTCCTGTCAATATAAATTTTCTTTTAGTGGAATGAATTTTTGAAACTGAAGAATGGATAAGATCTTTTTATGTGAACGTCTCTAAATTCTGAATTTTTATGATACAAGATGGAGATTTCAATTATTTTCTCACAATAAGTATAGACTGTTTCTATGTGAACAGTTTCCTTCCCTTACAGCATTATTTCCTGTTATAAAACAGCCGAGTCCCAAGTCACCAACACCTGATTCTTTGTAGAGCTCAGAGGCTCAGACTCGATTTTGGAAAGCTGTTGAACCGTGAAACAGAAAAGAACTCACTAGAAGAGAGAGCACAAGTGCATAAGAATCGGAACAACGGATCAGTTGGTGAATTTGTTCAAGGAAATGGCAAAATTCGAGTGACCTACTTCATCCTTTACTCATGGTCTAATGAATTTTCCATCTTCGAGTTTTCCTCCCATATTCGGAAAAGATTTGGAAAGTGTGTTCTTCATCGATAAGTCTTCATTTCTGCTGATGAAAAAAATTCTCACCCCCTCCTTTGTCATCACCTTCTCTCTTCTTACCTTCTTTATTCTCACCCTTGCTATTCTCTATTTGTTCTCTCGATATTCTACTGTCATTATTTTATTTTCGACAATAAATTCTCCTTCTTGCATCTACTTCTATATTTGATTCCTCCAATTTTCATGTTTAACACACATTCCTTTTGTTTTTTCTCAGCATTGATATATTATGATATTTCTGTCTTCTATATTCGTATTTTATTTCGTTGGATACCTCTTTCTCACCTTTTTCATATCTATCCTCCCATATCGTAGTTGAGAAGATTTACGGAATTCAAAGGATTTTTCCTCTCAAATTCAGTGGAATTAGATTTCTCTTTGTTCCTTTTCTTCTCCTTCATCCTCCAATTTTTTGCCTTCACAACTTTCTCACATGAGAATTGACAATGATGAATTCTCCTATTCCCTATTTATATCCTTCATCTCTCTTTAATAAATCTTCTTTTCGTATTTTCTTACATTTCCCTTTCTTAATATCCTTTTACTCTTCATTTTTTCCATTCCCCAACTCTTCATTTTCTTCTCATACTCTTTTTTCATCTCTTTCCTTCCATCTACTGCTCTTTCTTCATTTTTTTCTCATTCAACAAAAAGAGATTATTTGTTGTTGACAAGCTGACCAAGATGGACGGCCTCTTTCATCTCGAATTGAGATATTGCATTTCCAAACACAATGGAGCACGTTCTTTCTTTTTATTTTCCGCTTCGGCAAAAATCAATGAAAATCATTTTTCTGGCCATTGTCGAGAAAGAGTCGAGTTTGTCTTTGTGAATCGGAAGCTTCATGAATGAGAATACTGAAGCATATCGTGGTTTGCCGACTGATAGAACTTGACCTATATAATTATAGCACTTGCAAAAAAAAACTGGCGAATGACAGTCATTATGCTCAGCATTGTCAGGACAGTTGGTTAGCGGTCTGCGTGGGCATATCAAGTCGAAAGTGACCTTAACTAAATTTTTTCATTTTTGTAGACCGTCCTCAGACTGTTCCAATAGAGTTGAGGATTAATAAAATAGATTCGTTAAGCCGCAGTTTAGTTAGGCTATTGTCTGCTATATCTATAGCTTGTGAGTAGGATTTGAACACAGTGAAAGATGCTGTATTATGAGTTTCTCAATTTTTCTACTCGAGGAAAATTCTTGTAAGACTTACTTTTAACAATCTCGTATTCAATTGTGTAGGCTATATCAAGAGAAGGTTAAAAATATTGAAGGTTGAAACATTGTATGACACATTGACTACAACTGTACATGAATATTGTACAATTTTATTATTGTATGATAATAATAATAATAAATAATTGTTTAGCTTCTAAGACTACAAAACTGCAATCCCATATCCGTCCAATAGGCCTGAGAACACGATAAATGGATTTTCTAATACTATGACTTCTCAAGAATTCATTCATATTGAATAGAGTCTTTGAAGAATAGGATTCAGAATCCAATAAAATCTCCAATTCAATAGAAGGACAAGGGATGTGAGCAAATGCACGATTTTGAAGAATTTAATAAGTCCTTTCACACTGCTCCTACAACCGATCACATTGTGAGAACTACCCTTCTGCATATCCAATAGTTTGAATTCAATTTGAATAGAAAATTTCAAGTTCCTAAACTATTGATTTCTACTGGGTTCTCCTTCGATTCAAACAAGATAATAATTTAGTAAGGAATTTGAAACACTTCTTATCGTAGTTTTCCTTCTCCAATCAAATATTCCTCTAAGATCATAAGCAGAATATTATCAGGTTTATATTTTGGATTCAAAACACCAAGGGCCGTATCCATAGACGTTACTGATTAATAAATGTCTTCATTTTTTAGCCCAAAAATTAATCTTGCGACTTTCAAAGTGGATTGCCAAACTACAATTGTACTTACGGTGTTTTCATGAGTTATGAGTGAAAATTAGTCTTTATTATTTTAATTAGACATTACTATTTCTTCATGAAGTATTCTTCTAGAATCTGACATTCTTTATATAATTTTATAATATCCACAAGCTTTCTTCCCATATAGCTCTCAATTTTTCCTGAAAAGCATATGATTCTGTAGGGCCGAATTCGTTCACAAATATCATAGGTAATAACTTACCCGTAAGGTGAATCACATAAATTTAGTTCTCAATAATGCCACCTGCACTTTCCACTATTGGGCCAGTTCCAGATTGGGTCGGAAAAAGACTGGAATTTAGGAGAAATCTGAACACGACTCAAGTGGGAGGGAGCTCGCCAATTTTCTCTTCTACCAAGTGAAGTGGTACCCATTCATTTCCCATTTAATGATTGTAATTGAGAACGTTATTTAATTTATTTCACAAACTGTTCTCCCCTGGGAATAAAATATACTTTCCAATCGTATTATACTCTCATTATTTTATTTTAGACTCTCTTGTCTCTCTCAATATTAAGACTTTGAATCTTAATCTTAATTTAAATCAGAAGCGACTCACTGTTTACTAACAATTTACTATATAACCAATTTTGTTTGTTTGTTTGTTTGTCATTGGCGCAACAGCCCTATGAAGGGCCTAGGCCTACCAGCTGGTTGCCAGTTTCATATTCACTAAACTATACAGTCCATCCAAGCAAAGAAGACACTCCGGCAAGACGGGAAAACGACCCCAGCGCGGCCAATACCGGCCCAAAAGCCATAAATTCTCAAAAGAACTCACAGCCCCCAAACCAACACCGACCGAGCCGAAGCCACTCCCCACCTCGCCAGAATGCCCTCTCAGCCCGGACAGAAAATACAGCAGGCGAATAATCATCAACCAGGATAGAGGTAACATGTGGTTAGCACGTCGATCCTCTCAACCATAAGCCAGTCTTCACAACCAAGTGAAGATGCAGAACACCTCTGAATAACATGCAGTTAATCAGTTAGAGTGTAATGCAACAATTAATATTCCTTCAGAAACGGGAAACGACTGACTGTCTTTACTAACGACAGCCAATCTCCCAAAGGAGGTGTATAACCAATTTTACTATCAAATATTAAACATCCATCTACGAGTATTGTATCCTCACCCATATTACATTGATAAATTCATTATTAAATACTCATCAAATGTTGTGATTTTGATGACAATTCACTAATTTATTCTGAGATTAATCAAGTGATAATGTAATAATGTGATTTTTGTTAGAAATGTGAATATTCAGATTATATTTCTCATACCTTCCCCAACACTGAAATTATTATTTAATAATACTATCCCCAAACTAGCATCTCTCTTTTTCATTATTGTCTATTATAAAATATTCCGAGTACGTTATTTCTGTGGGTTGATATCATACTTTTTTATGTGAAGCGAACTTGTGTAGCCTACTTTATTTTTGACTTGCATACATTCCATTTCGTATTCTCTATCTTCTACGTGTCCCTCGAAGTCAATACTTGCATGAAAGATCAAATGAAGTTTTGAAAACTAATCATCAGATTAACTTTCTATCTATTTGATTCTTTATCAAGCTCCAGGGCCGTTGAGTTCATAATTACTATCTTGCGAATCAATATACTACAGTGTACAAGAGTACAACTGTAATTCACTTTGTTGATTGCTTCAACTCGACTCTCTTTGGATCTATCGATAGCATTCCATGAATGGATCAATGTTTAAACTGATAGCAAACAATGCTCCAGATCAAACACAACGATTGATCGACTATTCGAATGGCACCTCTATCAGTTCAGTATTGTTTCAGGCGAAATAGATTCGAAGCTTTGTTGCTGTGAAGGAAATTTGTTGTCATGTTTATGTGGAATGGAAGCATCCCAATTATATAGTCTGTCCAAGCAATGAAGGCACTCTGGCAAGATGAGAAAATGACTCAATCTCGGTCAATATTGGCTCAAAAAAATATTGATTTGTTCTCAAATGTAGATCAGAATGTTTCCTAGGATTGAGACCAAATCAATCATTTTTGAACCAATATTGACCAAGCTGGACTCATTTTCTCGTCTTGCCAAAGGGCCTTCTTTGCTAGGTCAGGCTATACCTGCAACATGCAAACATTCAACAAAAATCAATTTGTGTGATATGGAAGAGCATTGACACCCTCTAAATCCATGTTTTTAATTGATCAGCTAATTATGTAGCATGAATAGTAAGATCTTAACATTGAACATTATGTTCTGTTATTCTCATGCTGGTACAAAATTTACTCGAGTCACAACGTAAGTTTCACAACATCGTTTTTGCAACTACAGAATAGAAATTCAGTTCTGTTGTTATAATGATCAAGGAAGATATGTGTTTATCTACATCGGAGAAATCGTGTACAGCTTCTAATATGATCAACAATCTCGATCATTGAGGATAAAGCATGGTGTCCTTTGATACTTTGAAGCAAAACAAGGTGATTTCCGAATGGAATACTATGAAGCAAAAAAATGTGATTTCTAAATGAATACTTTGAAGCAAATCAAGGAGACTACCACGTAATCCAAAATTTTGAATGAAATAATTGAATTACTTTGAATCAAATAATTTGTATTCTGTGTTTCTCGTCAGTATACAGAACTTTGTAGCATGCATACGTAGTATGAAGGAGCTGGAATTTGTTGAATAGGTTTCAATTGATAGCAAACAAATAAATATTGTGTTACAATTAATAACGAAGTATTACCATACTGTATTTGGAAATTGAAAGTTAGACAAATTTGGAAAAACGTAACGTTGTCGTAATAAATCTATTGGCTAGTTCAACTAGCAACCATTGATTATAGCCTTAAACTTTTATCAAATGGCGTCATAAATTTTCAGATTTGTTTATAAGTTTGAATCGAACTTGAAAAAAGTGTTCAGTTATTTAGCTGTGCTCAGGAAGCTATAAAATAGTTTTCAATTTTTTATTTTTAAATATTCTTATTCGTAGATCCAGAATGAATAAATAAATACCTATAGTTATGTTGGATTCCGCATAAAACTGAATGAAGAATTTTATATGTATGACCTGATCTGAAATGAACCACAATATTCATTAATATTGAACTTTCGATGTTCATAAGAAACGAGTGAAAATTAGCTCGCAAACAAGCTGCTGAATAAGTTATTGCTGAGTGAGCTGAAACAAATTTACGGTCCAAGTATTATCCTGTTCATGCATCACTCGCTACTATACTGATCGTTGTTGGAAAGGGTAGAAAGGAAATCTGTTATCAAAGTGTTATTACAGTTTTTTAATCAAAACTCAAGTTGGGCAAGATAGGCTGCACGCTCTCTCGCATGTGAGCTGTCCCTCTGTGGTAGTCGCTGACCGGGAGAGAGGATTTATATACTCTCTCACACCCTTTCTTTCTCTTTCTCACTTTCTCTCTCTCTCTCTCACACACATACTCTCTATTTCTCTTTCTTTCTCTCTCTATCTCTCTCTCTCTCACACACACATACTCTCTCTCTCACTCCTGTACTCTTTGTCATATCTGCCGTGCTATCACATATCTTGCACTCTTCTTATTTCTCTTAGATTTACCAACAGACATCATTTTAGGCATTACTGTATTACAAGCTCAAAAATAATGTTCCATGATATGAAAATAACAGGCAATTAGACACTTCTCAAGCCACACAATACAATTTTCAAACGTATGAAATTTATTCACACTAGACGCAAATTTACATAAGTAGAGGACAAAATGAAGTCCAATGTCCTATTCTATGTGAAATTCTAGAAATGTCCTATGTCCTAATAGACACAAATAGTATTTATTCCCCAATTTAGATTTTTTCAAAATTCGATTGAGTTGTTGTGGATGATGTAGAGTGAACAGTAGAACTGACATTATTTGTTAACAGGAGTTTTTTTTTCAATGATTTTGATAATTTTCAAGTGATAATGTAATATTTCAAAGAAGTATAGACTATTGAGGCTATTGAAGATGTACTTATTGTACTATCAGATATTATCCATTGAATTCTTTTCGATGATGAAGAGCTGATGAAATAAATGAGTAACTTTTTTCGATTAGCAATTTCCTGTTCAATTATCCAATTATAATTAAACCTGACCTATATGATAAATCAAGCATAACTGTCAATATTGCTAACCCTCCCTCTTCGGCAATTTGCAACTGCTCACTGCTTCATATTCATCAAACTATTGAAACGTTTTAAAATATTGCTACTTTTATCAAATAAATGTTGATTTTCATCAACGATCCTGAATAGGATAGAATCAAATAAATCGCAATTAAATGGAACGAACGCAGCACAATATAAACAGTACGATCTCGGTAGTCAGTCTCAGTAATCCAACTCATTTAAATTTCCCGGAAATGCTTTCAAAATTTTCCTATAAAACCAACGCTGTGAAATAAACGTTACCAATCTGATACTGTCCAATCACATTACACGCCTATATGTATTTGAGAAGTATTCATACATCATATATCTCCAATCACGACTCAAATTCTACGAAAAGGTTCTTGTGAATAACGGCTCTCCCGCGGGCAATCCAAGTATATTGTTGTCTGAAACTCCATATCCAATGAATACATTGAATTTATCAATAACCAAGAGCAAGGAAAATATACTATCGTAGACCAAACAATGAAAACAAAATATGATCTATGAAAATGACTATACATAAAAAATGATCGATTAGTCTATGCTTCCTTTCTCAATCTACAGATAGATTTTGTTTGTTGATACTATTTTAGCGAACTTTATTAAACTTCAGTTCTGATTCAAAAAAGCTTATTAAACGCAAACATTTAATAAGAGAATAGAAGCTATCAACTATTCTCGATAGTTCTCCATAGTTATTAAAATGTAATAAAAGTTTATAGTTCTCAATAGTTATTATTCTCAACTCTCTGCGTTCAATCTTCTCTCCCAGGCTATTCCTCTACATTTCTTAACTCTTTCTCCCTCAACTCTTAACTCTTTCTCACTGTCCTTCTTCCACCCTCTCCACCAATCAGAGCAGTTGAAAAGCAGCGTTGAGTCCGGTCATAAATCTGACGCTTTGATAAGAGTGGGGCGACGTAGCAGCAAAGCAGCAGCAACAGAAGCAAAGCATCAAAGCAGCAGCAGCATCAACGGCTCCCTTATCTACAACCCGCTTGAACAAACAAACGCCTAATTACCAGCACGTAAATGTTACCTGGCTTTTATCCACCCACCACCTCAACAATGCTCAAGCTTATAAGTCACTTCCTTTGCTGAAACTCTAATCGAACTAATATCAAGTAACATAACATTATGCGGTAAGGGTAGGGAAAATAGTAAACCAGCGTTGAAAGTCTCATGTCTCAAGTTCTTTCTTGCATCATTCTCTATTCTTTCTTTACAATTGCGACTTGGCTTCCAAGTATTTTAAGCAAAGGATGAATGAGTGATGATGAATTATGATGATGAAAGTTTAAGATGTAGGTTATATGTCTATCCACAATGTCCACTTTCACTTAATATTATAATTTCTCACTTCCAAAAATATTTTATCACAGACAATTTTGAATTTTCTCACTTCCAAAAATATTTTATCACAAACAATTTTGAATTTCGAAAAAAGTCCACTTTTAAGTTCCAGAAATGAACAATATAAACATCATGAAACCCAGAGTCTCATGTTTGCAATACGGTCTTAACAACTGAATATCTGGTACCGAGCTTTGCTCTGAAGCTGCGGCTGAACTGTTGAATTACATATAGGCAAAATATGTTATTGTAAAAAAAAAAAATCAAAATTGATATGATCACCTCTCGAAATTTTTTGGCATGAACATGTGTTATAGACTTGAATCTAATTCCTTTTCCTCCAGCTGGATAGTTTTGGTCAGCTAACGATAACAGCCATTATACGCAGTACTTGGTATTATGCCTGAATAAGGAGTATAATATCTGGTACCGAGCTTCGCTCTGAAGCTGCGGCCGAACTGTTGAATTATATAAATATGTTATTGTAAAAAATCAAGGAACCTCCTTGTAAAGAATAAATTCAAAATTTATATGATCACCTCTCACAATTTTTTGATAGTCACGAACATGTGTTATAGACTTGAATGTAACTCAATTCACTCCAGCTGGATAGCGTTGGTCAGCTAACAATAACAGACATTATACGCAGTACTTGGGATTATGCCTGAATAAGGAATATTTTATTCTTTTATTAATCCTGCCAGAGAGTTTTCCTGGACATGATACCTGGTGCAATCTTATTTTTCCATCACGGTTATATTACATTTCAAATTTCAAGAAAATCGTTAGAGCCGTTTTCTAGATCCGTAGTTCCACATACAAACATACATACATACATACGTACATACATACATACATACATACAGAAATTACTCGCTTAATATAATAGGATTTCCCGGACATGATGCCTGGTGCAATCTTATTTTCCCATCACGGTTATATTACATTTCAAATTTCAAGAAAATCGTTAGAGCCGTTTTCTAGATCTGTGGTTCCACATACAAACATACAAACATACATACATACATACATACATACATACATACATACATACATACATACATACATACATACAGAAATTACCTATAATAGGATTTAATTCTTTTATTAATCCTGCCAGAGAGTTTTCCCAGACATGAGACCTGGTGCAATCTCCTTTTTCCATCACGGTTATATTACATTTCAAGTTTTGAGGAAATCGTTAGAGCCGTTTTCTAGATCCGTGGTTCCACATACATACATACATACATACATACATACATACATACAAACAGAAATTACTCGCTTAATAGAATAGGATAGGATACAAACATACATACAGAAATTTCTCGCTTAATATAATAGGGTAATGAAATGCCATATTTTTTGCTATTTACCTCAAAGAGTGCCTTCTGTCTTGAATGATAAACAAAATTCTTAATATTGGTTCCTATATCTATAGTCCATTCACGATGGCTTGAAACGAGATAAACAAAAGCTCTGCATGTGTTTGTGTGCGAGTGGAGTGGCTTCATTTTAGCCACGACATTAAACAAGTCACAGCTATGCCAGAATCCCGAATTTTGTTGTGGGCAATTCAGAATAAGTATCTTTAAGTAATCTTTTTCATAGATACGTATTGGGAAATTGCTTGTTTCGGTTCTCTCTCAATTGCATGAACCTGAAATGAACAAACTATTATAATAAAAGTTTTTGTGTCAATGCTTTGTTTACAGTCCAGACAACAGAATTCGGTATTTTGGCATTGCTGTGACTTGTTTATGTCGTGGCTAATACGAAGCCACTCTAGTCGCACACACACACACATGCAGGGCTTTTGTTTATCTCGTCTCAAGCTATTATGCATGGACTATAGTTCAGTAACGTAAAATGAATTTAATAGTGAGCAATTTGCAACCATGATATTTCATGAAATCAAACATTTGAATCAACTAATTGGGAAACTGAATCAACTGAACTGGAGTTGATTTAGCATTTCATTTGACTTTTTAACAGAATGACACAAAGCAATTCTTTCAAACAAATCTCAATCAAGCAAATGAATTGGGGAAATTTTCAAAATGCACACCTTTTTTAAATGTACAATCAATACAAGGAGATATTACGAGTAATTATTGATTAGAATGATCTCTGTAATCAATTAATCTATTACTGAGCATCAACTATCAAGAGGTATTCCAGTATTGTCATTTGTATTTGACATCGTTTCTGTAAAAGGTTTAGGAATTCATCAAGGACCTTCTTAGCGTGATATGATTAATTCCTCTATTCAGGAAGAATTTTCACTATGGACGGATAATAAGACTAACAAACCTAGCTATGCAACTAATTTAATAATCAACTAGCATTACTTCAACTGAATAACTTTCTCACAGTTCTGAAGCAATTGGGAGAATACACCTTGATGATTAACTTCCTCTTGAGCAAAAAATAAATGAATGAATAATAGGAAAAATTGTACATGATAAGTTGAATTAAAAGGAATTTGAATTCCAGGAAGACCATAACTCTTAGCTCTTCTTCATCACAACCATTATCAAATTATCACCAAAGCAATTATTATCTGTCTTCATTTTTTATACTAATTGCCGTATGCAGAAATCCATTCTCCAATTAAAAAGTTTCTTTCTCATGATGAATATTTGTTAACCTGTCTGTTGATTGTAACGAACCGGGTATTTTCAATGTTTTCCTTTGATTCAAAAACTGTAAATCTGATAGGTACAGTATAATGAATTCATAGAGTGTACTCAGTCGAAGCTCGTTTGTCATGGAGTCAATAAATACTAGACAGTCTGTCCAAGCAAAGAAGACCCTCTGGCGAGATGAGAAAATGACTCCAGCTCCTTCAATATCGGTTCAAGAAATATTGATTCGGTCTCAAATTGTAGATCAGAAATTCCCTTCGATTGAGACCAAATTAATAATTCTTGAACCAATATTGAACGAGCTGGAGTCATTTTCTCATCTTGCCAGAGGATCTTCTTTGCTTGGACAGACTATATCTATTAGGAGTTAACGGTTATTGGTGTTTAAAAACATGAATACCGCTGAATAAAAGCTTGGTTTCTCTTGTACCGTGTGCAACAACGAACTTTGACACTCATTGGATATAGGAGCCTATTGAAGAGATATTATCCATGAAATCGCAATGTTGTTAGTGCTTCAAACGGTCTTTTCCAATGTAATTGTTGCTTGTCTCACGCAAATGTATTCACCAATTAGAAGTATCGAGGGGTTTTCTGCAATAGATTTCGTTGTGACATTCATGAAAGACACTGGATGCAGTTTCATCGATTAACTTTGTTGAGGATGAATAGTTTCAAGAGTCTATCTAGAATTATTAACCTGTATTATTTTTTTATGTCAATTAATTGAAACTTTGGTAATTGTTAGACTGTTCTATCAAGATTTATTAATATGAAAAATTAAATCTTAATCGAAATCGAAAAACAGTTCAATGAAAGAATTGCTAGCGAGAATATCTATTCAAAATATTTATTTTTTCGTTTATTAATAACAGAAATCAATTGACAATGCATGATAGGCCGAGATTAAATCATTCCAGTTGAGACATCGAATGAGGAGACATCATTCTAATTCTCCAAATTAAAACAACGAGTGAATGAATGATTGGTTATTTTATAATCGGTCTTTTTGGTTTCTAAAATCCAGGTTTATTCCAAGTGCACTTTCGTTTCCATTTGGCCATGAACTCCACTCGATTAGAGCTCTCTTGACTCTGACTTGATATGTCGCGCTCTTGACTTTGCTTCAGTTTGACTTCTGTTACTAAAGAGAGAGGCAGAATGAGAAGCAGCTTTCGAGAAAGGCAGATAAATAGAGAAACAGATTTACAGTATGCAGAGAGGGAGATGTATGAAGAGAGATAGGAAGATTAATGGAGAAGCACATATAGAGAGACAGAAAGCGAGAGAGGGAGTGATGCAGTTTTTTAGAGAGACAGATAGCAGATACAGTGAGTGGAAGGTATGAAAATCTGCATAAAATAGGTAGCTATATAGGGAAGTAGATATGAAGAAAGGCATCTATAGAAAGAGACAGATATACAAAGAGTAATAAGTAGAGAGATGGTTGTGAAGAGAGGTAAGTATTAGTATATATAGTAGTATTAGTAGGTATAGATAAAGTAGAGGGAGATAGAGGGTGAGACGCGACAAGCATCTTATAGAAAGGACACGGTTAGTTCATTAGGCAGCCGCTCACATATGGTAATTGTGTGCGACCGGTTTTCAGTCGCTGTGCTGTGACCGTGCGGTCAACGTGCATGCCAGTTGGCGTGCGTGCATATGGACATAATGTGGGTATGGAGAAGAGAAGGATTGGGATGACAATTGGAGGCAAAAAACATAGGAAGAATGGGGAAGAAGGGAATAAATTATTGACGAGCTGAAAACTTTATATATTCATTTATCACCTTCATTCTGTCCTTTATACCGTCTATTCATTTGTCACGTTCAGTTCGATAAGAGCCAGTTCTGGTGAGATCTAAAAAGAAAAAAAACCCAAAATATGAGTAATGGTGAATGGGGGACGAAAAAGGTGAGTATTGGAACTTGAAGAAGAGAAGGCTGGAGAGAAAACAAGCAGTACATTGAAGAGACTTTGGAATAATTCAAATCAAAGTACCCTTTTTCAATATTTTTACTTTTCACCACATGTTTCGGCATACTAAATAAGAGATTTACACTTGAAAATGGCTCTAGACGCCGGAACGCCGAACGTGAAAAATAAATATATTTTAAAAAGGGTACTCAAGATTTGAATTATTCAAAAGTTTTAATAGATTTAATATTTATGGTTTATTGCAAACCATACTCAAGTTCCAATAAGTAATATTCTCATTTTCAGTGGAGTCTCATCATCGTGGAGTTCCACAAGATAACTGTAGGAAGCGTTCAATTTCAACAGAATTCTGGAAAACATCATACAGGATGAGGAAAAAGTAGGCGAATGTTGAGAATCCTACGGAAAAAATATAGAAGGAGGAAAGAGAATTGACACGAATGAATGTAATCAGAGTAAGAGATTTATGGGAGAAGGAATGAGTACAAACTGAGATAAGTGACAGAGATATTGGAGAAAGAGAAAGCATGTGTGCTTGGGAGTGACCAATGGGCAAGAAGGTCAACGTTGATTCACCCCTCCACGCACCTCTTCCACCATCAGCATCTTTCTAACTGTTCATTCGGACAGATATGAAAAAATATTTCCGTCTCGAATTACATTCTCAGCTTTCTCGTATATGAAAACGCTCGTTTCGGAGACGTTCATTTCTCGAGACGTCTTGTGTTTTCAAGCAATAATGCCAAAAACTGTTAGTTGCTAGAAGAAACGCACAGCCTCACCGCCGGCTTGTCTCAGTCTCAGCACATTGTTTTGCCAGTCACGCATTCCATAATACAATGTTCGGATTCGATATAATCACCATGTTGTGTTGGTCGAGCTTCAAAACGCTGGAAATGTTTATGTGCACTGGAATTGGGGAAATGGTTAGCGTTCGAACTGTTTCCAAACTGGAATCAGGGATAACAAGATATATTTTTTCTATACCATCAGTCCATGTCAAAAAAGGATCTGAAAGATTGAACGATGGATTATTATCTTCAATCTTGGAAATTCAATTTCCCTCATCAGGGGTTGCCCTTATCGATGTTCTTTTCTAAGCTTCAAACTGTTACAGCCTTACTTTAAAACTAAAGTTGTAGTATTCATAACGACAACGTAGAAGAGTATAACATAAAATCCCATTCTTCCTTCTTGATTTAAAACAAATAACGAAATGAATAAATCAATGGATCCATTTTCTCATTGGAATAACACCAAAAATAGGCCTACTTCTTTCTAGAACTTAGAAATTAACTTAACATTTCTTAGTAATTGATGTAAGTGACAGTGAAAATTCAGTGTTATAAAAGTATGTATGTGAAAAGATAGTGCTTGATTAATGATTATTGAAAGGATTGAGATGCAAGTCCAGGAGGTAAACAAAATATTGTTTCTGTAAGTGAGATTCAAAGAAACGCCAGTGCTAAACGCTAAACAGATAATTGAAACATAAATAAAAATCAAACACCCTTTTTTTTTGAAAACTTTAAAAATTATAAAACACACATACATGTTTCGGTGTTTGATTTTTATTTATGTTTCAATTATTTTAAACAGCCCTGTTTTAAAGTTCTTTATGCTAAACAGATATTCTAGACATCGTATCAATAAAACCGTAATATTATATTTTCCTCATTTTTTTAATTTCTCTTTTTATTTTGCAAAGCATATGAAGCTGTCAATTCATTATTATTCGCAAAATTATTAATTTGGCTACCCTTGCGTCGTGGTCTACCCACTACTATCGTGACTCTATCGTAAGACCTATCTCATAACAATATTGCATGCTACTGTTATGAAAATACAGCAACCAATCCTGCCATAAAATTCAACTCTTATCTGAAATAGGCTGACCGACTATACTTTATTTCTTACCAAATGCTTGCTTAATAGCCTGGAAAATTGAATTTATATTGTTTCATGTAATAATAGCATTTAAACTGACTATCAGGTAGTCCAATCATTCACTTTCTCTCTTTAGAACACTGGCATTATAATACTCAACTCAATTTTAATATTATCCCTCTTTCTTTCCCTCCGTTTCAAAATCTCCTTCTTTCTTTATCCTCCACTAATTGTCACTCTCACCATTCTGTCACACCCACCTCCTTAATACCACAGGTTCTCGATTTTTAAAAATTAAGCAGCTTACTTTATCACGGATACATTTCACCGTGCCTGTTAATTACCCCTTTCTTACAACGCTAATACCCTGTTCCTAGACCTAATAACTTTCTTCTGTTCATTCTTTTCAGATAATCTCCCTTTGCATAAGATTCATGCTTAATCGGCTTTTTTATCGTGCATCTCATTGGGAATTTTTAATTGGCTGTTGAAATGTTACTAATATTTTTTTTTAAATCTACCAATTATTTCACCATCCTTGTAAATTGAACATTGTC
Source organism: Sogatella furcifera (assembly GCA_017141385.1). NCBI lineage: Eukaryota > Metazoa > Arthropoda > Insecta > Hemiptera > Delphacidae > Sogatella > Sogatella furcifera. Next base: position 32,478,744 of record CM029549.1, on the reverse strand, counting down.
GATTGTTGATTGTTGAACAGTATTCAATTATTCAATCAAGTTCTGAAGTGGTGCAGTGCTCCACACACAAAATATGATCAGTTAGCAACTAATTTTCAGCAAGTGACTCCAAGAGTAACTACAGAGCCCTTGAAATTTCATTGTATTGGATTGAGCATGCTTTGGAAACTAGATTATTAGTGTGTTTTTTTCAATCTATACTATATTATCATAAACCGATCACATAAATATAATAACATCAGATATTTAAAAAATTATAAAAATCTCAGGAAGCTCATCGTTATTTTCATCTGTTTGAATTATCAGTTCTAATAATAAATATGAGTACATGACATCATTCAAAACAAGATTTCAACTTATGCTAGTCAAGCCACTCTAACAAAGTCTGATTCTGATACTTTGCAATCTTAACTTATTTATTTGATTCACATTATATACTTTCTTACCAACTATTTTCATTAACATTTGTATTGAAGAAGCAATAGAAAGCTTATATTTGTACCGCAATTTCATTGCAAATAGAATTTTTTCTAATTACAGAAAAGATTGCTTCATCCTGAGACGACCTTTAACAATAGGCCAACATTCATTTATATCAACCTTGAGAGAACCCCAACTAATTGTCTTCCTCCAATATTTTCAATTGAATCCCGAACTTCCGAATCTTTAGATTACGGCCTAGATTGGCCTGGTTACGGTTGTAAAATGAGTCTTCGCATTCTGGGAAAATTACTTTCCCTATACGGCAGACATTAGAAGCTGGAAGATTGGGTGGAGAGCTCCCACACCCCTTGTCAAGGCAATAAACTGCCAAATAGCTTTGTAGCTCCAAGTGATCGTCTGCCAAGAGTGGAGAATATGTTTGTGGTCTACTTAGCAAGAGACTGACAGCTAACGAGAAACCTGGTTGGCAGCAACCAACTTCATTCGATTCATTAGACGGCTTGAATGAAGTTATTGAGATTACCAGCCTGCATTTACAAATCTACATTAACTAATTATTCAATTCGCATAAATTCCCAAATTATTCTAGTAGATTATACAGATCTACTAAGCAACGTAAGTAATGTGATACACAAATTATTGGATCGATATAGTAATCCTTGATGAGATTGCATCATACATCAGGAATAGCGTTATAAGGTTAGGCAAGTATTTTGATTTTCATTACACCTATGAGAATCGACCAACACTACTTACTGGATGAGGGGGTCCGAATTTGGTTTGCTTTCAAAATACGCATTGCTTCAGTATGTTGAAAATAATTCATTGTTATTATAGTTAATTGTAACATAATGTGTGACGTGTCTGGATAATGATAGATAAGGATCCTCTTAAGGACAGATAAGGACTTACCCTTACCAAGAGGAGGAGTTGGGTTTAGGAGGTTACTAGGAACTCAGGAGTCAAAATTTGTGTATAATTCAAGTTTCAAGGGTGATCTTCATTTTTTATATCAACTAATCAAAATTTGGAATAAGAGACGTTTTAGACTTAGTGTATTAATCTCACAGAGTTGTATTCTAAAGTGGATGAATAAATAATAAATATGGTTTTAATAATACTTAATGGGAAGACTCTTCAGAACTTTTTTAGAATGTGAACCGTATTTTGATAGTTTTTCTATCTTTTCGTTCTAGATTATCTAGGCAGCCTAGATGAGATTTGATTACTTCCATCCTCTGAAAAAGTCACCAGCAATATCTTGAAGCGCGAGCTACCGTAACGGCCAGCCTAACCCTAGGCCAGAAATTATATCGTTCTTTCCGAGAAATTACAGACTACTCCCCACCAGTACTTTTCCTCCAAGTTCGGCCAGTATAATAAGAATTTATCACTCGGAACGTTTCGGACTTTTAATTATCGTCCTACTGAATAGTACTTACATTGCAGGACATTGCAATAACGCGCCGGCATAAATAAAAAACCGGCTTATACCAAGTACTCGTCTAATGGGTTCGCTAGGTCGGAATTCGGTCTTGAAGGCGTTGTAATTCAGGAAATAACTTATAAAGCAGTAGAAGTCACGTAGTTCATGAAAATGCTGTATTCAGACTGCTGCTCCACGATTACACTTTTAATAAGAGTCGTTGAGAAAAATGAAGTGAAAAGAAAGCCGAAAAGAGCACTCGTACCTTGATAATTATGCTCGGTTTTGAAATGGACGAAACAATTATTTCTCAACCTTATATACCTCGACGTAGGCTATTGACTCACTTGCGTATTTTTTGCCGTACGTTTAACGACTTTAGCGATTAGGTCTATAAAATACTTCTTCCGAATCAATTTTCTAAGCTCACTTTAAACCTAGGTAGTAAATCTTTTGTTTCTATCTCTTGAACAGAAGGTCGGTTGCATCAATAGTAATTGAGTTCAATCTAGATCGGTATTGTGCTTAGGTAAACTAGTACGTTAATGCCAGGGCAAGTCAAGCTTGATGATCATTATAGCTTCTGCTATTACATTATCTTTTCCGCGTGATCAACGCTGGTGTTTGAAATTGCTCTTCGAATGAACTACCAAAAAACTGAAATAAAATAGTGCGAAAAGTACCGGTTTGCTCTCGATAAAATGAGTGCTGTTTCCCGCTACTTGATAGCGGAGTAATTCAACTTCCCGTTTTTTCAAAGATGTATCAAGGTGCATTAAAAATATATTACTAATAAAAATGATTTGATATCAATCTTACTTTCTCACTTTCTATAAGATGCTACTTATGTGATTTTTCTACTAATAACCTTTAGAATTGACTTACATTATAAGTTTACAATATAGGACTTACATTACAATTATCTGGATGTTTTTCTATTGAAAAGCAAATCGTGAACATTTCTATCACCGTTCAATTTCTTGATGATATGTTAGTTATAAGACGAAACCATGATTCTGTATAGAGTCATCTATAAAATGAAGTTGAAGAGCAATTTCAAAAACGTTTATTAAATAAAAAAAGGTTCCTCAGCATCAAATTTACGCTACAAATTTTAATACAACCTTGTATTGTAATGGGTTGAAATTAGTTGAAGGAGTAAAAGATGGAGGGGAAGGTTTTCTCCAAGATCATACCACAATCTCCTGTTCATGGAAAATTACATCTTACATTGAATATTGTATATTTTTATTCACTGTTTGCTGATAAACAAAAACAAACTACACAGAGTTGCAATTTTATTCGGTTTACGATCAAATTCCAACTCAAAGTAAAACTGGTTTCGTAACAAATTGCTCTTTTTCCAGCACTATCTGTTCATTCGCTTGTATGCCAGGTATTTCAAAGACATAATAGTTTCTATTGTGCCTGTTTTTAACTCATTAAGTTCAAGGTAGGTTGAAATGTCAGTCGGCTATTACTCTACAAATAAAATTACATAAAAACAAGGCTAATCATTCGGCACTGCAATGTCGGTTCTATTGTTGGTAGTAATGTCATTTTTCCAATGTAACTGGAATTTCTCCGTTATCCCGGAGGCTTGGTTGAATTGGTCAATTTAAATTATGATGGTGAGTTTTTGTTGAATTTGTTTTACCACTCAGTAACCCGATCCTGTTGAATATTTCTCAAGTATTTGATCTTATAAATGTGTTACTTCCAATAAAGAAACTAAAGTATACAAAAATAATAAGAACATAATAAAAATAATAAAGAATACATCATGATACATTAATAGGTATTCTAGTTCAAAATCAAACAGGATGCAATTGAGTGGGGGACTGAAATCAAGTTATGCGTAAAATACCTGAAATATTGATAATTTTTCTGCAATTATGAAATCTGTTTCTCTACTGCATTTCATAATATTTAGTTTAGATTTTTGTTAAATGAATTTTTCTTATCCTTTCTCCCCACACCATGATATTTTTCCTTTTTTTATTTTGTCTCCCAAAATGTTGAGTAGTAGAGAGGTCTTCCTAGTCCTAACTCCGCCTAATAGAGAATGTTTTCATTTTATTTCTTTCCAATTCCCCCCCGAATCTTCGTAGAAACGGTTTCAAAATTAATTTCGAGCTCGAACCTATTATAATCTATAAACCTATTAATCTATATTATTGTAAATCAATCCATATTACCTATTATTGTAACTTGATATTTTTTCAATCGAATATGATTCAATTCTCGATTTAGTCATTCTTTTTTATATTTTTTATTCGAATTGCGTAAAATACGAAAAATATACGATATAGAGGAAAAATCCAACTTTTCCATTTATTTTCTAAACAATGGTGAAAAAAATTACGATTTATTTTGCACCTTGGACTCTCCGATTAGTTAATTATCTAGATAATTTAGTCGTAGCTCTCTATCCCTCAACTCATTTACAACAAGCTCTATCTTTCTCACAAACACTTATTCCATTTCACTCTCACTCTCTCGTTCGCTCCACGCTTGGCGGTAAGCGTGATTACACCTTTTTTAATTGCTTCATATTTCACCGGCTTAATTTATTTTCTCCTATTGTACAGTCGGTTTTACTGAAAGCCTGGCAATTCACACTTTTCTCATCCCTGAACCACTCCCCCCATGTAGAATGGCGGGGTAGGCTGGAGCTCCCTCGGTCGCTCTTTGGGGAAAGACGCAATCTTTCTATAAATCAACTTTCTCCCACCGAAAACAAAGAACTGAGAGAGGAGAGACGAGGTGGTTGTGAATGTAAAAAAGATTCTGTTTTGTTTCCCGCGTATAGATCCACCCTCACTTCCGATTTACTCATTCCTTTTGTTCACTTTTTCTTTCCTGAAATGTTTTGTGCCAATTCCATTACAATTGATCAAAGGTTGAATATACAATGGGAGTTTTGTTGGGAAACGTGAGAGGAAAATAGATTTCATAACAAAGTCTCCCAATTGTAAAATTTTTGAAAGTTGAATAAAATATACATTTTAGATGTGCATATTAAGTGTGTATGTGCATCCAGTTTGATAATTATGATTTAATTATTTTTTCTACTGATCATATAAATTTTTTTCACATGAATATATATATTTATTTTCTTATTGTTGAATGAAATTGAACTATAACGATCTGATTTCTGATATATTATTAGTTGCATGTTTTATCAGCTAGTTATTATAGTGCTCACCGCATCTATAACTTCTGGGTCAGAAATGAGCTTCCAATGTTTATTTCAAAAAATATATATACTAGGCTCAATAATTGGGATATTGATCTAATATCGATTTTAGCGGGTTTTTAATAAATGCAGTTATTATTAATTCATTTCTGTAAATTCAAAATTTCCAGGAAAATACCATTCGGAAATGTAAATTCACCAGGAAAAATCATTTTTGGAACTGACGCACCTCCAATTGCGTCAATGCAGATGATAATCAATTATCACTAATTAATTACATTACTGGAGAGAGTGGTTCCAATTTAAAATTCACAATTTTCAACTAATTACATTCGAGCCAATCACCATTTTTGTTTGATTCTGATTGGAATTGAAATTGACATCCGATAGGTCATGTCGAAGCGAATAGGAATGAGGGAAGAATGTTGCTCAACATGAATTTTTGAACATAAACCTTCAAGTGCAGACGCTTGATAGTTGCTCGATGGATTCAATTTTCCTTGATGCTTAATTGGAATAAACTAGTTTCCAAACGTAACTCAACTAGAAACTCGGTTACAATTTTTACATTGAATTTTCAACAACTTTACTATGGAAACAGCGTTTGAAAAGGTGGAAGACATTCAGCACGGTGTTGAAATTCTTCATCTGTTAATTAGAGAGCACTTCGTGGAATTCAGGCTTCATTTCATTAATACTTGCTGAATATTTTGCAATATAAATTAAGTCAATGAGTTGTATGCGAAATATTTCTACTGAATAACTTCATTCCTGAAGCTGCCCTTTCCAAAGTCAGAATTTATTAATCCAGGTAATAACAACTAATTCGAAATCAGGTCTTGACAGCGAACCAAACCGTCCAGTCGTGAACTACAAATTCATTTCATCAACTCTTCTCTTATCAGCTTATTTTTCTTTCAAAACTTATGTTGCACTTTCATGAACATCACTGTTTATTGAATAAATCAATATCTCAACATTAAATATTTAATCAGCAAATTTTCATTCAATAAAATCTGCTTCATGAATGCATTACGTCAGAAACTCTGATTGAGCAAATATAAAAAAATCATTGTATTATTGAAAACTACTTGAGCTTGATCTAACCCAGCACTTTATCAATTGTAGTCTGTAATATGTGCAGTGCAATGTATGACGTGAAAAAATTATTTTTAAACTCTTAGCTCTATGCGTTTGATAGATCTGTGCTGAAGCTTTTTCACTGAGAAGCACAATTTCAATGAAACAAATGTCAATGAATTGTTAAATACAAACATTGTACATTGTAGTAGATAATATCAATTGTACATTGGAACTTAAAATTATTCACAGAACTCAAGTATTTATAAATCTAAACAATATTGAAATATGCAAATTTAAATTCTTTGTTAGATTTAACTACTCAAGAACCGAGAAGTACATATTACATTGTAGTAGGTAATGTCAATTGTACATTGGAACTTGTAACATATTAAAATTATTCACAGAACTCAAGTATTTATAAATCTTAAATACTAAAATATTAAAATATACAAATTTAAATTCTTTGTTAGATTTAACTACTCAAGAATCGAGCAGTTCAGCTCTGATGATGGCAATGGAAGATCAAGTTTATTTTATTATCTTTATATAGTTATATTATCTTTGAGAATAAATAGCTTATTTGATAATTATTATTTTATAGAAATTGGAAAATTTTACTTTGAATCCAATTTCATTTCCATTCAAATAAAAAATTCACAGACAAAAATTAGAGATTATTTTAGATAATTTCTAAGATCTGAGACCTCTACAGACGGGACTGTTGAATAAGTCACGTGTTGACGCTAATACATTTTGCATCTTCACTTCCCATCCATACATCTTCCGCTTAGAATTTTCATTTCTGCCTTTCTAAGTTTCAGAAGGCGCAGGAGCCTATACAGAGAATTGAATTAAGGTTCAAATTGGCAACGTCTCCTGAAAATTGCAGTAACTTTCTCGATGCGAATTTCAACTCGACTCTTCAGTGGCGGACTGAAAGGCATTACGCTCATCAGAACGTCGCCTCTGCTTTTAAATCTGCCAAATACTTGCAAATTGTTGAAATGACTTCTGCTCTCTCATTTTTTCATCTCTTTTCCCCCTTTTTATTCGAAGTCCTTCTTTTCTCCTTCCAACTTCACGCCTTTCGGACCATCCTTTCAATAACTTGCAATTCCATTGAGCGTCGATAATATTCTTTCAAAGAGAAATCCAATTAGAAAAGTTTTCATCTTTTTGAATTAGCAAACTTACATTTTGACTGATAGTAATTCTCCAATTAGTAGCCCCTCGTAAGTTGCACAAGTTGATGATTTTCAACTTTAGTTGGGAATCGTAAGAAGCTTAAAGAACTATTGAAGTTTTTCTTTCAATTTCTTTTAAATCCTCCGGTTCATGAATTGTTTTTAACTACTCCTCATCCACACGTACAAGTTTGGTGTTCAAGAATCTTTAACATTATACAACTAGTTTACTAGCCTTGAAGTTCAAACTCAGGTATTGTTCAATATTTTCCTCTTCAAAAGTCATGCTTTTAAATTGTTATTTAAATTTAAAAGATTTTACAACTACCTGCTTCTTCAAATTTCATGCTTCGTACAGTACTATTCGGTTCCAGAAATCAACGTACAGTACCATTTGAAAAGCAAGTTTTTTTGTTTTTGGGTGAATAGAATAGAATGAATTTGTTACAATAAATATTATATTCTATTGTTTTGACTACATCTAATAACACATTATTGATCCGTCAAAATATTCTGCCCGACGGCAAATTCATGGACCACAAGTCTCTCACAACCATTCAGTCGTTTTCCGCATCTCTATCAATATGTGAAGCATGCTTTTGAATTTTCCGGTACCCAACAATTTTCCACTCCCATTTCCATACTCACAACTGTTACACCGTACTTTGATATAATTGCACAAAGTTCTCAACTCAACCTAGCGCGTCAAAAGCCTTTGAATACATATTTCCATGATGGTACGTACATATTGCCAAGTTTGTAGACCGGGCTGATAGAATAGCATTCAGTTGAGGCCGAACATCTCTTTCAACTGAATGCCCTGGGCTTTCCAGTCAGAAGTATTTTATCTCTGACCCGAGCAAGGGTTGAATTCTGAAAACAGTTCACTCTTATCGCTCCAAGTTTGTATTCTATGGGTTGTAAGCTGATGGCTAAAATTCGAGTTCTTGATTAAGCCGTGTATCAAGCATTGAATGAGGTAATCAAGCACTGGTAACCGATTAAGTTCCTGATGTAAAACTTTGCCAGTCATTAACGAACGGGTCACCATCTACAAATTCACTAATCAACACAGTTCTACTCACAGCAGCCTGTTTTCAAATATATTTTTGCTAGATTTTACAAAATATTAATTGTTTTATTTTAATAATTATCAAACTATACTGATGGAACTTTTATTTTTTCAGGTGAGACGAATTTTGAATCGATCAGTGAGTAGAACGCTTTGCTTCCATGAAAGGTTACTGGGATAGATCCATGGAGGGTATTTGTCCTGTACCTTTTCAATATTTTCAAAAAATAATGTAGGATGTACTTCAAGTATGATTTATGAATTTCCAAAATTTTCTGCAGTTAGTGGAAATGAATATTGTCTTTCATGTAATGAGAGAGATTTCAGTATAATATAAAGATGAATTATCAAATTTGATGAAAGACTTCTCTTCAATATAGAAGACGAAGACTGCGCTGAAATAAACAAATAATATGAGTGAAGTTTAAAGTATGGTCGCGATACGATAATGTAAAACTGATAGAGGAGATACCATGAAAGTTCTTAAAACAATGCTGACTGAGTTAATTCAAATAAGAGTGAGATACTTTTCTTAAGCAAATCTATGAATATCAATGTAAATCAGCTGATGTACCTTCTACAGGGATAACCGCGATATATCAGTCGAATTATTAATGGAACGTATGGTTCTCAGCGGTGGTTGGAAAAGAAAATCATTCAACGCAACGAACAAATAAGGTAATTCTTTATGAAATCGATTGAACGTCAGGGATCCACAAAGCCTCTAAAAATATCTGAACATGGGATTTCTGTTTCGATACCACGTATTTGTTGTGCAATTTGATGGAACAAAAATAATAGCTATCAGTGACGTTGAAATGAGAATGAAGCCACTACATCGAAAAGAACTCTCTCTCCTCGCATCCCCGCTGGCATTTCAATTGCAAAAAATACTCGGAGATCATCTTTGATCTTTTTCTCTTGGCGTTAATTCGAAAAGCGTGTTCCCGAAAAAAGTTTATCATGGTATTGACTGGAGAGGGATTCGAGAATGCGCTCTCGTTTCATAGGCATTGTCCCACACAATGTGCAACCTCACATCCCCCCTTACCCACCCATCCCACACATACACTGCAAAAAAATGATGAAAGCAGATAATTTATTCCCATCTCATCCCTTTTTCCTACACGTTCATATCCCTGGCACATTCCATTCCCTTGTTTCACTGTTCAACAGCCCCGCAATAACCCGTAAAATATACGATGTACTTTTTTTGAAAAATAGTTTTCCCTTAAAATTCTCTCTCATCTAGAAAATATACAACGCATCACAGTCTATGCATTCGTGCTAATCCTCTAAAATATCATTCCCTATTTATTCCACAATAATTCATTTTTTCTGTTGATAGGGATCAACAGCTTTCCGCAAACATATAGGTTAATACAATTCATTTTTTGGGATATTTTACAGCTTTCCTAACTTGGACTCACAGTGAGGTGAAAAATTGAATACTACATTCTTCCAGAGAGCAAAATGTAATAAACAATTTCTTATAAAAATTGATACGATTAGAGCTGTTCTTCAATTTTTTTCAATTTTTGTGGAAAACTGAAGGATCAATGTGATTACTATCAGGAATGAATATTTTTCGCCTACACAGTAGATGGAATAATGCTGGCTAATTGGCCGTGGAACAGTCTTATTAATCCATTCGCAAAAACCTCCCCTTTCCAGTTCATCCAGAAACTGTGTTTTATAAATAACTCGGTGATAAAGTCTCCGAAGCACTTTTCGGTCGGTAATTAATGAGATATTTTTATTATAAATAGCTTTTAAACAGAGTTAAAGAGTGACACAGACAAATGATGCTTGTTAATGGGAATTGAGATGGATCCTGCTCATCCCCTCTCCCTCACACTCTCTTTCTTCCTCTTACTCTCTCCTTCTCTTCACATTTCTCCCTTATTTCTTATCAGCTCATCTTCTTCACTCTATCTCTCTCAATCACTATCTCTATCTTCATCTTCAAAAATCTCTCTCTCACTCTTTCATCAACAAAATGTTTATTTCGATATTCTTTTTCGCTTGTTGTACATTTCCTTCCCGTTCCCTTGTCTCTCACTTCTTTATCTCATTCTCCTTTTCTCTTCATTAGTATGATCTCTTCTGCTGTGCATAATTTCTTCCCCAATTACATCCCTTCATCAAAATCTCCAGAGAAGTTAGCAAGTTTCTTCACTCCCTCTTTCTTTCGACAATCTCATTTATAATCTTAGACCTCTATTCTCCCAATCGTTCTTTCTGTGTTACATCCACTCATTCTTCATTTGCTTCTCCATCTACTCCAGAATGATCTCCAACATTGGAGATTCAACTGTGTGCTGCAAGTAGAGTGAGGAGTGGGAGGGCTTCAGCCAGCTGTTTTTCAAAATTCACTATTCTGGCACTTGACTAATGACCCCCTTCCGTCATCAGATAAGCTCTCGTTTCAATAAGGACTCTTTGTTCTGTGAATTTACTTACTTTCCAACCAATTTATTCACATTACACTATTTTAATAATAGTCACTACACAACTAAGAAAGTAAAAATAATTTTTCGCCATACTCGTATGTAATACACAACTTTCCAAGCTAGATTTGCGTTTGGAAAATTGCCGTTTACAGGAGAATCAAAGATCAGCTGTTCTGGATGCGGGAATAATCATTTTGATGATTATTACAGCACTAGTCATCATCACAATGATAATTACAGCACTGAAAATCTAGCACAGCTGTTTTTTCCGAACTCCGACGTATGAATAAACGAGTCGAACGAGCCGCCATGACAGTTCACTGTGTGTGTTTGTTTTGTGCTACTGCTAGTGTTGTGTTGAGGTTATGTTGGCTTCAGTTAATGTTTTCAGTTGTTTGAGGTTTTAATAAATCCTTCTCAGTCTAGTATGACGAAAAAAATTTACATAATTCGTGTGGAAAAGTTTACAAACTCATAATTATTTTCCAAACTCGCGTACCGCTCGTTTGGAGAACATAATTATTCGTTTGTAAAACCGCCTTTTCCAAACTCATATACTATGATTCACCGTAACTCAAACTGTAAAATTTTCTTTACAAACTTGGATCCACAAGAAGTTTACTGTTTACATAATTGCGTACAATATATCTTGCATGCTCATCTAAGAGCAAGTTACCCTTGGCAATGACTACTTCTGAATAATCGTTCACAGTATAAAAACAGGAAAATTCAAAAGAAATTGAGCTTTTGTAATTTGAGAAGAAAACGTTAATTTCCCATTAACTTCTCAAGCAGTGTGCTGGAGATTGAAAGACAATCTCGTGTGTGGTCTACAATGATTCTTGGGCTTCATTAGCGGTGTTTGTATTATGTTGCAGTAATGACTGTATTCACAGAGCTCCAGGAAGGTAATGAAATTCTGTATGAGGAGTCTACACACTGCATACTGCATTTGCTCATAAATGCCTATTTCTGTACGATTGAGTTAGAACCAACATCATGCATGACAGAAAGAAGACCTTCTATTGTATATTGGGTGGAAGGTAACATAAATGCAAAACAGGAAAAATTTAATGAGAGCATGGAATATTTAAATTATCATATTTTTTTATTGATGAATGTGATTTTTTTCAATCATTTACATATTTTTCATTATTTGGATGCAAAATATTCCGGCATAGCGAAATTCTGACAGTATTTGACTCATACAGTATCAGTTTTAGGAGATAGTAGTGACTAAGCCTGTTTCCTCTCTTCATTAATAGTATGTATCAATTTATTAAATATAATGAATGAAGTAGTCTGGATGTCCGGAGAGTCAGATGTAAGAAAAATCAACTGGATCAACTACTCCAAAGAATTCTGATGTATTATATAGTTATAAGAGGAAGAATAGATATTATCACTTTCATTATGAGAATAATTTAGATGAAGGACTTTGGTTTCGTGTTCACCAACACCAACACATCGGATGGACTGTGGATAGCGAGTGAAGTGAAATTTGATAATATATTATCTACTAATTTTCTTGTTATGGTAGGATTTCACGATATCACCATCAACTTTACCAATTTTATTAGATAGAGTTTTATAGAGTAATCATATTAGCATAGGCCTATAGTAGTATAGAGTTTCTCAAACCATCGTGTAAAAACGCTTCTTGCGTAATAGTGGATTGACAAAATGATTTGTATACACTTCTCATTGAAAACTCCTGTCACAATACTTAAACAGATTAGTATTCTTTGTTTACTCATAACCCCAGTTGGAGCCATATGTTAGATCACTTGCTGGTGAGACTATTTATTTTGATTGCATTAAGCCTCTACCAGCGAAAGGCGGAACAGCAGCACTTCACGGCTGAATAGGCGCAGGAAGGGGCGCTTAAAGAAATATTCCTCACCGAAAGTAGTTGAAGGTTCATTTTTCATCTGCAACACGACCCTTCATCTTTGGCAAATCGGCAGGGTGATAAAGTATAGATATAGGACGAACAGTAAGCTATAGAGGGTGATAGAGTGAGTGCTGATGTTGGAAGAATAGTGATGTCTGGTAGCAACATAAAAACCGTACTATAGACAGACAGTGTCGTGGGAAGGAATTAATCTAGCGATATCATTGACATTGCTAAAGCTTTTCAAAGCAGTCGCCAGCCGTTTGAAATATTTAATTTCGATTGTGACAAAGGACCGCGCCAGACATTGTGAAGTTTGATCGCGAGGCGGGGGTGTGCTTTCTTTCTACCATCTGTTGTATTGTCGCTGTTGTTGTAAGTCCCCTTCGTACAGTATCACAGTTCACAGTCGACGAACTCCAAGTCTGATAAAAACCGGTTGGCAACGTTGCCGTGTATTCGCTTGCGACTTATACCTCACATTATAACCATAGATATAAACTATATGTGATATATTTATGTGCTTATAACCACTATACTCCCCTCGGCGCGCGCCTGTATAGTATTTTGAACTTATAACCTTTGTCCCACATTTCTATGGTTGTTACGTTTTTACATGGGCAATTAAAATCAGAGCAGCAAATACGAGCGAGGTTGAAAATACTGTTAGACACAGCAGACTTCAGTAGGAAGTATAAAGTAGAATAGAAACTGACACAGCCTGTGAAATAGATACATAGGAATAGTGAAGTATACAATGGAGATAATGAACAGCGTACATAGCTTTATAAATCCAATTCAAATCATAAGTCGATTTAATAGTACTGTAATTAGTAGTTAGACTAGTGTTGTAGTCGATTTATTGATAATAATAAATAAGCTTGTAATGATAAATAGAGAATAGTCAAATCACAAAAAAATAATTCAAAATTAAAAAAGTTTAAATTATTTAATGGACTTTGTGAGGGCTTACATTGTGTGTTGAGTTTTCAAAATTAGAATTTTTAGAATTAAAATCAGCAATCTATTCACTGTACTTACATTGACTCACTAGTAGATTGGGTTAGGTAAACTAAAATTTTTCAAAACAAGAATGAAATGAGGAAGAGAATGAAACTTGTAACAAAATAACACGGAGGTTACAAGAATTCGATTATTTTCATTAACAAGCGGGTCTACGATGAAGCCTATACCCTATTCACGATCACTTGAGACGAAATGAACAAACCTTTTTGCGCGTGTGTGTGGATAAAGGGAGGAATTACTTGATACGATGGTCGGCCGCAGTCGAACAGCTGTAGCTAATCACAGTTCTTGGCTTTTCCTCAAGCTCAAACAAAAATAGCTACCTGTACATGCAAAAAGTTTCTTTATTTCGTCTCAAGTGATCGTGAATAGGGTATAGTAAACATGAACGAAATGTGCTGAACACATATTAAAGTATATTATATAATATACATTACTATGGCTGTGCTCTAGTGCAGTACAACTCACGAAGTCGTAGACCTGTGTCTCGCCTATCGCGATCTCTGGGACGCGTGCCCGCTTTTTTTTCATTTAATTCTTCCTTTTTCCAACTCCACCTCCAACCAGATGGCTTTCACTGCGAGTCACGACTAACTCTCATGACTCACCTCTCTCACTCTCACCAACTTAATCACACTTACTCTCTCTTTCCTATTAATCCCAATCCACACCCAGTCGTTGAATGGGTAACAGGCTCACTTTGATAAGAGAAGAAAGGTGGAGTGAATGAGTAGTAAAAAAGCAGGAGTGAGTCGAGTGAGAAGATGAAAAAAGTTAGCGACACGATTTGTGGTGTGAGCTCAAACGAATGTAAGAGCGTTTACCGGCGTTAAAAGGATGGCCAATTGTCGTTTGTGAGGAAATAATACGTTCTGTTTGGCCTTTGTTGACTTGATTAATGGTGGTGAATTTCAAGACTCATTCTAGCGCAGGCGAAACCCCCTCCTCTGAACTTCCAACAATTTTACTTCTCTCAATCATACACGTGACTTGTTGATATCACGATCTTATTATTATGAAACTATTCAATACTTGACATTTAGCATACGTACATTGCGTTATGAATTTGCATTTATAACGTGCTTCATCCAAGCTCTTTTCTTTGAACGCATGCTTGAACTTGAAACTTTCAAGGTCATTAATTATTCATGAGTGTACTGAATAATTAAGGATTCTTGGGTATTCATTGAGAAACATTCAATACCGTCATGCTGAAAATATTTAAATCAATTATTATTGGTTTGCACTGGAATTTGTTCAACTCCAAGCTTCAGTAATAACTTGAGAAATCGAGAGAATAAAGTGCATGAAGGTATTCTCGAATTTGTGTTTCTGAAATTGAAAAGTCCATTTGTAGTACATATAGCTTAAAAACACTATATTCTACACAATGAAGCTTGTAGCTCGAATAGAGCTACATAGAGAATCAATTGAATTTATTGTGCCATCGTTTGATATCCACACATTATAACCAGAGAAATTTAGAAGGATCAAAATTCAGTTGAATGAAGCATGAAAAATCGATTTAAAGTTTCAGACGACTCTATTTTTTTATCTTCTCCTAGTAATTTTATGATTTCAACTCTCCTCTAAATTATATGTGATATAATCTATATCCACATCTAAATAAGTATCAAAGTTTTTGCTGGTAGATTCACCTTACAAAATAACAGCACACTTATGAGTAAGACTCATGCTGGTTGGAAAAGAAATATGAGAAATATACGCATTAGAAACCCAAGATAGCAATTTCATGATTTGGTATCGATTCGATCGTTTTTCAAAGGAATGAATTGCACTTGAAAACCTTGTTAGTGTCATTTTATTCTCCACTCCATAGCTCTTTCTTGACCTTTTCTATCCAATATCCAGCGAGCAGTCAGGTTCAAGAACAATTCTGAGCGAGCTGACAAGGTTACAGATTGCTATGGGAGTAGCGACTTCTACACCCAGCTCCAGCATGCTGGTCCACGTGATCTCATACATTGGAGACAATATTCTGCGCGCGTCGCTAGCGAGTTAAACGCAGGAATAGAGAATAGATAGCGAGAGAGAGAATAGAGAGTATTTACTACAAGAGGGAGAGAGAGCAGAGAATAGATCAGTGACGAAGCGAATGCTCGATTTTTCTGCAAGAAAATCATGGTCGATATCAGTATACAGTACTCTGATATCAGTATCAGTTTCCAAGTACATTGGCTCTGAGCCATCACTCCTGTTCCACAATATATAGCAGCCATATTGATCTATCTCCCGACTTCATTTGTCCGTTATATTCGTGGCAGAGACTGAATCGCTGCCCACAATTTTCCGATAAATTGATGACAATCTTATTGGTTGTATATTAAAATTTGTAATACCAGCAGGGAATATGCGGGAAGCAGCACCTTATTTAGACCTCACTCTATTCTAATAACATTTTTGAAAGAGTAAATTCCATGAATTGAGTTGTTTATCACAAATTAACTTATATCACGGATAAAAAAATTGATCAACCGCTTGACACCCGCTTCTGAATCGTGAATCGCGTACATGCCATCAGGCGGTGTCGGAAAGCTCGAATACAGTAACAGCGAAACTTTAAGAATATTAATAATATTTTTTTACAACATTATTGTTTAATTTATATTGATCGATGTCTTTTTCTTTGTCATTTTAAGGCTACTAAAACTTATAACTCTAAACTTTCATTCCAATCCATTCCATTCTCGAACTCCGCACTCCAGTGTCACAAAATGAGAATTTGGAGATCATTATGATGTACTATGGGCTAAGTTTATTTTGAATACTTCATCACCTCCAATATAGCTGAAGCTTTGTTTCAATAAACACAGTTGTTGAATGACGTATACATCACTCCTCCAGTCACCTACTTTCCATAAATCATCCATTACTCATGTTGAGTGATGGGAGAGCGCATTCACAACCTGCCATCAAGTGAGCCTATCGCGTGTCATAAATGCGTGGTTATGGCGATAAAATCTGTGACTTCGATTCATTGACACTTTCAAATTAGTCTACGTATCAGTCATTCTAATTATTGTCGAGTTGGGAATTTGTGCTTGTTTACTGTCATGAGTAATCCTCAGATTAGATGGGTGAATTTTAAATACATCTCTGATCATTCAAATAAAATTAATAATTCGGATTATGGATATTTCCAAATAAACTTCTACTCATTCATTAATACCAATTCATAATTAATTGTCAGAATGCAGATCAAAGCATACAACTAGCGATCACAAAATACAAATTTCATCATGTGAACGTTGTATACATCCATACAATAGTGTTGTACATAGTTTAATCAGTTATATCCATAGTGTCTGACTGACTTGTCTGAGCACAGATTTAAAACTGTTCTAAGCCTTCAACTCTAAAATTTCAAGTGGATCCATATTAGAGTGTTAAACTCGTGTTTCGCAGACAATACACCTTTATAGAAAGTATAACTGTTGGTGTTGATAGAACTTTCTTTCTGCGGATTGTAATCTTGTAACCTTCTCAATACAAAACCTGTTGGATTTGGTTGTGTCAAAATTATTGTGAATTGCGGACTCCAATTGACCAATCTCCATTTCTACTCCGATTCTGTAACACTCCACGAATCTAACAAGATAATGCTCTTACCAAATCGTTTTCTAGTTTCCATCAAACCACAAATTGTCGCCTCTGATCTCAAACTGAAGCTAGCTACTGAAACACTGTAGTTATAGTGTCATGAATCCACTAATTCCCACTTTCTCTTGCAACACTCGACCAAATAGTTGCAAGTTATAACCAGGCAGTGTTACAACTATACCCTATATACTGTGTAACATTCAACTTGAGAAACATTGAATTCCTTCTATTGTATGTGTTATAACAAATAAGAAGTTACATCAATTGCATTATGGACTTGGTTTCAACATAAAGCCAAGTCTTTTCACTTGTGGCTTGAAGTTATCCACCACAGACTAAACTATAGTTCTCCCAAGCAAAGAAGACATTTTAACAAGATGGGAAAATGACTCTAGCTTGGTTGAAATTGATTCAAAAATCATAATCCTCAAATTGTAGAGAATATCTTTCTCTACAATTTGAGACCAAATTAAAAATTTTTGAAGCAATATTAACCGAGCTGGAGTCATTTTCCCATCTTGCCAGAGTGTCTTCTTTGCTTGGATAGACTATACTTCACTCTCTTGTTTGACAACAATAAAAACTAAGTTTACGACTCGGAACATTTTGAATAATGTCTCTGCAACTGACACGAGCAAGTCGCATTGTCCTCATATTTCTCGCCACTTCTCACAACAGATGATCCAAATAAGTTCTCGAGTTGAATTTTGACGTTTTCTTTGTCAAAGTACTTTGAGAGAATTATAGTTGAACCAGCGTATTATTTTTCAAGAAAGCTACAAAACACGCTCACAAGTTTGAGTTTTCTCGTTGAGATATACTGATATGAACCACTGTAATTATAATAGATTATGCTCGCAGCTTCCATTTTTCCTATTCTTCATTTGTTGTGAAAGACCCTCATTCATGATCCTCATGACTTTCGATCATGATCAATTGCGGCTCGTATAGTAAAAGATACGGACACTTCACCTGTTTCGTGGGTACGAGCCGCTAGTGATCAAAATACAATATGTATTAATTATTGTGGAAAACGATAATGTAACTCCATGGATTGGAAAGAGATTATACATGTTATCTACGTGTAGAGGGAGAATAAATGGCCACATTACTACTTCGAAGTACCGTATGTGACCCGATATTTGATTATACTGTATTACGGAAAAATTTTAACTAAAATTCAAGTAACTCTTGAGAGGAAAAATTTGAAGTAACTCATCCTATCCACCTAATAGAAGAAGATGCGGATGCAATGTTTCACGGTTTTTCGCATCAACAGATATAGTTTACGCAGGCTGAGAAGACACGCCGTTATAATGCAAAGAACATTGTTACAGAGTGTTTTCTCAGCTTGCGCGAGATGTACCGGCGTCTTCTGAATTTAAGTGCATACTGCTAAGTAGAAAAGCAGCAGCACCATCATTATCAGCACGGCACGCATGAATGTGAACACATCTTTCGCAGTATATGGATGCGTACTGGCCAAATTTGGCTGTTTTTCTTTGGTCACATTTCCGCTGGAAACCTCTCTCCACGGGGAAAAAGCTTTTTCATAAGCAAATCCCTTCACACCATCAACACATAAACATTCGCCAGCTAAGCTGGAGCCTTTTTGCATTTCGTCTTCTTTCAGAAATTCTCTCTTCGAGAATCCCCCTCCTTTTCCCCTGCCCCCTTCACAGGTGTGATGAGAGCTCCCCGACGGAAGACGTGTTTTAAAAATTCAAAAAGAAAAGATTGTCGCACTGTATTCTTAATAAGCCTTTCACCCTCGAACTCACCCTCGACTCTCGATAGTCGCATACTGGTTTAGAGAATCGATTTATTCCCCAGGTGCCTGGGTTGCTATTGACAGAGAAAAATTCTCCATCTGAATATTAGATTGGAGCTGTCTGAGCAAAGATGATAATGGCGTAGCGATTCCAGTGAGACCAACTTCATTTTTGATCACAACTTGAGATTTTTCTGTGCAAATTTGTATTGTACTTTTATGTTTTTCCATCACATGATAATAGTGTAGTGAAACGTACAACCCAACTTCATTTTTGAATATAACTTAAGATTTTTCTCTAGTAATTTGTATTGTACTGTTCTCTTTTTCCATCCCATTGTGAGCTTGGTAATAATTGGAAAACTAGATAATAATGTACACACAAACTATGGATGAAATGCCCACATATAATCTGATTACAAAGATATTACAGTTTAATCCTGATATACAGTAGAGGCTGATTACAGGACATATGATTAGACAAAGATCTGATGATTATAGACAAAGGACAGAGTGTATTGAAATTTGAATTGCACTCTTACAACCTGAGTTCATCTGCATTCTTTCCAGCCAATAATGAGTTGGATAATGATTTCATGAAATTTTATCCCTTCAATATCCCTTCAACACTGATCAAGGTGGATAATATTTCTTGTAATGTATATTGTTTTCCTGGAAAATTATCCATACCATATAAAAAAAGATCTAAGTATAGAAAATATATTAAGATCCTTTTTGTCAATACTATACTCTATTGGAATACTATAGTTATATCATGTAAGGAATTCATGAATGCTATAGCGAAACGACCTTATTTTCCGTTCCATCAACAATATCAGAAAATGTTTCAAACGTATTCGAGTGAGATAAAATGTTCATAGTTCGATAAAGTATTTTTTGAGTAAGTGGACAAAGGCAATGTTGATTCATGTGAAGTGTTGGTGGCTCCGACCGGAAATCGAGGCTTTAATAAGTTTATTGAAGTGTGAAAACATGGGAGAAATCAATTAATCCGTTGTTCGGCACTCAAGTGAAACGTGAAATCGTTGTCAAAGGGCTTTCCCAGCTTTCCCGGAGTTTTCCTGGGCACAAACCCAGCAGAACATTTATAACAAACGATCAGTCTCACACGTCCCGTTGATTTACAAGTTGAATTTCACTTGTTAATTTCACTGAAAAATTCTATTTACTTGTAGCATCGTTAAACGGCGGAAATTTATCGTTCGATCCATGAAAATTTACACCCTATGAGTAAGGAATAGGCACCAAGTATCGGGCAATGAATAAAAAAGGAGCGCCAATAAATTTAGAAGTGTCCTGGAAGCTCCGAAATATAGTGGAATAATATTACTGTGTCAGAGATTTACTGGATTGATATAGTTGAAAATTTGATTTCATCGGAAAACGATAACTGGATGAAAATCTAGTTTCATAGAAGTGTTTTTCATCCACAGATGAATGAATAGGGGAGATTTATTCAGTTCAAAAATCTAAAATTGGTTTTCCATTTTAATAGTAAAGTATAGGCTATAGGCTTACAGATCAGTAGAGTAACACTGCACATTCAGCTTTCGTCCAATTGATCAGAATATATAATTTGATTTCCAAAAATCAAGAGAATTTAGGAGCTACACTAAAGGCTACAATAATTTCCTTCTAATGTGATTGGTACTGAATTTTGAAAAAATTATTTCAATCATAACATGATTAAACATGATTGGTTCATGCCATTTTCAAGGGGTTGAGCCTTTTGTGGAAAGAGTTGTCTGAGGATGAGAGATCCTCACTGTTCTCTCGTTTTGAACTTTCTACATAAATTCGTATTCCTGTGTATCGAAGAAAATTCGCACTTACTTTTCTTTCTGTTTCTTAAACATGCAATATAAACTGAAAATGTGATACAATTCTGGTATCCTAGTACCCCATCCTACTATAAAGTATTATTATACCTTATTTCATCATTACATAACTAACTAGATTGCAATATACAATGAAATAAGGTGCTGTACCCTAATTACGGAATAATGGAGGTCATACAGCCAAAAATGTAATGTCACGATTCTTGATTTAATGATCTTAAATATTTGCTGTCATGCCTTATACACCATCATACCAAAAAAGCTTTAACTACAGTTATTATCTCATAATGGTCTCATTTACAGGTAGATGCTTTGTATCACCTTAATCCTTCTACTGCGATCAGCATCAATTTACTATGATGTTATAACACCAACACTCAATAAACGAACAACCTTATGATACATTACTCAATTATACAACAATTTCGGAAATAGGTAACTCCTGGTGAACAATACTCACCAAGGTATTATAGGGGCCTAAAATCTAAGAAAACTTATGCTTTGATGCATGATGGAAATAGTAATTTATTTTAAATACAGAATACTCATTAATATTACATGCTTCCACCTATAAGTATCATTGCTATTTTGAATGAATAAAATGAATCAATCATAAAACACGAAATATCCTTTATTATTCATGATGTGTTATATAAATCTAATCTATCTGGAGTCTGGGGAGTCAATTATTAATCATCTCATGATCAGTTTTCATCACCATACACACTAAATATGGAGCTGTATTCAATCGCTTGCTTCAAAAACCAGCATTAATAAGAAATATAGATATTGAAAAATGGAAATTGATTGGAGGAAATGAAATACACTTAATAATTAGAGGAAATATAAGTTGCAAATCAAACAAAAAATATAATCTATTTGAAACTAAAATAAAGCAGAGTCATATTTGCTTTGTCATTCCTGAAAACCAGCTGAAACTGAACAAATCCAATTTCCAACATTATCATTATAAATTATTTTTTTTATTATTACCAATCTGCAGGAAAAGACTGTTAGAAAAAGACCAACATACAAGTATTTTTCAAGAAATTTACAAACCTTTTATTGGATGTTTACATGATTTCACCGAGTTTGTTGAAATTCGGCTGAAAGTGAAGTGGAATCAAGGGGCTTAGTGACTTTGGTCTGTGGAAAGACTTCAAATTTTTATAGCTGGCCATTAGTTGGTCGATGAATAATGGAAGAGGGGCGTGGCGGGCAGAGCGGGCAAAGCGGGCGCCCTGGGAATAATTCATTAACCTGAGACTGAAAGGTGGCTTGAGAAGAGCCTCCTGCTAGCAGGGTATAGGCTTCGAACCCGAACCTCGTCCGCATTTGCAAGCAAAAGGCCGAGGCCAATCGAAACTATTGCGAAAAAAGGATGAGGTAGATGGAAGGAGATAGCAGGAAGGTGGAATAAAAGGTAGAAGAAACCTTGGGAAAAGGAGAAGGAATGAAGGAGGAGGGTTTTACATAAAAATAAGGTGGAAAAGGAAGAGAACAAGGAGGACGAGGAAAATGTGAAGATGAGTATGATATCATGAGAAGGAGGAAGAGATATAGAAGAAGGAAATAGAGGAACAGGAGAAGAAGGTAGAGGAGGAGAAAGAGAAGGAAGCGAAGTTGAAGTACTAGAGGGAGAGGTATGGAAAAGGGAAGAAAAAATAGGGCAAGAGGACCAGAGAAAGTAGGAAAAGAGTAGCATAACGGAGAGTAAAACAAAGAAAGATGAGATGAAGATTGAGAAGCAGTAAGACTGAAGGAGAAAATAATAGAAGGGGAAAAGACGAAAGAAGGGAAGAGATTCAGAAGAGAAGAAAAGGAAGGAGTGGAAAGGTAGAAGAAGAGCATGAAAAAAGAGGAGAAAATGAATAAGACAAACTAGGAAGAAGAGTATGTCGGATATGTAGATGAAGGAGGAGAAGAACAACAAAGAAAATTTTAATTGAGAAGGAGAGAAAGAAGAAGGATGAGGAGGAGGAGAAGAATAAGAAGAAGGAGAACGAAAAAGCAGCATCCTAATGCGCCACCTCATCAAGAGTCGGCTGCTTCAAATTACTCACTTGCATCTTTTCTGCCCTCCTTCAAAATCAATCCACTTTCGGAAATATTTCAAAACTTCCGTTCTCATCCAGGTTGAACTATTTCTGATTGTTACTTAAAGCACCTCTCATCTCTTCATCTCAATAAAAATATTAATTTCTTCATTTTTAAGGGTTTGTCTCGTGAGATACTGAAAGAACTCTAAATTTGAAAAGGAATTTGGAACATTGATGGTACAGCCTATATAGTACAGCACTTACACACATTTGGTGTAAGGTTCTTGTTTGAAACGTTTTCCAGCATTGTTGGTAATGCTTAGTTGCTAATGTTTTCACAATATCATCAGCATATTCTCAAATGATATATTATGCATACAATCGAAAAAAGGTTGTTCAATTATATATCTCTGAATCAAGTACAAAGAGAATAATAAATATTTTGGCCATGAACATGAATACTTCCATGTCTATTCTCGGGATTACTAATTACTTGGGATACATATGCGGTTAAAATATTCTCAGATATTACAACAGAATGAACTATCATAGATAAAATAAAGATTAATAATAATAATATAATATAGAATGATAATTTGTAATATGTATACAGTTTCTATACCTTCTCCTGTTCAAATTTGCACTGCAATATAACCATGACAACGCCTTACTATTGTCAGCCCTGGACACTCATAATAACTTTTGACTTTTAAAGGTTTCAAGTTTCTAGATTTCATCTTATGCTCTAACAAAAATATTATGATAAAAAAACATTTGCCAAGATAAAATCTCCAACAGTTTCATTGAGCGTTCTTAATATGGATTCAAGTTAAACCAGTAATCTAGCTCCGTAGTATAGCGTGGGCGTTATCGCCAATCTTTGAGAAATGAGAAGAAACCTCCCAGTCTGAGAAATTGTGAGTGATATGCTAGCTGAGTAAGTCCTCGCCTCGTGAGGTTGGAGTGAGGTCGATCCCGTTCAATTGGTCGACTGTTGCTTTCCTGAGGGTGTGAGAAAGAGAGAGAGATGTTTTGGAGAAAGAGTGAGAGAGATATAAAGTGTGTGACAGAGATATAGACAGAAATTCAGTAAGAGTGAGAGAGATTGAGTGATTCAGTTATGGAGAGAGATTGAGAGAGAGAATATATTGCTCGAGTTACGCAAGTGGAACGCGGATTGAGAAGGTAACGCCTTGCCTTCCTGGATATAGTCTGTCCAAGCAAATAAGACATTTTGGCAAGATACAAAAATAACTCCAGCTCAGTCAATATTAATTCAGAAATTATAAATTTATTCTCAGATTGATGATCAAAATATCTCCTACAATTCGAGACCAAATTTACAATTTTTGAACCAATATTGACCGAGCTAGAGTAATTTCCCCATTTTGTGAAAGTGTCTTATTTGCTTGTTCAGACAATGATCTGCAGCAATGATCTCCTTGCCACTTCTGTTGTTCGCGTGGGTGCGGTCTGAATCAAGGAAACGCTCATGTGTGTGTTGGTGTGAGTGTGTGTGCGGGTGAGAGTGAAATATTGAAGCGAAACTGTTTGTGACCTGAATCTATCCAGCGAATTGCCTCAATGGAAATACACATCTGATCTGGTTCTATCACTAAGTCTGACTCCACTTTCTACCGGCTAAATGTCATTACTTTACTACATAATCTATGTTACTCACGAGTTTCGATACATTGTATTCCCCATCTTATACTAGATAAACCAAGTTGGGAGTTACATAAAATTTTATAATGAAATGAATAAAGTTGCGCCTACAGGACGCCAGTTATAATATGGAGCAGCTACCAATTCTTATCTACGAGCTGACAATGAGTTGCACAATCCAGTGTTAAATGTCAGCTGTAGATAACGGTTGCAGTTGTAAGACTTCTGAATTGATTTCGCTTGAACTACATTACATAATTTTAATGAGAAAAATGATATTTCAATCTGAACTAGTATATAGTATTTTGGATTGAGTTACAGCTTGTAATTACATTCTAGGAACAGAAAAGATCATGTTACGTGTGGTTGAAAGTGGATATTTTCCTATGAGTTGAGATAACTTTTAATGATAGGATACTCATGAGTAAAATAAAATTAGTATGTGATTATAATGATTGAATGAGATATGATATAACGAGAGACTAATTATTTAAATAATTTATATAAATGGTCAATGGTCTATATCTATTATAAAACACAGTATAAGACGATTCATGATATAATAGTAAAATAACGAAAGGTAAGTAGTTCACAATCAGTGATATTATGCGTTATTGAGAATTCAGCTAGATAAGTACGGTATTATTTGACCTAAGATAAAAATTGGAAAACCTGAAATGCATCTATGATCAGCTAGCCTACTTCAATTATTCAAGTAGTAACTAGTAAGGGTTGCTACTGAATCCAATAAAATATTTTCAAGTGATACATTTTAAGAATTTTCTTTTTGTAAAACTTAGTTTTGTTGTGATATCAAATAGAATTATTTCTAAAAGTTTAAATAATTAAAGAGAATATTTCACAGATAAAACTAATCAAACAAGCACTTCTGCTTGAAAATCCTTTCTTGATGAATATTTATCAGAAAAATATTGGTAGGAAATGGTATTATTCTACAGCGGACTGATTGTTCCAGCTTCATAAAATATTATTATTACTAGTGAGCCCCATGGGCTGAAGAACTCGCGTGCGAACTTTCAAAGTCAACTTATGGCTTTAATTATTTTAAAATATGAACCACAAATCATACTAACACGATACCTAGATTTATTCAATACTGAATAATTCCTTTTTGTGAGGATATAGTTTTGTACGGTATATTTTGATCAATCGTTTTCATATTTTGATACATCATTATCCGCAAATCTGTTGCCGCCAATGCAACAATAAAAAGTAGGCCTACTTGTTCAAGACGACTTGACTGCAAGAATTCAGAGTAGACCTAATAACTGAGCAATTCTAACAAATTTACAAAAAATGGATGTAATAACTTTTCCTTTTTTCTGAAAACCATACATACTATATTGAAACTTCGTGTAGGATTTATCCATTATTTAGGTAGCCTATGATGGAAAGTCTTAAAATAATAGAATGGCGGATTACAGGACAACTAAAGAGAATTCGGTGTTTTCCAATGACATGTTCTGTTTGTTTTAGCTCAAAGAACACCGTGATACTACTTTAGTTGGTTCTTTTTGGGACACTCTGTAGAGTCATATTGATCGCCTTTTGTTTTAAATTCAATAGAATTTTGTAAATTACCAATAGTGTATCGAATTAAGAACAGCAGATAAACCAGTAACAAACATTGTAGAGATTCGTTCAAGAATGGAATTTTTTGATTGTATTTCCATTTGGATAAATCAAATATATAAATTATAAGAGATCCCCTTAAGGCTGAGGCCGCACTGCCGGTGGGTAGAGCCTGGAGGGTGGAGGGTAGTTGGTAAATCTATAGAACACGGCATACACACCATCCAAGCATGAGGGTAGAGGGTGGAGGGTAGAGGATAGAGGGTAGAGGGTAGTGGGTGGAGGGTAGTGGGTGGAGGGTAGAGGTAGGTAGGAGGTAGCCTCCACCCTCTACCATCTACCCTCTACCCTCTATCCTCCACCCTCTACCCTCCACCATTTACCCTCTATCCTCTACCCTCCACCCTCTACCCTCATGCTTGGATGGTGTGTATGCCGTGTATGTTCTATAGATTTACCTTCTACCCTCCACCCTCTACCCTCTACCCTCTATCCTCTACCCTCCACCCTCTACCCTCCACCATCTACCCTCTATCCTCTACCCTCCACCCTCTACCTTCATGCTTGGATGGTGTGTATGCCGTGTATGTTCTATAGATTTACCAACTACCCTCCACCCTCCAGGCTCTACCCACCGGCAGTGCGGCCTCAGCCTAATAGCATTTTTCAAATCCCGTAGAAAAGCACGGTTGACTTATTTATTAGTCTGACTTATCAAAGCATGGAAATCAGATGGAACAACAAACTTCTTTCATCAAGAATACTCTTTAGAAATAGCATATGGTAAAATAATTCAAATTTGCCGCCTTTTGTCAGCTGTTCAAATGAATAGACTCCCATCACATGTTTGAACTTTGAAATCAATATTAACATATGATTTCAACATGAAAGTATTTTTTCATTTGATAACATTATTTTCATGATAGCTCTCAAATTTGCTGCTCATAAATCAGCTGTTTCATTGAAATCAGATGGATTCTCCGAAAATAATTTATTCAAATTCCATATGACATTTTTTCTCAGCCGTGATTATTGTGTTGAAATATACGAGAGTATATATAGATATATTGTTGCTGAGAACTTATCCTTTTTACTCCTGAAAAAGGATGAAGGAGTCGATCGATTTCATTGTCCAACGAACTTGACCTGTGTAAAGGTTCGAAGAATATGTGTTCTGAATTTGAAGTTGATTAATTGAGGCATTCGAAAGTTATTGTTGAACATACAAACAAACAAACAAACGAACGGACGGACAACGACTCCGGCGTCTAGTCAAAAGAAGGAACTCGCTAACGCTCCTTCAATTATTATTATTTCTAAACTTCTATTATCATCAACCATCAAAATAAAGGTTATAGATGACAAAAAGCTCTCCATCAGTGAAACAGTAATTGCCCATTGTGTGGAGGACTCGTTGTGAAAAGCTTTATGAAGCTCATAACAGCGATACTACTGGAATGAAGCGGGTCGATAGGGAATATGAATGGACCGACGGAAATGAACGCAATGAGAAAATCTCCCAGTTGAGTAAATTGTAATCATTTTGCTGTTAGAAGTCATGCATTCGGAATTGCATAGAACAAAGGACTCTGCTGAATGCGTACTGCTACATTGGAAAGCGGTTGTAATTTTCATTTTGTAAATTATTAAAAGCTGATCTCGCCATAATGAAACAAGAGGAATAGGACTGGATGAAAAAATGAATTTTCAGTGTTATTCAACGGTAAAGGTTTGAAAATGAAGCGACTCTGACGAGAAACATCAGCTAATGGACAGAAAAATGAATTTTAATTAACATTGTTCATCATAAGAAGTGGAAAAAATATCGCTTAGAATTAGATATCGCTCTATTCTTAATTTCACTCACTTTATATCTTCAACTGTTACTCTTAATGAGTTTTCACGTTCCATTTTCCTATCACTCCAGCCCTTTTCATTACAACAATCCTTAGATAAAATGGATCTAGAAATAATCTTAGAATCTTGACACTATTGCCTAAGAATAATGACGTGGTTTTTTGTTTGAAAAACACCTTACATTTTTGGACAAATATTACAGTATTTTTCTATTAATTTTGGTTTTAGGTTGTAGTTGGAAGAATTATTAGATATTGCAGCTCATCAACTGCTGGATAATTATAATAATAATTAATTAAAATCTCAATTTATTACTATTCAAATAAATGTCCAAAACTGTTCCTCTATCAATTTATTACTGTAGCCTACAATCTAGAATAATAATAATAATTATTAATTAGGATCTCAATTTATTGCTATATAAATAGATAAAGGATATCTGCAACTGCAAATATTGACCAATGTACTAAATAGCAGGCGAGATCCATTGAATGAAGCTGATCAAAAACCTGTGCCCGGACCGGGAATCAGTACATTGGTCAATATTTACAGTTGCAGAAGTCCTTTATCTATTTATATAGCAATAAATTGAGAGTGTAATTGATTATTATCATTATTATTTTAGATTGTAGGCTACAGTAATAAATTGATAGAGGAACAGTTTTGGACTCCTGCCTGTTGCACTCCCCTATGTGTATTACCTATTAAATAAATTAAAATTTGGTAGAGCCTAACTGGCTTGACAATGTGCATTACCAGCACAAAACATTTATCCCAAAAAAATCAGTAATTTATTTCACTACAAAGGTCTAATACTCGTATTATTTCAAATAAATTGGAATTGAATTTTAAAAAATAATTCAACAATAGTATGCAGAGAATAGAGTGGATGAAAAACCAGATGTATATTCTTTGAAAATTTCTGCATAACTATTCATCACTATGTGCAATTTATTTCTTCTGACATATTTATGCGTCTGTATGCTCAACAACAGTGTTGTCAATACTATTCAAAGTACTTTCAA
This sequence comes from Sogatella furcifera, assembly GCA_017141385.1. Taxonomy (NCBI): domain Eukaryota; kingdom Metazoa; phylum Arthropoda; class Insecta; order Hemiptera; family Delphacidae; genus Sogatella; species Sogatella furcifera. The sequence continues at coordinate 32,449,533 of CM029549.1, read as the reverse complement.
ATTATCATACTTTGTATCGTCTCCAACTAGTAAGAACTTCCTCAACTACAAGAGAGAGAAGTAATACTTTCTGCTTTGGAAAGTGTCACAACTAACTTAGTTCAGAGGAACTTCCAAGTTTCATATTAACAACTAGTTTAGAGGCGCCGCTCTGTTTTAGAAGTGTCTCTCCCTACTAGTTGAGCTCCGCAGTTCGTATGTTCCCTTGTGATTTGAATTTATTCCTACAAGAGAAATTTATAAGTTTCAAAATACGTTTTAAACATAATTTGTATGCGATGACTAAAATAATAAATTCTAACGCTAAATAATAACTGAAAGTTTTTCAATAACTCAATAATTTTACTGTTCAATTCAATAATTATACTAAAAAAAATTATAAGGTAGCCTATCATTCATTACATTTGAGGTTCTTTTACGGTATCTGTGAATTTAATGAAAGAGGGAGCTTCAATACCTCAACCAGTCAACTTTACTAACTAACATCTAAATAATTATTATCAACTAACTATTGTGATGAACGGAGATTATAGTCATTTATATGTGAAATGTCATCTGTGTGAAAAGTATGTACTCTAGTATGAGTACTATAAAATACAACAGTCTATAAAGCTCACTCATAGCTACTATTAATTTCAAGAAAAAATGATATTAGTGTTTTGAAGCGAGGTAGCTACACTTCAGACTTCACCATACCTTTTGTTTGACTTAGCAACTCACAAAGACTCTTCAACTCACCTGTCACTTTTCAGTTACTTATTCATTTTCACTAGGGTTTTTTCCTATTTCTTTCAGGGAAGTTCACGTAAATATTGACTCGCTATTGTGTTTCTTCAAACAGTCCCGTTCAAGCAAAGATGACATTCTGGCAAAGTAAGAAAACGATTCCAACTCAGTCAATGTTAATCCAAAAATTATAAATTATGAATCAAATTGTAGATCAGAATGTTTCCTAAACTTAAAGACCGAATTTTCAATTTTTCAATCAATATTCACCGAGCTGGAGTCATTTTTCCATCTTATCAGAATGTCTTCTTTAATCGGACAGACTATATACCTGTACTTTGAAGACTTCTCCGTGCTATTGACTTTTCCCCAGTCAACTAACTTGGTCGTCCTAATGTGTTTGTTGACGGTGTTGAACTTCAATCAGAATCCACCAGATTGACCGAAAGTTCAAAATGGACGGGGCGCCTACAATAATAAAACATAAACATCAGAGAGTAAACATTTGATTATTTGGAAGGTTTTTTCCAAGAAAGTGTTTTTCAAGCAGTTAGTAGTTGAAGAGGACGGAAGTAAGCCCCCATAGAAGGTCCGGTGTTTTTGGAGAGAACAAACCTGAACAACCAAAACCAAAACCATATCTTCCACTATTCGATTAACGAGAACAACAAAAAATATTGTTTTTAAGAACAAAGGAGAGTAAATATTTTTATAGAAGGACAAGATATTGTCTTGATAATTACTGTAATTGATGTTTTTTAGTCATGTTTTATCATTCATTTCTGGAACATTCCAATTGGTAGGCTACCAAGTAAAATTAAATATCAAATGAGTAGAAAGTGAGTTCTTCAATTTCATGAAACATTCCTTGTAAGACTTGCTGGATCTCCGCACTTGTTAACTACCTGTGCTTTATTTCTCATACAATCTTCAATAAAAAATTGACAAAAATCTTGCAAAATAATGAAATGAAGAATATGGATGAGGTTACAGAAGAGTTCTTGTCTCGCATTTATCGATTGTAAATTTAATTGTTTATAAATCCATAGCTTACTGTATTTGCTAGAATAAACCTATCGAAAGATAAGAAACGACTCATTTTAATAGCGGTAGCCTACAATAATTATTATTTGAAAGATTATTCTTTACAAAGATCTCACCTTCTTACAGCATTGGACAAATTCCCTTCTTTTATATTTTACCTTCTTTATTCACATCTTTAGATGTGAGCAAGAAAATATTTTCCACAGACAGAGAAGTTGCCAACGTTACAAAACGTAAATGGAATTCTACAGTATATTCCTCGTCAGCTACTGTTTCTCAACTCAACGTTACATTCCACCCCAGAGGATAATCCACTGTAAATTGTTTTAATGATCATGATGTTCTTATTTTTTTTTCAAATACTTTTCATCTTGATCAACCTTTGAAGAATATATGTACGAATTTTTGAACTTTTGAATTTCATTGCAGAGTACCTCACGTTTTTCTCTATCTTCAGGTATAATGAATTCAAATCCTTATCATTCATACATGATAAGCAGTTTTTTAGTTCTCAAAAAGATAGAAAAGTGTATCTTCTTTTAAGTTTATAACACTTACTAGCCGGCAGGCTCGCTTCGCTCGCCTTCTCCGCCTAGCCAGGGGGCTCCGCCCCCTGGACCCCCGACAGTATAGGCAGTGTGAGTCAAACAGGCTCGCTTCGCTCGCCTGCAAAACCTCTGTCACTGTCAGCTGGCTCGCCTGCAAACTCCGTTCAGTAGGGATTTGAAATTTATTGAGCACAGCATTTCTATACCTAATCTGGACCTGTTAACCTAATTTCAACATTTTCTGCCAATTTGTTCTAGAAAAATCTAAGAAAAACTCCGAAAATTCAAAAAAATAGTAAAACGCTAATATTTAATAGCGTAACCTTGGGAAGTATATCGGACATAGTTTGAAACTTGATTCAATATCTTCCAAATTAATTCATCTATAATCTCGCTGAACCATTCAATTTACAGTTAGGATTGGTCGTATCAAGGCGGAAGAAATGCAACCCGCAACACATCTACAGTTTTGAAAACCTGATACTGGCGTAATCTTGAACGGATTGCAAAAATATTTCAACACAATATTTCTAGACCTTATCTGAACCTGCCCACCAAATATCAACATTTTCTACCGATTGGTTCTCGAAAAATGAGGAAAACGCCGAAAAACTCTAGAAAAACTAAAATATTTGGCGTATCCTTGAAAAGTTTTTAAAATCCTTTCTTATCGCGCGTCTAAACGTCCAACTGAACATGCCTGCCAAATTTGAACACATTCGGTTCAGTGGATTTTTAGTTCAGGTGATAAATGAATGAATGAATTAATGAATCAGTCAGTCAGTGCCATTTCGCTTATATAGATATAGATTGCAGCGTGACTTTAACATCGAGATAACCTCAAAATTTGGTCTATTCCTTGGAAAGTCCTTAGTGACTGCCTCTTCATTTTCCCTATTCCCATTTCCTTAATAATTGATATGAATTGAACATCGAAATATAAATTACAATGTAGAAATTCAATGTATTGATGAATTAAATATAGTCTATATTAAATATAGATTTTAATGCATCTGAGTCGATATTTGAACCATTGTATCTACTGCAGTGATGTTACACTTCCCTTATGAGCGCCTAGTGACGGAGTATGTAGGGATAATGCGCTTTCTGACGTGCAAGATATTAGATTACTGCACGTAGAGCCTTCAATGCTTCAACCCATGAGTTTTAGCGCAGTCCAAAGAGCCCCTTCATCAAGAACCTTACAAACAGAATACATTACACAAAGGTTGTTTGAAGACATAATCCACTCATAAACGTAAAGTTCATACATTTGATGGAGTATGCACTTCTGCATGATCTAGAGCTCAAGTGCGGACCAGGCATAGGTGGGTTGAGCATCAGCACATTTTGCACATGCAAAGGAATAAAAGCCCAAATTGGATTATCTATTTCTGACTAGGTGCGTTCGAGCCTTTAGTCGATTCAATTTCGGAAGGAACCCTTATAGATATACTGTGTGGGCTTCTGATGATTTCAGTAAATTTCTCCACCGATAGAAGATCGGTCATATCATTCATTGCAAATTCTCTCTATTTTGAGAAGATCAAGAACGATAGACCACTCCTAACGAACGTCACGATAGACCACTCCTGACGATCTCCACTTCTATGTGGAGAAAATTCAAAATTTGTGTATATTCTATTATTTATGCACTTTCAACTGAATTTGTAAATGAAACTCTATTTGATATATTTACTTGATAATAACATCATAATATTTGATAAAAGCATCAATCATTTTTGTAATAACTAACAAACTACAATAAAACAATAACCAATAAAATAAACATTACGTATAGTAGTGGAACAAGTATGAATTTTATCACTTTCTTGAACTACAAAGAGAATAAAACTGATACTTAGCCTATTTAATTCTTTCTGGTAGCAAAGGCTTCCAGTAACCCAATTCTGATTGATTGTAGGAGAGCTAGAGGATTATCAACAAAAGTGTCAATTGAAATGGTATTTTAACATACTATATGAATTATGATAATAATTTCATATTCAAATTCAATGTCAATATTAATGACATTAATAACGAATAATGTAGCCTGAAGCTACATGTAATGCCGAATGAAAATTCTATATTTGCATTATTTTAATGACTTTTTATCAGAGCAGATTTTAAGCTGTTTTTCTCCAGTGAGTATTTCCAATCTACAGAAATTCTACATTGTCACAAACAGCACATTCCATAGGAAAGATGATTTTCACAGGAAATTGAACCGGTTCTCAATTTTCATCGAATAAAACTTCACTCTGAAGCACTAAAACCTGACAATCGTTTGATTCACTACCAGAGTTGTGCTACCAGCAGTTGGTAGGCAGCTTCCAGTTGTGGGTAATCCTGCGAAACCACATAGAATGAGTGATAGTGACTTTGAAAATTGCAGACGAATCGTGATTTCTTTTAGAACGCATTTTTCCGTTAGCGGGCCATTTGAGTAACGAGTTACAAGAAGCGAGAGTTTGCGATGATGATGTCTACGTTGGGTGGGGGTGTTGAGAGTTGTGGGAGGGGGCTAAGATGGTGAGTAGGAATAAGGTATAAAGGCAAGGGCAAGGTAAACTAAGGGCGAGGACGATAGAGGGAAGAACGTTAACCCATTGAACAGGTCGTGACGCTTGGGAGATCGTGACTCTCCAACTTCATTGCTTTCTGTCCTGCAGAAGTCGAGATTAGCCGAGCAAATAAAATAACCGACTCGGATATCGTCGGCACGAAGCAGTCGAGATATCGATGTTACATATCCATCAATGTCGACTGTCTTGCCCACTCATCAATGTGTTTTAGAGCACTCGAGGTTCTCGAGTACAGTTTGGTCCGGTACTGCGAATGTCCAATGTTCACGAATCTCGAGTTATGGATGGTACCATGAAGATAATACAGTAATTAGAAAATTTTATCACTCAACGGAAATGGAACTATAAACAGTACTTGAAATCGTTTAGTTTTCTCTCTGAACAAAGTATCGAATTTAAGGAAGCACCAAATACTGTTCCAGCAGGCTTTCAAGGTGGCTTATAACTTATTGTGCTATAATCTATAAATTAGGTGCTATTTTCTGAAAAAGTAGAATTAATTTTATCGTTGAGATAAGTGCATATAATCTTACAGATGAAATTGATATTGTGTGTTGTTTTTTATTAGTAATGTGGTTGCTGGTAAGCTAGTGAACAATCTAGCTAACCTAGAGAGCTTAACTATAGATAGAAAAATCATTTGAGTAAGAGAAAATTGAATTTGACTTTGTCATACAAATCGAACTCTCTAGGGATTACAACCTAGTACAGAATATTATAAAATTCATACGAATTGGGAATTGTGTCGGAAACATTAATTCTATTTTCCTTCAATATACATTACAGCACGTGTTTTTTTTTCAATTCTGATTAATTAAAGATTGAAATGTATGAATTCTGAAATCGATAATTATCAACTAATAGTATTCTCCACAATGAGACCTCTACAATCGGATTCAATTTCAATTAATATCGTTTTCTTTTGCCCCTAAACGGAATTTCATAAAGATTGGGAAGACATGGTAGGAAAGTCATGAGTATGACTAGCCATCAATATCATAAAATAGACCATTTCGGTGTGTGATCTTCGATTTTTTTATGTTTTACACAACACTGATTATTTATGAAACGGTCTCCTGATTCTCCTGTTTTTCCTATTATATCTCAACAGCTCTCACCAGCCGAAGTGACCACACACAAAAGCTCAAACACACTTACCCACGCTCACTTACAAACTGAAAAACCAAATTAATTTAGCTGTACCGTTCTACAAACAATAGCATTGTTTAGATTTAGATGCACTACACGAACATCTACATCCAGTGTATATTTTCCCGTCGAGTTAATTATTTCATTAGCATTTATGGAGTTATAATTTATAGAAGCTGGGTACTGCCTCACTCTGTCATCTCTCTTAAATTCATCATCTCTCTATTATCTTTTTCTCTCTCACTCTTTATCCTTCATACTCCCACTTTCTCTCTCCCACTTTCTCCCTCTCCCTCTCACTATTCTCCCACTTTCTTTGTTTTCCATCCTCTTTCTCACTCTCTCTTTATTCTCCCACTTTCTCTGTTTATCTCTCTCTCTCTTTCATATTCACATTTCTAGAGAGTGTGTGTGTGTGCTTGTGTATGAATGATTATTAAAATGAATATAAAGCATTAGTAATTATTATAATAACATAGAGTTAAAGTCTTGTTTTTACATTTTTATTTTTCAAGTGTATTCTGTTATTTATCTTCTTTTTATCATATTTAGCTATTTATTATATGGAATGGATGTAAGAATTTTATTATTGTAAAGGGTTGTGTGATAGAGAGGACCTAGAGTCCTAACTCCACCTTAATAAGGGCAATTATTTAATTCAATTCAATTCTCTCTCTCTCTGTTACATTCTCCCACTTTCTTTGTTTTTCATTCTACCTCTTTCTCACTCTCTCGTCCATTCTTCCAATTCCTTTCTCTCTTTTATTCTCGCATACTCTCTCTCTCTCTCTCTCTCTCTTTTATTCTCTCACTTCATTTTTCACTCTCTTAAATTCTCCAACTTTTTTTTACATTCTCCCACTTCCTTTCTCTCTCTCTCTCTCTCTTCGATTCTCCAATCTTCTCTCTCTCTCACACACACTCACTCTCTCTTAAATTCTCCCTTTTCTCTCTCTCTTTCTCTGATCCTCCCATTTTCTCTTTCTCTCTCTCTCTTACATTCTTCCACTGATACTCACAACCCTCTCCTTACACTCACTCTGTTCCTCTCTTTGTACCTTTCTCTTTCTATTTATTTTTTTCACCCTCCCACCATTCAGTTACCCAGAGTAGCAAACAAAACCGACCTCGCGGTGTCGCTGTAAATTGTTTTTGTTTGTTTTCCGTTACGCACTGGCCTTGCTTGCTCGCTACTGCCACTAGTCACAGCAGTTTAATTTTATGAATAAATCAAATCAACTTTGAACTCAGCCTACATGTGCTATGAATATAAAACAGCATCCAGTATCGGTTTGTTGTGAAACTGTAGGCCACTCTTCACCTTTAATTGGTTGTGGAATAGGGCAAAAACTGAAGGGTCAACGCTTTGAACCTATAATGTAGAAATTTAGTGGGTAGATGGTGATTCTGATGCCTCCAGCCCTTATGCTGTATATTCGCTGGAATAGAGAGGATTGAAATATGAATCTATGAGAAGTAAATTCATTCTATGGTTGAACAAACTTAAAATAAGAAATACCTAAAGATTGATTTGAAATGTCAACTCACAGTTTCAGCCAAGATATTACACGTTGAAAATTATTAAAGCTCATGAGGGTCTTATTTGAGTCAAAATAAGTGTGAAATTCATTAAGCTATTTGGTCAAGTTATTTGTGTTTGATCGAGGTTGAATTTTTACTTCTCAACATGATTTGTACTCAGAGGTTTGACACAGTTTAAACTTTAAACTATCGTTTCATTGATCTCGGCCCAAACGTACAGGTATGTGAAGCAAACGGGCCTAAATACGGCACTAGAATAATAATAAAAATACTAATTGATTCTAATTCTTCCATCAACGGAACTAGAAGTTCGACTTTTTATGGTTGAACAATATTATTTCCCAATAATAAGAGCTCCTAATTGTTCAAGTATAACTTCCCGAAGTTATGGTAGAACAATAATATTATTATTCCCTCATCATGACAACTTGTAATTGTTGGACAAACTATTGTTCTATAGCTGACTTCCAATCAGTTTCTGGTCCGCTATCTGATGTTTTGTGGGCTGAAAACTAATGCAAACTGTTCATAAGTTATTCACAATTGAGTGCTCCAGAGCGGCTGACAATTAGCTGCATGAAACTTGAGGCAGTCCTTAAGGAATACATGTTTCTGTGTGCGATAACCGCAACTGAGACCGTATTTGCGTGTGCTCTACAAGTCGAGAGAAGTAGTCTACAAGCGCAAGCTGCAAGCACGTTGTATTTGAACAAGTTGAGCCCCAGGGGGACGTGAGGTGTTACCGGGATGCGTGATATATTAAATGTGAGTAATCTCTGGGGGAAAGTATTCCTGTCGTTCTCGGTAGTCATCACCCCAGGACTGGATTTTAATACGCAACAAGCGGGTGAAAGTAGATGATCAATTACGGTCTTTCCAACGGTATTACGAATACTGGACCTACTCAACGTGAATTGTTATAGTCATACCAAATGAAGTTGTTATTATAAGTCTAGCTTTTAATGTTTAGGATTTAATGTATCCATGAAAATAGACAAAATATTGATATAATTCCTTCTTTTGTCTTCATCCTACTTGAGCTGTTGATGATAATAAGCTTGAAACTTAAATAGTGAATACTAATGACTTCCACTTTTACAACAGTACTCACGATTTTGTTGCTTGTCGGGCGAGTTTCGTGGTACTGAGCCACATCTTCATCATCAAGGAGTAACTACGCGGAGTAACGTCAGCGTACTAAGAGTATCTAGTTACTCCTTGTAAGCTGAAGAAATGGCTCAGTGCCACGAAACGCGGCCGACGAGCAGCAATCTCGTGAGTACCGTTGTAGAAGTGAAAGTGATTATTAAGTAAAGCCAGTAAATTGTAATTTAATTATAATTGGTATTGGGAGGCATTCTGTCCAGATGACTGCACCAATTCCTTCTATTTTGAACTATTTTGTCAATCAATGGCGTAACAGATATATATAATGTAAAGAGACGAGGTCTCCTTGGAAGAATAGCCAACTGTGACCAACTAATGATATACTAGAATTGTAGATTGTAGTGTGAAAAGAATTGGGTAGCTCGGTTTGTGATTGAAGAGAAAAAATATATATTTGGAGCCTGATGAGAGAAAAATGCACATGAAAGATCCTACAATAGTCTAATTAGAAATGTGTAATTTCAAAACTCATACCATTTGCCAAACTTTGATAGATGACGATTCTATAAGCACTGATTTACTCGTACATAAGATGAAAGGACATTTAGTTCAATTCCGATACAATCACTCTGCTTCTTCCATGTCCACTGTCCACAAATTAATCTCGAATTGCAGCCCAGATTGGGATCGTCCATTAGTTCGATTCGACTGCAGATTGGTCAGTGTTACTTGTAGAGTAGATGAGAAATCTGGCATTGACATTGCGTACAAAGAGAAGGTCCGCCTACAAATTTCCAGCTATTTGCTTCATTCCAACGTACGCTGGGTGCATCAGTGAGTATGCCCAGTGACTAACCCCTATTCAATGTAACTACCAGCTTGGAGCACATTATATTTCCCACCTTTTACATGTTATGTCGAGTAGGAAGTTATATCAGATTATAGTGTAAAAGGGTCCATAGCTGATGAAGAGGTGGCTCCATTTATATCTCATCAGGTCCAGCTGAACTAAAACCGACTGCAGACTCTGTGTGCTGTGTCCCCAGCATTAGGATCGCATAGGAGTCATACTGCAATTAGAGAAACATTAGTAGGCCCATGTGCCTTCTCTGTGGTACTACTGTGGTAAGCGTCCAATTTCTCTTTACATATAGTTGTCTCTCTTTCTCTCTTTCTCACCATCCCTGTCCTTTTCGCTCTTTCAAATATTCTCTCTTTGAAGCTATCCTCCATCACTGCCTATTCTTGTATATCTTGTTCTTCAGACCTCTCTATTATATTTTCCTTCTAGGGCTCTATACTTTATAACACACTGAAAATGACATTGAAAATGGGCTAAAGCATGAAACAAGTCTGTGTAAAAATAATACTTTCAAAGTTTATAAAGGGTATTTGATTTATTTAATTTTATCAATCAATTATTTTAAATAGCCCCAAGTTTAAAGTTTAATTTCCCAAACCATTCTTATCAATCATTCTCCAAGATTATTCAAGAGTGAAGTGTAAGAGAGGTCCAGCTTCGCCTTAACTTCGCCCTTCCATGTAAAATAAATGCATCAATTCTAAATCTGATAATTATAGTTACTTCCATCCTTACCAATCATCCATTTTCGTCTCATCTCTCTACTCCCTCAGTCCTATCTCTCCATTTCCTCACCCATTTTTTTCTTGCTCCATAACCTGGTTTTCTCTCAGGTTTTCATTTTCTCTTTCTCAAACTGACTGATTCCACTCAAAAGCATTGGACTATTTTCACGTCACATCTCAGACAAACGCCTTTATCATAACAAATATAAATTATGTATACTTCGAGAATCAATTAGTATCTCAGGATCTGCTTTCCCGGTATATTTAGCCTGAAACTACAAACAACGTAGGAGAAAATCTGAATTTGTTGTTGAAAAATAGTGAACTATTTAAAAATTCCTTCAAAACAACTTAGTGAAGACAACTTCTTTGTTTAGTAAGTGTTACATAATTTTAGGGAATCGAAATAACATTCTTCCTATTTTGATCACTGAACAGTTAAAAAAAATCTCATCATGTTAAGCCTATTTAATTCATGTTGCACACATTTTTAGTCTTGGTACCAAGATCATTGCTCAGCTGAGAATTCTTCACCAATACAAACAGACCATTATCAAACCCCTAGAATCATTGTAATTCTATCCATTCCTTCTGATTTCCATAATTTAACCAGCAATTTGGTGGCGTCACATTAGGGTAAGGTATAGTTTGCGTAAGCTGAGAAGACACGCGTTACGATGCACGTTACATCGTAATGACGTGCCTTCCCAGCTTGCCCTTCCAGCTTTTTTCGGCTTATAATGACAGAGGAGTCGGTTAGCTTGAAATTCAGAAAAGGAGACTGTTGTTAGCTTGGTCGAGTATCAAAGATGGAAAAAGAGAGGGATATAAAGAAAAAAGATAGAGTTCCACTTGGAAAGTCTTGATGATAACAAAAAACTTCTCCAACAAACGAGGCCTGCTGAGACTGAATAGGACGGGTCTTTACAAAGTCGGTGGAATTCTCTTAAAAAAGGAAATCCATTTATAGACGCAAAACAGAGGGGCTTCTGAAGCAAACCAGCGTAACACTGCGTCTGTTAGGGGATGTCTAATCTCTATTGTTGCTTTTGAACTTTTAAACTGGATTTTCAAATAATATTCCATTTACTGACACAAACACTGATGTTGCACAATGAAATGCTTATTCCCTACGATGGAGTATACAAGACATCCAGCAAGAAAAACCTCTATTTGATTATAAGGCAGAATGTAATCATGTTCAGCCTAGGGATGCTTCTGTACCGACATCCTCATTTATAAAAATAATCTGAATAGAGAAGTAAATATTCTCCTTGATTCTTCCACAATTGTGGAAAGTATGGCAGTTGAATTCATTGAATCTCACAATATAGAGACATGAAATTGCTCAAAAGTAAAAAAGGAACAGTACGTCTTGTTGTTTTAGAATATCATGTTGATATCACTCATGAGTCATGATGATGAATAGAAGTAATGTGTTATTACCTAGATGATTGAGTAAATAGTCCTCATTATTTTGTAGTCAAAGTTCCAAACTTCACATTGTTGATACAATAGAATTTTTTCTATGTATTATTCTTTTTTCTCTGATTGACACAGAAATTATTTAGAAGCTAAAATAAATTTTCATTCTACCTCATTGTTGACCATAAAGCAAAGAATTCTATATTTCATGTTATCAACTAGAGAACTAATGATCGTAGAAGAAGGTAACTTTTTATTATCCAGTAGAGATTCTCCACAACTACTTTCGTTTATATTTTTTTAAATTAGATAATAAATTTCTTCATTAATATAATTTTTCTGTCTGATGGTGTGGTGGCTTTTCAAAGATTGGTGTCTATTTCTTTTCCTAATAAAAACACTCTCGTACTCACAGAGCTCCCCACAAAAAATGATTTTTATTCCGGTTCTCGGAAGAGCTCTTCTCAATTATCGAAATCCATTTTTGAAGAGCCAGAGTTGAACTCACATTAGGATGTGCATCTTAAATCCCCTCGCTCTTTTCTTCCGCTAGTCATTAGAGAGACTGGATCATGAAAAAGAGTAGTTTATTACCTCCTCATCTGCATGCTTTTATGAAACCTTTCAGTTTCGTTTCCGATTTGCATGTAAACAGTCCTCTAAATTACTTGCAATAGCGCACTTCTCATAATTTCCTTTTCAAATCTTCGCGTTCACTTCGAGGATCTTTTTCCATTATCGTGCAAACCATTCTTCCCTTCCTTTCATTATTATTATCAAGCATCTTAAAAGATTCTCTCATAATTTGATCCCACTTCATATCTTGAAAGCTCAGATAATACTAATTCTTTTAGCTGAATGAAGTTCATTTTATCCCTAGTATCAGAAGAATGTAATAATTATCTATTTCGATTATTACTGTAATGCATGATAATCATGTTTCATCATAAAACTATAATGTTGCAATACTTATCTGAGAATACTGTGATCGTGTGTAGTCGAGTAGTGTAACTTCAATTCACTTCATCGTCTCTTGGAATTCCTTGATGGATTATTGGGTATATTTGATGAAACATAAAGAACTTTGAAACTTAGGGCTGTTTAAAATAATTGAAAAATAAATAAAAATCAAACACCCTTTTTTGAAAACTTTAAAATTATAAAAAACACATACATGTTTCGGGAACTAAGCCACTATTTTTATCCACATTGAGAATGGGCTTAGTTCCCGAAACATGTATGTGTTTTTTATAATTTTAAAGTTTTCAAAAAAGGGTGTTTGATTTTTATTTATTTTTCAATTGATGAAACATACCTATTTCCAACTGTAGAGTACTGAATTATTATTTTGAAATATTTCCAACAATCAGCAAGATCTTTGCATTATGCCTAATACTAGTCTCTTTTTTTAGGTGAGTGCCACGTTTCAAAATTCTGGCTTCGTCTAACAGGTAAATAAGCTTCATGAACGTATTTCTGTAGAGCAACTGTAGGCCAACTAAGGTATCGGTCGAACTGCTTGTGGATCGCTCACGAAAATTTTAAATAGTAAAGTACCTCTAATATAATATGCTTAACCCAATGAGAAAGGAAGAAGATTCAAGAGGGTTTCAGGAACAAAGTTACTGGAAGTATTGATAGAGCCTACTATTCTAAGGATTATTACGCTGACGTTTCCTGATAATTGGAAGGAATAAGATTTAAATTATAGATTGGATGAATCATCTAATAGTATTTAATTTAATATTCCAATCTATTTGAATGGGAATAATGATATTAAATTTGCCAAGGCGTATAACATATAATGTATCAAAAAATATTTTACTTTTCTTATTTTAATGTTTAGAAGTTGTTATATCGATTTCGATTTTAGTAAAGATTTTAAAACATATTTTAGTGTCGAAAATATTCATCGAAGAGTTTTGATCAACTTGAACTTCTCTCCAACAGTCATCAACTCTCAACCTTCTAGAAAGTTTGCAGGGAAAAATGTCTTTGAAATTTGAAAGAGACCAAGGTTTGGCTAGAGAATATGAGAGAGGCAGCCCAAAATTTTAATCAGGGAATTCTTATAATCAACTTGTTTGGCATGGAAAAGATGAGACGAAGTTCTTTCAAAATGGTCATTTCAAATTCAGCAGGCTGAGAGAAGGAGAGTAACTTGTTTAATATTGAAATAGTTGTTTGGTTAGTTGAACTTCCACATTTTTAAAAGCAAGAAAACTTCGGAAACTTACTTTCAAGTCCTCAGCAATATTCTTTCCTGAAACGGGCCATACTCGTTTTTTATCATCTTTCAAAATAAAAACCCTATAACTTTTTCTTCTTTATCAAGACATTTTTCCTTGTATTGATAATACTTTCTTTAAATGATCTTCTTCCTGCTTGAATATATAGAAAATATACAGGGTGTTCCAGGAGGAATGTGCAATACTTCTCAGGCTGATTCCTCACACCAAGTAGACAGAAAAGTTCCATGGGACCATCCCCCAAAAACGCTTTGTTACCGAGATAACAATATATTAATTTTTCTAAGTTTTTAGAGGCTTTAGTGAGGTTCTAAAATAAACAATTTCCATGTAAAATTAGCTGAGGAGTTCAACGAAATCAGTTCCAAGTTTGTAACTTGAACGGTTATTGAGATAATTGGAAAAATATGCTAGAGAACGCCATTTATCAACAATAAGGGTTATAACTGGATAAGGAATCATGAATTGTATTTTTTATTAATGAAAGTTGAAGAGAGTCGGATTCTGAAGAAAAAGTTAAGTGGCGGCGATTGAGTAAATCTTACCCAAATCTCAGAAATGGCGATCAAAAATCGCAAAATCGCTACTAAACACAAATTTATCACTTGTGCTATGTTTTGTCAATTTTACGATTTTTGAGGAATCAGCCTGAGAAGTATTACACATTCCTCCTGAAACACCCTGTATACTTTCTGCTTGTAGTACAGTGAAAATATCCATCAGTAAATTGAATTATGGTTTAGAAATTCATAATACTGTATTATATTCATGATGACAATATTATTATATAATTCTCCATTAGAAGACACGAGTGTCGAATTCATTCAAGTACATAACTTAAATAATCATACAGTATTTTGATATCATTCTTGTTTTAACTTATCTCTATATATAAAAGCGAAATGGCACTGACTGATTCATTCATTCATTCATCACCAGAACTGAAAATTCACTGAACCGAATGCGTTCAAATTTGGCAGGCATGTTCAGTTGGACGTTTAGACGCGCGCTAAGAACGGATTTTAAAAACTTTTCAAGGATACGCCAAATATTGAGAACCAATCGGTAGAAAATGTTGATGGGCAGTTGGTGGGCAGGTTCAGATAAGGTCTAGAAATGTTGTGTTGAAATATTTTTGCAATCCGTTCAAGATTACGCCAGTAATCAGGTTTTCAAAATTGTAGATGTGTTTTGGGTTGCATATCTTCCGCCTTGATACGACCAATCCCAACTGTAAATTCAATGGTTCAGCGTGATTTTAGATTAACTAATTTGGAAGATCAAGTTTGGAACTTTGAATCAAGTTTCACACTATATATACTTCCGATATACTTCCCAAGGTTACGCTTAATATTAGCGTTTTACTAATTTTTGGAATTTTCGGAGTTTTTCTTAGATTTTTCTAGAACAAATTGGCAGAAAATGTTGAAATTAGGTCAACAGGTCCAGATCAGGTGTAGAAATGCTGAAATAAATTTCGAATCCCTTCTGAACGGAATTTGCAGGCGAGCGAAGCGAGCCTGTTTGTCTCAGCTCTCACTGACAGAGGTTTTGCAGGCGAGCGAAGCGAGCCTGTTTAACTCACTTACATTGCCTATACTGTCGGGGGTCTAGGCTAGGCGGAGAAGGCGAGCGAAGCGAGCCTGCCGGCTAGTGTGTAGGATAATTCTTAAAAAATGTGGAATAAATTATTCTAGTAAATTCTGTGATCCAATAATGTGATTCTAGTGAAAGAATATAATTGCGAATAATGATTGTTAACATGGTAGTTGATAAAGAAGAATATAATTTAGATAATTATACGAGTAGTACAGTAGTTATAGTAGCGTGATTGAATGGAGTTTTTGGCGTTATTATACGTAAAAAACTCTAATTCCGATTTTCAACCAAAATCTGTATAGACCAGAGAGAATAGAATAGAATAGACCTATTGCTATGCTCATGATATGTAATATCTTGAAAAATGTATGTTCCACTTTGGAGTTCATTTCATTATTGTATTCGTAATCGGATTCCAAAGTAATTCATCGCTTCGATAGAAATCGAAGAGTCAATTTTGAAAATTCATATGATGTCCCTTCTCCTATGTCAAGTCCATTTCCAGTGTTATTTGAGCCTTTTGTATCCGAAAAGACATTCCAAAAAGTAACAAACAATAGCCTATTGTCAGTAGCCTATAGTAGGCTACACTCTCCCGTAACAGTTTCAGTACGAAACAAAGCGTCGTTGCGAAATCAACGAATTGATGAATCATTAAATAATACACAAAAGCGTTTTCAATTGATGAAGCTGTTCAATCTCATCTAATCAACCTCCCCAATTCTTCCATTTCTCCTCTCTTTCTCTCTTACTCAATCTCCCTCTCACTCTCTTCCCTCTCTCTCCCTCCTTCTTTCTCTTGGTGAGGGTATTGCAGAGTGCATCCTGTCCCCCGAAGCATTGGAAATCCGTAGTCTCAAGAGGAAGGCGCTCCAAATTTAAGAGGATTTGTGACGTTTGCGCTCCGAAACAGCTCTGGGCCGAAATTATGTTCTGGTCGCCCCGACTTGCTGGCTATTGACCTTTACGAGAAGTTTATTGTTACTGCCTGTAAACGAATCATATTCTGTGCTGCTGGCCTGTTGTAGCCATAGAGAATAGTATAGTACAAGTAGTATAGTATAGTAATAGTGTAGTTGGTTTTAGCTTACACCACTTTCACCGTCTCTAGTGTGCCTAGGGCATTCAGCGATTCAGCCTCGTATTTCAAGCACATGCGAATGTCTGTTTGCTCCTTGTGTCTCGTGATTTAAACTTGGTAGATTTCGACGCTCCGCTGGAAGTTGTAACAAATTTCGGTGGAGCTCGATCGAATCTATGGTTCCTTTGCTGATAACAATCTTCATAATATTTTCCTTTGGCATTTCAAGAAGACTGGTTCTACCTTTTCGTATAGATTTGTTTGGGAGATACACAGATACTATTACTCAATAATGATCAATCTCTCTCCTTCATGACAAACCTACCATACACAACATTCATGTTATTTATATTATTATCACATGTATGTTATTTTACCGTGTATGTAACGTACAGTAATGTAAAGTAAAAAAAATAATGTAGCCTAATGTTTATGATTGCAACAAACTCGATTATAAGTATTGTTAGTAGACTACTATCAATAGATCATCAATCTACTAGAGATCTATCAATTTGTTTTGGACGACATATAATCAACAATAGGATTTCAAATAAATTTTACCACTCATGAAACTTAGTTCATGTTCATAGTAAGCTTTCATAATTAGCTTTATTCATGGTCACATTAAGTTCAATCATACTTGCACTACAATGCACTCAAGTGTCATTATTTAGCACTTTGCAAGTAGTAATTTGTTTCACTTGCCCTGATCATCATTAGTTTCTAATATTCTACTTAGTTAGGCTGATTGCAAAAAGATCAAAATTTTATTTCACTGTTACGTGGTTATAATTCTATGTATTTTTCTGATATTATGAAGTGTAAATTTATTTAGACTACTACTTTTTTATTGCAATAAGTTGATATGTAAAACTTTTTTGTTGTTATGAGCAAGTGAAATAAAAATATTCTATTATTCTATTCTATTCATACTTAGCTAACTGTTCAGTATTAGCTTTTGCTCGAGTAAATTCGAATCGTTTAACGTTTCCTCGTTTCTAACCCACTGAACATCCAACCAATTGATTAATATTGCTGCTCAAACGCAATAATCTTTCTACCATATTGAAAATATTTCTAAATTTGTTTTGATTCTAATCTTTGTAACCATTCGAAAACAAGTTTAATTCCATATAATTTTAGAATTCACCCAAGTATCTGAATTCTGCTAATCGGTACAAAAATCACTGTGAAAGTTAATTTTCTGATCAAACTCAAATAGCCTAATAGCCAAAGGCTGTTGTCCAAACGCTTGAATCAATTCTCTCGACACCAGAAAATTGTCACTTATCTTGTTTTGGTTTTGGTTGCTCTCAATTTAATGTTGTTATTGAAAACATTTAACACTTATCAATCTTGATATTGATTGTTATTGGTGATAAATGAAGATATAAAGAGATTTCTTATGAACTTTATCTGATTTCTAAACAATTCAGATTCCAGCGAATCAATTAATTCAGAAGACCTTTCTTCAATTGAAAGTTTAGATTCATATGAATAGCTAATCGTTTAACGTTTTAATAAACTATTATACTGCATAATTCAACGGTTGAATTTTCTTCTATCAAGAAGATACATTTATTTGCTACACAATATGGTACATTATATTGGATAAACCAATTTTTAAAAAACAAGTATATGAGTTTCAATAATTATGCAACTCTATTGATGATGTTTCCATTCATGATAACCAATCATATTAATACATATATGCATAAATATATACATGTTGGTTCATGTTGTATACAATGTTTCGAGAACAAAAGATTAAAGATAAGCATATGAAGAACATGAACAAATATAGACACATATACTAGAATCCTCTTGTGTATTCTAGTATCCGTGAATATAGATTAGTATTAGAATAAAGAACCAGCATACTATATAAAATAGCTTTGTCATCAGACAATATTGTTAACAGCTACCACAAAATATTGCAAAAAGAAATTATGGTTTGAAAGCGAAGAATCTTGGCAGAGGATACAAGAGATTTTTCTTGGCAGCATGGTGCTGATTCTGTGGATACATCAGAAACAAGTTTATAATAAGGAAATCGTGGAAGAGGAACTATTTTGTGAACCCTATTGTTTAGCTTTCTTTAGCATATTTATCTCTTCCGTCTCTTATGAAAATCAGTAAGGCTATTGAGAGAAGACAGCTATGTAATCAATGTAATCTTTTAAGAGAAGTTCCATGATTGAAGAAATTTTATGATGAAATAAAATAGCAACTCCCGATGTTTAAGATATCTTGATGAGAGGGCGAATAACGATTAGAGCGAGATATTGTGAGGGACAACTTGTATCAGAAACCGGTTTCACGTTTCCATAGTCAACAAAAGTTCAATAAACTGTTGGTTTTTACGTGGAAATAGCATTTGAAAACATCGTAAAGCGCACCCTCGGTCATAAATTATTGAGCTTGACACATTCACTTTACTTTTGACTCTTTACTAATGACTCCGTCTCTTCTCAGGGTTTAATCCACCAATACAAGCTTCGATAGCTTTTCCAATTTGCTAGCTAAACGTGTTTTACCGTAGAGTTGCATGATTTTGCCGTGAAAAGAACGGGAAATATGAGCACAGGTATTATTAGCAATTATGCCTTTGATCACTATCTAATCAGAATCAACTAAATCCTTATTTGAGTTGTAATCTCTTCATTGTTTGTTCAATAATTACTTTTTCCATGATCAAAGATACCAATATTTATTATTATTAGTTTATTTTTCAACAAGAAAAACGTGGAAATGTGACGTAAAAATTTCCAAATGCTCATACTTTACAAGCATACAAGGTATGGAATCATACAAGGTTCAATGAGTATCGAGACTGGTTTGATAAATCGATATTTAGTGGAAGAATCATTACAGGCACTTGATACTTTTGAAATATGTATAATATTTATATCTAATTCAATTGTTAACTTTTTAGTGTAATAATATTGGAATCGTTACAACTTGAAAGTCAGCATGGAGAGACGCTTTTGCCAATGATGTGAACTTGTATCATTTTTTCAAGCTCACTAGCATGTATTTATAATTTAAAAGCATATCTTTATTGGATTATATCCTAAGAAATAAATAAGAATCATATCTTTATTGATCATATTCCGTGTATTTAACAAAATTTTATTCTGACAGAGATCCGTTGGACATACATAGTTATTCATGACCAAGAATGTATGCCGTCAAATAACGATAAAACTCTGAATAGTCTTTCTATTTCGAATTTCTCATTTATATTTGGATTAAAATCCAGTTTCTCGTCAATTCCAAGAAGTGTCAAAACTCCACACAGCTCAAAAACATTAGTAAAACCTCCTACCGATAAGAAATCAATCTTTCTTGGTGATCACATAACTTCTTGTACTTTTATTACCTCATGATCGCCATCAATCATGATTTAATGCTCTACTATCACTGTACCAGTAGTCATAAAACTGTTCCATAACACAAAAACGTTTTTGTAATTATTTGTCAAGAGATCAATAAGGTTATCTACGCCAGTCAATCTGTAAACGATTAGTTCCATGTTCCATCATTTGGTGCTGTATATTGTATAAATGCAGTATGATGTGCAGTAAGAATTTCTCGTAGAATGATACGTGGTGTGGTATCAAAACCTCATAAGTACAAGAGTAATCCCGAGTATTAGTGGGAGTGCGTTCAACCCCAACGCAATAAAGATAATTTGAAAACAAGAATGCGTCAATATAGAAGATGGGTAACGTGGCTCGAAACGCATCTATCAATTAGAAAGTGACGGTATTCTGACGCACCCTCGGTTTGAAAAATTATTGCGGCGATTGCTCATCAGACAGTGATAATGCCGAGGGGAGCCAAGATGGCTTTGTGTCGAGGGCTGTGATTGGAGGAGGACGAAGTGACAGTAAACAGACGCCAGACGTCACATGATAGCGTAAGCTACAAAGTATGCCCGGTAACGATAAGAGCGCGTTTTTATTTAAGAGCAGCGATTGATGTGGGGTGGAGGGGGAAGGTTTGAGAGGGGGAGGGGGTAAGTTAGGGTGCATCACGCAACCTGGATGCTACTATTAATCTTTTGATCCTTTTAAAAACGACAACCCCTGTTCTGACCCGAGGGTCATATGCTCGCCACTAGTAGTACTGTATACTTCCAGCTTGGTCAAGCCCCAAATTGCTAAATAGATGACATAGTCTGATAGCAGTGTAACGGATTGGACCTTGCGTCCTTAGACCCTTCTGCAAACGGTCAGTTAAAAAGTGATTCAATAAATAAGATAGTATTCAGAATGGAATGGGGTATAGAGAAGATAGACGAAGAATGAGATGGTAGTAGATTGACATCTATTGTAGCAATTGCCTTGGATTTATCGATTTGTTAGTTTGTTTAATACATGTATATAGGCATAGGGAGAATCTACTTACTTAAAGCTACATCGTGCAAGCATTAAGCTTGGATATTATAAGTAGTCAATAATGAAACATCGAGGTGTGAATCCTTAAATAAACTGCACAATAAGTAAAACTTATATTTTCTAGGGCTACTGCATTTATCAAACTTTCAATTAATGAAGATCAAATATTATTTGCATTTGATAATGAATTTAATACGCTGAAACATGTTATGCAAAATAAAAATATTTGAAAAGGGTACTTTGATCTTCATTAATTGGAAGTTTGCATAATGAGTATTATGGATCCCAAAACGACTCCTTAGAGATTTATCTAGTTAACAAGTATACTCTTTAAAAATATCTCAGAGCTTCCCTTCCTCAGTGGAATCGATGATCCTTCCAAAAATAATTCAAATACCTTGTAAATAGTGCTAGAAAAATCCTATTACCTTACTTTGTCTATAACAAGTATTTTGTTGATGACAATAAAAACATTTTGATTTGATTTTGTTTTTGACAGAACTATAACTCATCACTCAGAGTGATAGAGTTTGATGAAATTTTCAGTTCATCAATCTTATCCATGGAAATAGCGCGTGCAATATCAAAGAGAAGTTTAATCAAATAAGGTCCAGCAGCTGAAGGGTGAAGATGTACAGGAATAGTGACGCAAACAGCACAACAGCATTGTTCAATGTTCATTGCATGGGATGGGACAATACAAAGACGAGATGTGTATCATGCTAGCAGTGGGGATACCGCTTGATCTGAAGAAGTATTTACCGGGACTGCCAGTGAAGGGAGAAAGCATGTTGACACACGTCAAAACATCGGTCCGGTTCATTTCAACGAACCTATTTGTTTTAAACGCGCCCCCAAACAATCAGCTACACAATTCAACCCCTATCTCCCTTTGTGGGCATCAAAACCGAGTAGAATTAATAATTGAATTGTACGGATGACAGAAACAGTCCGAAAGAAGTTGTCGTACAAGTCGCTCATGCGTGACTGCTTTCCTTTCCAATCAAAGTTAATGTGTTCGGTAGAGAAAGAGAGAGAGAGAGTTATGTGTTGAAGGGTTGTGTGTGTTCCAATAAGAATACTGAAATTGAATAAATATTTGCTTTGCATTCCATCTAATCCATTTGTTAAAACAATTCCTTATCTTCCTTTGCTTCCTTATCATTTGTTGCAAGAAAAAGAAGACAGTAACCTATCATGTAATTCATAGTTTATACTATAACACATTTTGGATGATACATGATTCAAAGATATTTTATGGAATTGTAGGCTACAGTGGAATATTGGAAAAATTCTCGATACCATCCCTGCTAGTTTGTAGACTTGTCTTTTGAGTCGATAAATTTAAAATCAATCACAAATTTAATCCATTTTTGTGTTGATAAAAATTAATGTGATCAATAGTCTGTTATTCTATGAAGTTTTGTAACACTGTATTATCCAGCTAACCAAAGAACTGAACTCATATTGAAAACATCAGTAATTCACCAAGCATTAGGCCTACCTCAATTTTTTTAATCTATGAGGAGAGAGCCGGCATTACCAATGAAAAATTGGTATACTCTCGGCTTCCCCCTCATATTTTGAAGATTTATTAGTAGCAGCATAATATAGTCATTTTGTTTTCAACACTGGTATAGTCTGTCCAAGCAAAGAAGACCGCCTGGCAAGATGAGATAATGACTCCAACTTGGTCAATATTGTTTTAAAAAATATCGAATTTGTCTCAAATTGTAGATCAGAATGTTTCCTACGATTGACAAAGAAGACCCTTTGGCAAGATGAGGTAATGACTCCAACTTGGTCAATATTGTTTAAAAAAATATCGAATTTGTCTCAAATTGTAGATCAGAATTTTTCCTACGATTGAGACCATAACAATAATTTTTGAACCAATATTGACTGAGCTGGAGTCATTTTCTCATCTTGCCAGGCGGTCTTCTTTGCTTGGACAGACTATACCAGTGTTGAAAACAAAATGACTATATTATGCTGCTACTAATAAATCTTCAAAATATGAGGGGGAAGCCGAGAGTATACCTATGACGATTTTTATGCTTCTACTAATGAAGCTATAATGCATTGAACATTTCAAGCACTTGAAGAGCCATATTGTGCATCATAGATAGGCACACATGAGTGTACCATGAACCATCACCCATTAATAGAAGATTATCATCAGTGAGGAGCCATGTGCATCGGATTTGATTCACTGACTCAATTCTCTGAACATTTTGTATATCACTTGTCTACTATCTAATCCACCCACTCCTACAAAATTTCCAAGTCAAACTTGACTTCGAAATCCATTATGGTTCCCTCTACAACTGCCTCACCAATTCACGCAAATAATTCTAATCAATTGGTTCGGATTCGTTGGAAGGTGTCCACAAATTTCCGTTTCAGCCCGGCCGCACAAAACTGTTCACAGAATCGATATTTCACTCCAATACCAATCCGGTTATTCAATCACGCGCAATTTCGGATATCTATGATCATTTATTCATGACTGGCCACCCTCAACCATTTACGGCTTAGCATCATCAATTTCCATAACGATAGGATGCATATATGTATATTATAAAGTGGCTGTAGTGTGTTATATGCCCCAGGAACGTACTAAACAGATATTAAATTGTATAGATTCGTCCCTTGGTAACGGATAGAATGATGGCCGCTACCTCCAAATGTTGTGATCGTCAAAACTGATAATTACCATTATAACATGACTGGTAAGGCAAATTAATTGAATGCGTTTTGATTGCGTGATAATTAAACTAATTGGATTCCATGTGGAGGCCCACCGGCCCAAGTCGTGTTATACAAATTTTAATCTGGCCAGATAAAGTAATTAATTGTTACAAATCTCACTATAGTATCCTACATGAGGATTGAATACGCACATTGCGAACTGATTACGAGTTAATGTAATTAGCACTTTAATGAGATCAATTTAATTATCATCTCACTCTCGTAATAATTTTGATTGATATTTCGGTGTATAGGCAGCTGGTGAAGAGTCTTTAGAAATGATCATTTTCAGCTCTTGGAAAGACTACTTTCAAAATTTGTTCTCTCGTGACTCGTAACTGGATTACTAAAATGTTAAGTTCTAGTTTTTCTATAACTGATTTTTTTTCATGCTTCGACTGTAGATGCTTCAATTTTTCAATTGTAGACTCCAAGTTAAGTCTATCCAATCAGATAATGAGATTCCGTTTAGTACCCATTCAGCTTGCGTTGGTTTTCAGTTTAATTTTCCTTCATTTTTCATCAGTTGAATTGTCCAGTTACCTTGAATTTCTGTTAAGTTTTCATATATCTTCCGTCAGTTTTGATTAATTTTTCTCTTCAATTTCTTTTTTAATTCGGTCTACTTCTTTTTCCAGTTCAGCTTTTATTTAGTTTCTGTTCAACTTCTCTTCAGTATCGATCAGTTTCCGTTCTTGTATCAATTCAGTTTAATTGTCCTTGAATTCTGCTACGTTCCCGTTTGGTCTCTATTCAATTTTGTTTTTTCTCCGTTCAGATTCCGTAAGGGTTCTTACAGTTTAGTTCCCGAAAGCTTCATTTTACAGTATTGATCACTCTCCATACATTTACCATTAATTATGTTTCCAACCAGACTCCGCTCACCACCCATCTAGTTGATGAATTAATTAATACAGTAATGGATTGAATATAATCAGTTAAAAAATATATGAATACATAAATAGATTGATGGTATAATCAGTTGAAAAAATAATACAAAAAAGAATTTAATATTAGAAAACAAATGAGAGATCAGCAAACTGGACCCTGAGGATCTAAAAAGAGGCTTCATAGAGCCCTGGGTAAACCCAGAGCTAGCAAACCATAGGTCAAGCTATTCCCACTAAGTATATCTTGTACTCTCTCATTCCCAAAATAATATGAGATCCAGGGCCATGTTGTACGATTCTCTACTGTTTTGTCATAGAATTATAACCATGTGTGTTGCACGGTTTTCACGGTCTTGTGTACGGTTTCACGGTTTTCAATCGTGTTGCACGGTTCCCACTATGTTGTACAAGTAGAGCAAAAGAGCAGTTGATGATGTCCATGTTGGTCGTGGCTACATCAATTTCTCGACGGAGGCTGCAAAACTGTCCCAAGTCGGCAATAACTGAGCCACTTTAATGCCAGAAACTGAGTCAGACTCGGTGAGCGCGGCTCTAATTTCAGCTGCGAGCAGCCGGCTGCCAGTGTAAAACATCTCGAAACGGAAATTACGCGCCCCTGCCTTACATGGACGCTAAAATTGATAGCCGCAGCCGACTTCTCTTCTTTGCTTGACCTTTCAGCTGCAGCCAAACACGACCTGAAGAAATTCTACTGGAGCAAAGCCGAATGGAGCACTCGAGTATAATCAACGTAACTCATAATTCTCCAGTCGTAACCTTCTGTGATACATGGCGGGAGAGATTTTATTATCGAAGGGGGTTTACGCAAGATTTTCCATCTGGACAATGATTTATTTTTAATATTTCTCTATAAATTCTCTGAGGATGAAAGATGTAATACACTCAAGGACTGGAGACTTTCAAAGTGTTGTAGCCTACTGAAAATGATTGGAAATCACTTTATATTTCAGATTTAGAACTTTATTTGGGCCACAGCAGACTTTGCAAGTATGAATACAATAGTTAATTAATAATATATTTTCATAGATTATACATAAATAATCAATAAAATATTCTATTAGGAATATTATAATTCATTATAAACAACGACGGTTTTTTATGTTTTCCAATCAGTCTATGGGTAGAACTATAGAGATTGTATAATCAAATTATACAATCTCTATAGGAAGAACCATGTTTTGTACACGCAGTACACAGTACATGACAAAAATAACATTAGGCTTTCAAAAGCGTGCTTCGCTCAGTGAGAATATAATATAATACTATTACAGTACTTCAATAATGATACTGCATTATTAGCATAGATATGTTACTAATTAGTAAACAAACCTATCAATTCCAATACTTAGATGTATAAAAAGATTTGATATTTAACCGATTCAACTTATTTCCAATGGCAAAAGCATTGTTTCATGATCAAGGCCATTGGCTCATCAAAGGATGACGAAATGCTAATGTCAACTAATGGACTTTAATGATAATTGGTGAGTTTGGTTCGTGTTCCTGTAATGTTCAAAGCAATGCAGGTGGAAATCGCGCAATTCCGACCAGCAATTATTATTTCAAGGCTAATCCCAATTTATGCAGGCTACAGGACGATTTTCCTGTGCAGAAAATTTTCTCACTCGACTGATACTATACTGCACTGTCCAGCGCTTCAACTATTACATATATTTTATTTTTATTTATTTATTTTATTTCTTACAAATATGCAAGATAAGAAGAGAAAAAACAGGTTATTGCCCAAACTTCTTCTATTCCCAATTTAGTCACATAATAAATTGTCCAAATTTTCAGGTTATGTATAAAATACAATATTTCGAAAACATACAATATTAAAGTTGAAGTTGAAATCTGATAACTTGTTCATTAATCAGAAAATTCTGTATTTTTAATGACTTCAAATGAAAATAACCCCTTCAAATTACATTTCAGTCATCTTGAAAACAGACCTTGGCCTTTCATTATTTCATGAATTCATTGTTTGAAAGTCTTTTCATGTCCTTATTTTATAAGAGAGTCTTGAGTTAATATTCTTTATGTTGAACCTTGACATTATACATATTATTTCTATGGGAGTATAAAAAAATAATATAGAGCTTGATCAAATTCTAAAATAATTGAATCATCAATATGTTAGTGACAGGATGTTAGGCCTTGGTTATCTCTAATGCAATGAAATCAGTACTGTTCTAAGAAAAATATTTTCCAAATAAAATTATCATCATTTTTCCAATACATTATAATTAATATTTTTTTCAATTCTTTAATCAAGTTTGTGGTAGAATAATAATTGTTGAGAATCGATAAATCCATTCAAACATATTTCAATGAAAATCGTAACCATGTTTTCACTTATTTTTCGAAAACTATTTTGAAGCCAGTTGAAAGTACTGATTGAGAAGCTGAGAGAATTTCCAACACAACACTGGCGGCTCGTGTCCACGAAACATGTGAAGTGCTGTACAGTAAAAGATACGGGCACTTCACCTGTTTCGTGGGTAGGAGCCGCCAGTGAACCACAAGGGTTCAGTAAAATGTTACTGAAATCAGAATAGGATTAATTTATTTGAGAAAATACAATGAATTTGAAATAATATACTTGTTGAATGAAAGCACACAAAATCAAGCTCAAAACGCTTCCTCTTCAATTTTCAATGAATATTAAAAATTAAGGTCTTGTTCTTCATTATTATAAACAAATTCCCACTGTCAAAAATTGGAAACTATGATATGAGAAAACTATTGGAGCGTTGATTAATAGAAAAACATAATTATGAATTCGATTAAGAGGGATTTTTATGACTTCATAACTACTAGATATTCCGTCATTTGCTTAAAATAATTCTGTGTCTGAAGCCTTAGCAGTATAATTTTATAGCCTTTGGCAGTAATCAGTGGGTACTCTATTATTTTTCGATAAGCGAGCTATATCGACAAATCGTCGTTCTGAAACCTGCTCTGAAAATCAGTTTTTATTTTTTGTTGAAATGTTGAGAGAAATGTTCTACTCGTTCGCGATTTTTGACGTGGAACTGATTCGAATTAGTTGAGCCCGACGCTGCACCAGGAATGGAAATAATTTATCGATTCCAAAACAATTTTCGTATGTTTGAATTTTGAGCGTATTTCGGTACGGTAATGAAAGTTTAGAGGCAATCTGTGCCAATATGCTTTTTCATGAACTTCTAATGAATGCCTGCTTTCACGAAATGAATGATTGATTGCTGATTTGTTTTTCAGGAAAGGAAAACATGTTGGAAATTTTCACTTTTTTCCTATCAACATCAATCTCGTGTATTGGAAATTATGATCGATTGCTAACAAATTTTTGCCGTAGGAAAAGCTGCGGATGGTAAAATGACTGTAGCGTTTGATAATGAGTAGAAATCTCTGCACCCTGCAACTTGAAAAATTGCTACATTTTTTCCAGAGCAGCATATATTTAGGCTGGAGTTAACTAGTGGCTGCTAGTCCATAATATATCTTTGAAATTGATGTCCCTCAAAAGTGGCAAGGTAAAAGTATCTTCCAACATGAAACAATATAAAATAGCAATGTACAAGTATCTTCTAACAAAAAATATATAGAAAAAATAAAAATAAAAAATTAACATGACTAACAACATATTCCATAGAGCCTCTATTATTTCCTCCTCTATCCATTTGGAACAATTTTCATTTTCTGAATAATATATGAGCATAAATAAATAAATATACCACTCCACCATGTTCATGTCTATTAAAAAGTTTCATCTGATTATATTATTCTAATCAAGCAAGTATTTCTGCCATCGTCGTTTCGAAAGTTGTCCTTCGAGTTATTTCACTTAAAGTTTTAAATTTGACCAGTACTGTTCAATTCCTATTTTATAAGCTTTTAAATTATGACTCCACTCTCAGATTAGGAGTAATCTAACTTTTTTGAAGCTTCATTTGCCTATTATTGTCTATTCATTACTATTCGGGCTATGTCCAGGCGATGGATATGGATACCGAAAAAATACAACTAAGAAGTATTCTTACTATTATGCTGCTGATCATTTCCATATTATTATATTGTTAATTTATTTATGGGATGTGTGATGCTTTTACAAACTATTAATTGGGCTCAGGTGTGGAATGAGGGTTATGAAATAATATTACTAATAACAATGAAAATTGAGTTTGTAGCTTTGAATAAACTTCTCATCAGACAGAATAGAATGAACTCTTTTCTATATTCTCTCTGCTCTTCACTCTTCACTCTACTCGGCTTCATCGTATATATGAAGCAGAGTGAATAATATAAATAATTATAATTTTGATAAAGTATGTAATATTAAGTCTTTCTCTGAACACTTCACAAATTCCCAGATTCGAAAAAATTGCATGAGAGCTCACAACATGGGTTCATTGATGGTGAATTATTTCATCTGGTTCCCTGTTGAGAAATGCAGACATGACCTGGATTCCCAAGGCAATAAACAGGCGTGGGTGTGAGGCCAGTCAAAAGGGTGCGAGAATGGTTGACGACAACATGGAAATTTCATACAAATTCCATCTGCTAGGAATATTTTCGGGATCGATGCGCGGTCTGCACCGTTTCAGGTCATTTTAACCCTGGCTTTTATGCAAAATGGACTCTCAGCGTTCTGCTCTTCCTTCACCGCCTTCTCAAACTGATTTATTGTCGACTATCTCAGAAATTTCTCAATTTTCTGAAATGGTTGGAAACTCCTGAAAATAGATTGAACAGTCTTTTGTAATACTTGCAATGCTTAGACTTCCGTACTTATTCAATCGCGGTACTCCTGTGAGATCAACAGAACACACAATACTAGTTGGTACTAGTTTCAAATATTGATATTCTATATTGAATAAAATAAGGTGATATTCTAGTTTCAAATTTCTAAATTTTCTAGAATAGTTGTATACTTGTTTACACGAGAGAGATTACGTTATTATTTCTATCAAATTTCTGAAACATTAATCAAATTATGAAGTATCTTATACGAGTACTTAAATGAATAATATAGAAATATATTAGATTCGATTCATCAATTTTCTAGAACCGGTCGAATCACAATACAGAGAGAAGATAAGAATACAATATTAAATTTCGGAGAGTCAATAATTAGGAAATTGAGCGAGTGATGAGAGGAAAATTATTTCTAAAATAATACAAGTTGTGATTTTTTTACATATATTGTTATTTTTTTAATTGGTATAATATTTGTTGGGGGAAGAGATATCAGATTCTCATGAAAAATTATAAGAATCTTCTATCCCACTTAAACACTCAGCATGTATTTCAGTACCATAAGTTCATTGGATGATAACTCTCCACAAATCCTCAACTATAGTACTGACTGATGACTCAGTGTCATTCAAATATCATATTTCTTAATTTTCTCTTGTGTATTTGCTGGTAAATTTTTGAATAGAAGAAGACTGGATTGGAAGAGTAAGTGACATATGTAAAAGAGAAACAGTTTCAAGAGACTGTTGAAAAAGCAAAAGAGAGTCTCTTATCTAATTTCTAAATTTTCTGGAACAGTTGTATACTTACTTGTTAGTGCCAGAGGGAAATACATATGAATAGAGAGAGGCCATGATTAAAAGAGTGAGGGAGCGATGAGAGAGAGAGTTTTGAAAGATTGTTGAAGGAGCTAGCACACACCACCAGTAGCCTGCTGGGAATACCAGTATACCAGCGCCGCATGAAGCTCCAAGTCAGTTTATTTCTTTAGCAGGCATCAAGCCAAACAGGCTTTTAGATTGTGGAGTGGGCGATAACAATAAGAATTCCGCAATCTGTTCCTTCCATTTAACTTGGTCGTAAGTCAAGTACGTAGGCTATCATTCACTGACTACATAGCAGCTCTGGAACCGAGAAAGAGGCCACATCTCCCCATTGTGAATGTTAAACTCTGTTACCACTCACAAATTCAGTCAAATCCGATTATTCAGCTTCTTGATTATCATATTGTTACTTTATTTGAGGTTTCTGCTTGGAGATGAACAATGTATATTTTGTAAGAATTCATTAATTTTTTCTTATTCTAGTTAAGGTTATGAGTCTGCTGCACTCACCCAAATACAATTTCAAATGAATCATAATGATGATTATTATACCCATAAGGAGATAGGGATAGAGAGAAAAGTGATGAAATAATTGTCAAATTATGAGTTTTATAAGAGTGAGCTCCAGCTAGTAATTGCAAGTTTGGATGAGTTTTGCTCAATCACCATAGAAAATGGAATGAGCAAATCTAAAATCTAAAAATCAACTTTGAATTTCATTGAACAATATTACTTAGGCAACAATAACTGATTGATTGATTGATTCAGCCAATAATTTTTTTTTATTTCTTGGAGATTAAATTTTTTTTATCACTTAAAAGAAATAAATGTCAATTTGAATATTATTCTGGGGATAGCATCTGGGGATTCTGGAGTTTTAATTCGGCATCACGGTGCGATAAAATTCATAAATATTGTTAAATCCTCCAACTCGATAGCTGAATCATGAATCCTAAAAATATAATAATACTGCAATATAATTAATATCAATACTACAGGATGTATGACAATGATCCACATATCACAAGTAGGCTATTCATCAATTTCATAACAGCGGTATATCTGTGTTGATGTATTGGAAGGATTTACATAACTGATTGTAATAGGAACTTTAGTGAGTGAGATAGAGTGGGTGTATGACATATCCAAGAGGAATGTCAAATGAGAAATTTAGCAAGGAAAATACGTTAGCAATAGGATTACAGCTGTAAAAGGCCAAGAATATAACGCAGTCTGATTGTAACGACTTTCAAGAAACAGTCATAACTGATTTCCGACTGACATGACGGGTGG
This sequence comes from Sogatella furcifera, assembly GCA_017141385.1. NCBI lineage: Eukaryota > Metazoa > Arthropoda > Insecta > Hemiptera > Delphacidae > Sogatella > Sogatella furcifera. The sequence continues at coordinate 32,417,969 of CM029549.1, read as the reverse complement.
AGCGTGAGCGTGCGTGCGTGAATGGGGAGATTCACTTATTTCCTAGAATCGTTCGTGTCAGTCCGCAGGAAACGCAGACTCTCTCAATGATGTTGGTCGTTTAAATGGAGCCTTTCCACAATATTGAGAGTTGAGAGCTGAGTAGAACTCCAATGCACCCAAGGCTAACAACATTTTCTTGCTCTTCTCGGTTTGAAACAGAAAGAGTCATTGCAAAAAAGAAAACTCAGAAACATTGGCTCTTCAAGTTTTCAAGTTCCTTGCTATATATGTGAGCAAACATGAATCGCCGTACAGCTTTGTCATTATAAGCATGAGGTTTCTTTTTGCTTTTATTTTAAAATTTATTTTTCTTTCAATCTCCCATCACATCAAATTGTACGCCCAATTCTTCTCTCTGCATTATTATTCATTGTTAATTAACTCTTCCAAGTATCAACCATTGCCTTTTTTATGATACCCATATGAGTCATGGGTATTGGTATGATACCAATCAATTACATGTAAAATTTTGAGTTTCCTGATTTCAATACTGTCTTGTAATTTAAAGCTAGTTGAAACGAATGAAAAACTGTGAATTTTGTAATCCATTAACAACTGAGAGATTGGGACTCAAGACTTATTAACAAATTCAACTGCAGTCTTAATTCTGGGAGGAAAATGTAGATCAGAAATGAATAGTGTGAAGTTTAAATTATTTTTAGTACTGTATTTCAATCGTTCAAACTGAAGTAACTCCTACTACAGTAATTACGTTACAGTTTTGTCATCATCAATTATGCCTCTTGATTGCTGGAAAAAGATTTTTTCTCAGGTTGCTCCATATTTATATTTCATAATTTAATTTTCTCTCCTGTATATTTCTCCATGAATTAATCTACTCCCTAATCAAAATGAAAACTTCACGAATGACCACAAACCTGTACACGAAACACTTATAAACAATACACAGATCTGTTCATTAGCCATTTCATTGTCAACTACATACATAAAGCCGTTTTTCTCATGTCCAATTTTATTTAGTCTTGTTCATTAGGATCAATGGATATAAATACAGAAAATCAATGGTGCATTTGATGCGCACTCATTGCACTTACATGTTGATCGCAATTGAAACATAAAATACAACACGCCAAATGCATTATTCTCTAAACCACTATGAATAATTAATTAAGTGAAATACACAAAATGGAACTCTCCTTGAGTAAAACACATTATGCTATTAATAATATATTACCTGGTTAAATTTGGTAAATTGACACTACTCGGTTTGATGTAACATCTGAGTTGGCGTAGCATGTATAAGATAGGTAATACAATGTATACTAAGTCGGAAGTTACATCTAATATAGTATAGAGGTTGTGGGTTTAGCGGTAGGTTCTATTCTTGGCTACCTGCTTCTAGATGGAGCTACGCTCACATCTATATTCAACATCTATTCATTTAGATAAAAGCCTAATGTACATATCAAACGCCTAAACGCGGACGACAGCACAAATAAATGCATATTCAAAATTGAACAGGATCAGTCTCATGAGACTGCAAATGATTCAGAGATGAAACTGGTGTGGTTTACAAAATACAATATTACTCACTACTCACTACGTTTGTGTGAATCACCAGCAAAATCTGCAGTTGGAAGTTGAAATGTTGATAGATGGAAAGTAGCGGAATAGTTCATACAATAATTATTCATACTATTGGCAACTGTAATCTAATTTGATTGTTGGCTATATTCATATTGGTGTAAGCATACTAACCATACTTAATTCGAAGATTTTATCAAATCAGAGATAATGGATGTGCCTGTGGCTATTTTAATCCGACTGATGAGAACAATAAAATAGACCGTTCAGAGGTTTCAAAAGTCTGAGTTGAAAAAGTGGTTAATGCAAAGGAATTTTGGATACATTTATGATACATTGGGGCGTAATACATTTTCAATTGTACAACACAATTAGGGCCATTTTAATTGTAATCAAGATTCGTCTAAACATACTAAAACATTATAAAAGGCTCTGAAAGGCTTAAAGAAATCGGATGCTTCCATTTTATGAATGCTCAGAGGTAAATTTGAGACTTTTTTCAATGCTATAGAAATTTTGAAATTTAATCTGGAAAATCTATAAAAAAATTGAATATTTATTTTGAGGCGCACAAGATCAAAATTTTTTGAAGATGCAAGCCCAATTAAAAATTTGAAAATTATTCCTGTTTTAAAATACACACTCAATCTTTTATAATTTATTTATTATTTATTTAATCATTGGTACAGTTTGCTGAAGTCGAAGACCCAGCTAACATAGCCTACAACGTCATAAATGTCTACTATAGGTTCACTGTACATCCAACAACGTCATCATAGGTTTACTTAGGGCTCTATAAAAAGGGCTCTTACTTAGGTTTACTATATTAAACAGAGCTGGAGCATAGGTAAATCATACAGTTAAAAGACTCCTCTTTTCGTAATGCTGTACATTGTATTGCTTTTCTCGATTAACCTCTTTCTACACCAATCTCAAAAGTGGGATAAATACGGTAAATATTTCAGTAATCTAAGATCCGAATTCAAAGAGTGTATAATTGATTAGCAACTTTGAGACTCTAATTTCATGGGAACTCCCATCAAATCAAACGAAGTAGGACTCCAGTGATGTACACATATCCGTTCAGGACATGTCACCAATGTATCTAATTTGTAGATGATATTCTGCCTGATTTCAAGGATCACTTGCGAGTTCATTTTGCAATAAATCAAGCTAGAGAACCTGATGCTCCAGTTTTTCAACAGATATGATCAGTTGACTTCCATATTTAGGTATCAGCACCATCTTTTCAACTGAATCACTTTTTTCACCAACTTCGATCATCAATCTTTTTCTCTCAAGCTTCATCTGACACTGGACCTCTCTCTTCATCTCTCAAACACTCTCTCTCTCTCTCTCTCTTCTTCTCTCTCATATTTCCCTTCTCCCCTTTTGCAGGGAATCTGACAGAATCAGTTTTTTCTGATTTTCAACTATTTTTTTCTTTCTCCTTTTCCTTTTTCCTTCTAAGTATTTTCCTCCATCTTCTCAATTTCAGGTAATTATCATTTCCTTCTTCATCCATCACTTCACAATTTTCTCAATCTTTCTACATGTCGTCATTTTCCTTCCAAACCTCGCTCTTTCTTCAGTACATCCTAGCGTTCTCTCCTTTCCTTCCATCACATGAAATTAAAACTTATTATTTTTATTGTCTCATTCTTCCACGCTCTTTTATCATCATCTCCATTCATTTCATCTTCTTCTTATTCCATCTTATTCCTTCATCCTATCCTCTTACTGTTTCTTCTTCTCAAGCTTCTTCTATTTCTTATCCTCGTCTTTCTTCGTCTTATACTTGTCCTTCTTTTCTTTCGTAATCCAACTTCTCCTCAATCTCCTTCTTCTATTTCTTCTTCTTCTTCTTCTTCTTCTTCTTCTTCTTCTTCTTCTTCTTCTTCTCCTTCTCCTTCTCCTTCTCCTTCTCCTTCTTCCTTCTCCTCCCTCCTCCTTCTCCTCCTTCTCCTTCCTCCTCCTCCTCCTCCTTCCTCCTCCTCCTTCTCCTCCTCCTCCTCCTCCTCCTCCTCCTCCTCCTCCTCCTCCTCCTCCTCCTCCTCCTCCTCCTCCTCCTCCTCCTCCTCCTCCTCCTCCTCCTCCTCCTCCTTCTTCTTCTTCTTCCTTTTTCCTTCTCCTTCTCCTTTTCCTTTTCCTTTCTTTTTTCCTCCTTCTTCTCCTTCTTCTCCTTCTCCTTCTCCATCTCCTTCTTCTCCTTCTCCTTCTCATTCTTCTTGTCCTTCTCCTTCCTCATCTTCTTTTTCTTCGATTTTCCTCTCTTCTATTCTGGCCCTCTACACGTCAGCCTCAACGCGTCTACCCTTTTATTAAGTGTAGGCCTACATCTAGCACTTTAGTCCCGGACAGCTATTCCTTATTCGAGCCGTGGTCGTCGTCGTCGGATAATTCATCGCCACGTCCTTTTTCTATCATCGTGTGGGAACTGTTTCGATCTTGAATCTTGTCACCGCTCCTTTTTTCCTCCGAACCTTTAATCGGCTTATATAGACACTATTCTATGTAACTTACCACTCACTCTAACTCGTATATAAGATAGGGAATTGAATGCATTCCATATCAGAAGTTACATCGAGTGGTCGCCTGCCGGACGTCGTCACTCGCTCTAAAAGCTGCTGAGAACATTCTCAGCTATGGATTTATTCTATCGGCTCCTATTGGTCAAGCTTTTTTGCACCATTCCATCAATATCTCACCAGACACCAACAAATTTCAATTTACTCCACGCATAGTATCTGGTTAAGCTACTTCATTTTCCTATTTTGTATGTACATATTCATATTCCAATTCATACATAGTATAAAGTCACTTTACCACAATTTTTGATTGAAGAGAAGAAATAATATGTACTGTAGTTAGTCTGAATAACTAGATTCAGATTTTTCTGGAACATAGCATTTAAGGATTGATTCTGAGTCAATTTGAAGTGCTGCGATAAACTTTGTTTCGGACTTATTATAAACTTTGGGGAGTCCGATCTCACTAGATTTAAATACTGCTAGAAAAGTAGAAAACCAATGAATACCACTTCACTATTCATCTTTGATCACATTCAAATTTGGTAAAAGACGTTTTGGGCATTAATCTGGGTTTTCAACTGGTAACTGTTCCAATTCCTGTCAAATAGATGAATAAATAGTGAGATTTCACGGTGCTGGGAGACATTGTAAGGGAGTTATAATCACAACTTGGAGAATTTTAACCAATACCAAGCTCAGTGCTCAGTTATTGAATTATTATTAATTTTCTAAAAAATAACAATGATTCAACAACCGTCGTTGGTATTTTGACTTGAGAATGGAACTTATCCTTCCAACAAAACTATTTATTTCCTCAATAACAATATCAGTGTGTTATTGTGACAATTTCAGGTCTTTTCATATTATATTTTTTCTGATACGCTTCAGATTATTGCAAAAGTGGAAAAGTTGTGCTGTTTTCCCATCAAATAAATATTGAGTACATAATGCTTAGTTTTTTTTGTCTTTTTTCCATGCAAGTTTGAGTTGAAGTACAATTGTTCCAGCCATACTACAGTCACTGAACTCGCTCCATCGACTTAATTTCCGCCAATTATGCTAATCCCTTGCTTTATATTTATTAGGCAAATCTTCAATCCACTGAACCAGCCAGGCTCCTCAACTGTAATCTCTTTGCCAGACTTGTAATCCTGCTATTAAACTCTGCATTCAGAAGTACTCGCTGATCCAGATTCGCTTCAATCCCCTATTTTCTACTCCAAGTTCTACTCCGAGATTGGATGTTTGATCACGGCTGGTCTTCCACATCAGAAATTTTAGAATACTCTTATGAAGAGTCAACTAATCAGAGGATAAAATGCTGGATGTTGAACTAGGCCTACTTTATAATCTTCTCAATTAATCTCTCATTCAAAATATATTTTATTTTCTACAATCATTGGGTAGGCTATATTACGGCTATATTACTTCACTAGCTATCATCATCTTCAGTCTTCTTTTTTCTTTAAATTCAAATACTTCAGATTTTTATCATTTCTTGAGTTTATCTTCATGCATCTACTCTGTCTTCTTAATGTCTTTCCTTTTCTCTTATGTGCATTAATATTGATTGAACCTTCCACATTCTACATGAATTATGTAATTCACCACACCTACTATTCCTAAATATTCTATCATTCTCCTTTTTCTCTTCATCCGTCTCATCGATTCAATATTAATTTATTCTTTAAAAATTCAGCTCATCATTGATATTATACAATATTGTTAGAATTAAATTATTAGTGACGCTTATTATTATACGTTGACGCATATTATCTACGAATTCATTCAACTCACAGTACAATTCAATTTATTATTGATCTTTCTATTCAATTCTATCATTCTCATCACAATTGATTTTCAATTTTCAATTCAACATCAATCATTCTCACTTCAATATTTTAAGTCGACTTTCATTATTTCATTCCCCAAACATTCAAGCGATTGATTCTATCAAGTAAAAAGCGTTTGTACAAGTAAAAAGCGACTGCTACACGTCTCGTCTAAGACTCCCTTTAACGAGTAACTAGTAACGAGTATTGTATTAATACAATATGAGGAACAGAGTTAATAAACATGATAAGAATTATTGGAAACAAATAAGTCTGTTTGAAGAAAAATACTAGACAGTACTTGAAGAAGTAGTGAAGGGTGATGGTTCGTTACAATATGCTTTTTGGAGCTTGGTTATACGGAGCAGAAGTGGAAAAGCTGTTCTCCAGAGTTTGAGTAAGGTTCGGAAAGTCTTATGTTGGAAAGTGAGTCAGGAAGGCGGAAGATTTGATGAACGGTTGGGTGAGGGTGGAAGGGGAGAAAATTTGGGAAAAGAAGCTCTCTATGAGGAGAGAAAGAGAGAGAGAGTGAGAGGGTGAGTGGAAGAATAGAGTTCGCGTTAAGCAAACAGTGGAGAGTTGCCACAAATGCCGAATGTATTTTTGATGATGAGATGCTCGAGGGAATATTGTCGGCTGCAACGTATTGAAAGCATACAAAATTTCTAAGCAAACTGTTCCTTCCTTCTTTTTACAGACAAATAAATCGGAGCTGCCTCTGTACAAAGTCCCTCTGCTACATCATTATAGATAGTAATCAATTTGTATCGGCACGAATGAGCTGCGACTTTCGAGATTTTTCGAATTTTTCGAGAGAGTCACTCAAATAGGAATTGTGTTTGCTTTGCTCAAATAAGTTGAATGACTGACATTTTCTGTGAAGACAAAGCGCATTCAATTATCATTGTATTTCCGAGAGGAATTTGATAATAATGTGTACCTGAATAGAATATAGTTAATACTGGAACGATAAAACAAAGAATGGAGAAGGAATGTTGAGTATTGTCTTGGAAGAAATACGAGTAATTTTGAATTTGACTGCAGATTTGTAGAATATGATTAGAGATGGAAGAATTATTAGATATTGCAGAACACCAACTTCTTGAAGAAGATATTGCAGAAGTCCTTTGTCTATTTATGAAACGATATACATAGATATTAATTAATTATTATTATTAGAATATGATTGAACTTACTAGAATAAGATTATTACTAGACAAAACTGAATATTCATTTTGCATGAAAACGATCCATATTCACTTTGAAATCTTGGCAAACAAAGTAGAGAGACATCTCGTTTAGACAGCTCATAGGAGAGTTGTGGAGTTATTTGGAATAACCTATGTGGTTTTGAGACTACATACAGGCCATAGTGCCCATAGGCTCATTCCTATCAAAGAATTAATCTATTGTGAAACAAATTCAAAATAGTACTGTATATTTCTAAAATTGCAATCATTAGTAAACAAAAATTTGATCAAGCGTAGGATTTTGATTATAAGATTGTATTACTAGTAGTTCTGTGAACCGTAGACCTCACGAAGTCACCCATGGATGGGGCATTATTAATGAGGGGAATACTTAGTTATGTTGAGTTTCATCAATTGCATGCGTCATTGAATGCAATTTATAATAAACTCGACAGCTGGTTCAGCAATCAGCATGAATAATTCTATAGTTTGAATTCTCCTATTATGTTCAGAAGTATAAAGGTATATAGTAATATTTTAGTATGGAGGTAATTCCTTTTCCTTTCATATTATCCTTAAAATGCAATATTTCAAGAAACCTTAAATATACATCGACGCGCAATTTCAAGAGGAACATTCCTGTCAAATTTCATCAGAATCTATTACCGTGTTTTGTCGTAAATGCGAAACAAACATAAAGAGAAATGCAAAATCGTCGTCTTGAATCTAGACCTCACTTACGTTCGGTCAAATATTTCTTTTTCATATTCTGTATATTTATTCTTAAATTTTTATAGGCTATACATGTGGAATTGACGAGATTTTGATTCGGTATCATTTGTATGATTTGAATCATGATTATGGTTTGATTCAAAAACGTGAGAAATGAATACAGACAATATCCACTGTCTTGCGAACAGATTTAGTTTCCGGAATATCCTCTGAATCCATCTGTATGAGAAAAGAAATAGAGGTTTGTTCTTGATGCTTGTAGTAATGGGAAAAAGAAGCACGCTATACTTCATTCGATGTAACTTCTTACTAGGAATACAATATCCCGCCCTATCGTAGAAATGTCGGAAGTTCCATTAAAATGGAGAATAGGCTGAAGATGGAAACTTGACGTTTCCCGCTATGTATAATAAGACCACTGACAAGTTGTGAATGAATTCGAGCAGCCGCAACTTGTCACTCACAACTCGGCAAGTAGCACAGACACAAGTAACACAGACACAACTAACACAGACACAAGTAAAGCACAGACGCGGCTTGATGGATTCGGTGAAAAATAACGAGACAGAAACCTCAACTCGTCCGCAAACCGCGAGTCTACCGCGAGGGAGAGGAGGGGAAGACGGAAAAGTTGGTGAGAAAATCCATTTCAATAATAATTTTTGTTCGCTTCGCACTTTCGTTTCACCGCTAAGCATCAGTGGTTTTGTAGAAATAATATAGATTCATGTTTATAGAGCAGTGTGAAGGACTAGATGTGCTGTGCAAGGAATATATTATATTTAAACAATACTGTGTGCGAAGAGGTATGAAATTAGTAGTAGTTGTTGAATTTAATATTAATGAAAGCAGTATGAAAGGATAGTTGAGGCATCAAATCACACTTTTTATCTAAAAATAATTTTTTTACTCCATAATATGGCCTACATTTCAGTATGTCCAGTAGCAATGAAGTGAATTAAATGTCAGACATCTAACTGATAAAGGCTATACAAGTAAGATTGTACGGGTAGGATTATAACTCCAGGGAGACTTTTGGAGTCTCCAGTTCGATTGGAAATCTATCAATGTTGTGTTGAATATTAAAACTCCATTTCAAATTTTGATTTTGGAGATTTCTCATAGAATGTAAATGATCTTATCAAATTGTTCACTTCAATTATTTGCCAAAAAAATACTTGAAAAAATACTACTGTGCACTCGTATGTCTCAATGCCTGGTAGCCTACTCGAAAAAGTCTGAATGGAATTTCTTACAAATATGATGACATGATGAGTCAGAGACTCATAATTATTCCACTCAAAGAAATCTATGGCACTAACTTATTAGTAGGGCACTTTTTTATTATTATGAACATTCTCTTTTTTTATAAAACAATTCGAATTTGAATTTGAACTCTTAACTCTATATTATAGTACAGTCATGACTTTGCATGTGCATGGCCCTTGACAAAGCAGAGCTGATTTTCGCCATCACCGAGAGAGCAACACTAGTTGAACGTTGAAAGTGAGTTCACTTTGCATTGGAATTATATCTGTATATAATAATATAGTTTAATACACACTTCTATGGCTGGCTGCGTGTCGTGTTGTCGTCACGATGTGTGGGTACAGTACGTGTGCCCACTGCTCGTGCCTGTGTTTGTGCGTGGGTGGGACTGAGAGGGGCCAAGTTCCCTGTTTATAGTGATACATCTATGTTTAATATGGATCTATATACGAGTGAGGTCTTTGTCTTGGGAGGCTGCTGCTCCGGAGCTTGGGCTTGGCTATGGTCGCGTGCCCTTGGTTCATAGTCTGTCCAAGCAAAGAAGACATTCTGACAAGATGCGAAAATGTCTCCAGCTCGGTCAATATTTGTTAAAAAATAATACATTCGCTCTCAAATTGTAGATTAGAATGTTTCTTACAATCTTAAGCCAAATTTACAATTTTTGAACCAATATTGACCGAGCTGGAGTAATATTCCCATCTTGCCAGAATGTTTTCGTTGCTTGGACAGACCATACCTATATAGCATGGAATAAATATATTCCTCCAGGTTTATACTTGTGGATATACCTTTATTCATGTGATAAATAGGTATATGTCTCGGGGTTTATCCCTTTGCTCCCGCGCGTGCGTGCACGTGTTTTGTCTGGCTGGAACGGAGGCACGTCCCAGTCACGATTTATCCTCGACAACTGAGTGCGAGGGACCCATTGCCCAACAATAATTAACCAGGTGGTCGGTATTCGTCAGTAGATCAGTATTGTTGGAACGATTTTATCTATAACAGCTGATAGATGGTATTGTGCGTTTTGGACTATCCTCTCAAATCTCTGTTGTTCGAGAGGTGTGATTGTACAATTGACACTCTGTATGTATAGACCAATGTATAGACTGCGTGAAGTACCTACAATGTTAATCTAAGAAATGATCTACCAACAGGCTATCAATGCATACAAGTAGTTAATACCGCAGTATGAATGTTCCTTAAATGTTTGTTACAGTACACTTAGCTGTTAGCTGTTGAGTAGTACAGGATACAGATCGATGTACACTTTGTGAAGACTTTTGAATCCAAATGGCTTGTCTATTTCATTAAGTAGCCTACTTCGAAAATAAATATTATATTCAAAATTTTTTTAATAGATATATAAATGGAAATATATAGCTATCTATGATTACTTATAGCAATTATATTCCAATTTTCAATATGTATTTAATTGAAGTGTAATCACGAGAGAAATAAAAATATTGTTCAGCCAGCTTATGAATTCCAAACCCATTTTGAACTTCTTATTCTGCTACTTTTCCTTTACTTTATAACTACTATTGAGAAAAAATTCCCAGATTGCTCTTTTTAACCAACATTGTAATTATTCTTATAAACTCATGCAAACCTATATGGGATCTCGCAGTACAATTCTCATATCAATCATATTCCAAATTTCAATATTTAATTGATTGAAGTACAGTATATTCATTATTATTTAACAGGTAAATGACAGTATACCACAAGAAAAACTTGCATATTCCATCAATATTGAAGCGCAGTAGAAGTGAAAACTCTATGTTTCAAATGCGGGAGAAATTATTCTTCAAGCATTATTGAATAAATATTCATTAATGAATGTGAAATTTGAGATGAGAATTCAGGCAATTAGAATTCCGTGCATTCAGTAGAATGAATTCCAGTTGTAATTCGAGAAGTTATTTAGAAAGTGGGATATTATTTTTTAATGCGCCATGAATGAAGAGCTTTTGAATAACTAATAAATAAATCATGAACTGTGTCTGTTTTAATGACGGAGCTTAGCTTTCACAATAGTCATTTGCGATATTGGCACTGGCGGCTCGTGCCCACAAAACAGGTGAAGTGCTGTACAGTAAAAGATACGGTCACTTCAACTGTTTCGTGGATACGAGCCGCCAGTGGATATTGGAGACTAATTTTAAATACATTTATGTTCAGACGTTGAAAGCTTTTCCCTCCGTCTCTTCAATCAACCTACATTCGCATGAAAATCATGATTATGTATGTAACTAAAGTACTCGAATCAGCATTTGTCATTAGGACATTAGCGTTAATAATCCCTGTGAATAAACCCTGATATTTTCAATTAATCAAACTGATAAAGGCGAATATCTGAAAATTTTGTTTGTTCCATAGTGCATGTTTGAATAATACACAATATTATAATATAACTCCAAATTATTACTAAACAAAATCATACCAATCTAGAAGCTTCATAAAGTTTTCAATTTATTTTCACATATTTCCTCTGTGGAAGTAGAGTATGTTAATCACGAAGTTCATTATTATTTTGTAACATGCATAAGCAGCTAATCATTCCATTTTAGCTGAATTGTTATTATTCCCTTTCAAATTATAATTTTATTATACTTGTTCCATTTTTCCACATTTGGACATTGCTTTACTAGCTAATGCATTGGAGGCGTGATAATCATATTTTCAACCTCAGAATGGAGTCAAGCATGGAGGACGAATTTTTTTAAATTTTCAAACTCTAATTTAAATTCATCGTTAAACATTCTATTTGAAACAAAATATATAGTTTTACAGAAAATATAAAAAAATAAAAAAATATAAATCATGGTTTCATAGAGCATTTCTACCTTCAGTAAACGTTCTTTTCAAATACAATTCACAGATATTTTATTGAATGGAGTTTGGTTGAAAATGTTATAAAATGTATAACGTATGAACAATATTAGATTTCATTCTAAAGATTGGAAGTTGAACATTGTTAATCCCTTTACATTTTTTCCTATTCCTTTACTCAGATAACAGTGAAGCATTCTTGTTTTTATCAAGGGATAATGAGGCTCAAATATTGGAAAATTGAAGCGACAAAAATTCCAAGTCGTACATATTAGTTTCATGTGCAGGAGGAATTCGTTTCGTTTCAGCTTTCTTGTGCGTGACCAATTTTTTCGAAACAGTATTTCTACTTTTTTAATTTGACTTCCTGTCGTTTCGACTCATTTTTATGCTTTCTCATGTTCGTGGAGGGCGAAAGTGGAGCTTAGAGGCTCACCTTTCGGCAGGAAACGACCATTTTCAACCTTCAATAGTGAAAAGAACACTTTTTGCACCAAAAGTCAGCTTCGCTCTCAGACTTGCATTCACGACTAATTAGAAACCCCTCTTGAAAAACTGGAATACCAAATTCTCAGATTTCAAACATCACAATTTCCCGAACTGAAGAGTCTGAGAAGTTCACATCACCATCAAGTTCACTAGACGTCTTCTAATTGGTTTCTTGTACAGCAATTGTATACTCTATAGAGTCAGCAATTTTTTTATAATATCAGTATTTTGATAAAGTAGAATTCATAAGTATGGAATGAGAATAAAATGGATAAGCGTAATGGTGAAAATTAGAAAATTATGTCATCTCAAAACTTGAAATGCCGTTTTTATTTCTTGTAAAATGATAATAGTGAATCATTTTTCAATTTGTGATGATATCTGCAGAAAATTGTATTTTTATATACGTTCTAAATCTTACTTGATGGAAGTCCATTTTGAATTAACATTCAAATATCGATTACATCAGAGCTGCATGTTGATATGTAGATCAGAGAATATCGAAGGACAATTCAACTTTGATTCTCTCCAGTGTAGATCTGTAGTACCCTCTTCACGAAAATGCATTCGTCTTCTTATCAACACTAATTAATTTATCCAGCAAGTCCCTCAGGATTTGATCGAATTGGGAACGTCCAAGGAAACGAAGGCAACTGATTTATTATTCCTGCACACAGAACATATAGCCGTCGAACGGCAGATTGTGTTATTTTGTCATGTTTGAAGAAGACTCGCGGTAAGTGACATCGGAGTAGAAAAGGAAGAAGGAGTATGAGAAGAAGAAAGAGGAGGAAAGATGGGGATGAGTAAGAGGAGGAGAAGGTGACGAAGAAGACAGACATCATGATGAGAAAAAGAAGAAGGAGAAGAAGAAAATGGTGGTGGGGAGTAGAGGGGAAGATAGCTAAAGTGAATAAGACTAGCAATGTAAAGTCGAAGAATTGCTGAGAGTTTTGTAGGTGGCAGTATATAGTGTATACGGAAATTGAATGGGAAGGGTTGTGAAAACGTAGTGAAAGCTTAGGGAGGGTGTGATGATAAGTGGAGGAATAGGAGTTAGTGCTTTAGGAGGAAGAGTATAGGAGGATGAGGATGAGGAGGAGTAGAGTAGTAAAAGAGGAGTGAAAGAAGTGAGGGAGTAGCTGATTTTAGTGGCACAACTTGGGAATGAGTCGGAGCAAACACTTTTCAGAGCGGCTAATATTTGCAGACTCTTAGAGCAGATTGCATTTGATCGAGTATTGTACAACAAGCCTTAGCACGCGTGTGTGGACGAGTGCAAGTGAGAGCGAAAAACCTTCAAGTGAGGCCGAATCAGAATAACGCACTCACTATCGGCTTGCACTCAGGGGATTCGTAAATGTCTCATAGAATCGAATCTAGAACAAGATCGAAGCACTACACCCCATTCCGTTCATTCCACTTGATTGCTTACGTCTACGATCTCATACATCAATTCCCGAAAAAACCTTGATAGATTGTAGGAACTATTATATTATAACATCATTGAAGTCGCGTTAGTCCAGCCAAGTGTGCAGGGTCCCTACTTACCTAAGGGGTGGCACACTAGGCCCACCTTTTACCTTTGTGGCGAGCGTCTTTATTGCAGACAGATGAGAAAGAAAATGCGCTCGGTTCGATGGAATCTGATGCGTAGATATTTATAGAGAGCTTGAAAAAATCTTGGTAGGTTTTGTTATAGATGACAAAGCAGCATCCCTATATAGAGGCTAGCTGAAGGTTGAAATCTTTTGGTGCGAAGTATTCTCCTGGCTACGCCTGAATGAGCGCTGCGCCATATTCCCTGTTGAAGAATGCATTTATTTTGTGAACAGGGTGCGTGAAAGATCAGGGAGGCTGACCTCCTCAATATAAAACTACCTATAGAATTATATACCTATATATAGTATAGTTGTATATATTTAGCCCGCACCTTTTTGCCCCGAAAATATCGGTTCTTTCTTCTCTTACCTGTCCAATTTAAAATCGAACATGGTCGCTATCTGTGATGGAATCGCCCCCACGGCAGCTGCTGGCCCTTCAAGTATTATTTTCCACTGGCCTCTCATCGGCCCTGTTATAAATGTTCTCCAAAAATCTGTAAAGCTGGACCGATGCGAACATCTGCCTGTCATTCGAGACTCGATCTCCGACTGAGTCGAATTTGTGAACGAGCTGTCAGACTTGATTGGCTTCGAAAATTCAAACAACTGTATACCACTTCACAAATGTCTTGGAAGCAACGTATATCAATGCAAGATGCTTCTCACAAACAACGATGGACAAAAAACGTGGTGGTTTTATGAAACTGTACTCTCAAAACCGTAGAAAGCTACGTAGTTTTTGTATTGAAATGTAACGGATTTGGAAGAATCATGATGTATTTCTCATATTACGGTCTTATTGAGTGTTGGATGCAAGTTCTAGAATTTTTTATTTCCAGAAATACCGTACTCAGGTTTCTTTTTTGAAGAATTTTTGCGGGTTGAATGTTTGGGGCTGTATCACGGTCTTATGTCGATCGATTCTGAAAACTTTTAATCGCTTTTTTATGTATGAATGTGTTGTAAAAGAGAGCTGGCACAGGTCAAAGAAATGAGAACATCGTTTTTTTTCAAGAGAGAAACTGGTTCTCACAATACTCGTCATAAGAAATTGTAATTGGCAAAATTATAATTTATTGAATAACATATCCCATTATTAGAATTTTTTCATCTATTGACCGTAATTAGAATAGAGGGATGAGTTTCAGACATTAAAATCACTGAATTACTTATTAATTAATTTATTATTATTACCATGATGATATACACCTGCACTTAGCTTGCAGAAGTAGGATACATGAATATTCCCCACTTTTTAAATCTATATAAGACTGGAATTATAAAAAAACGACTAATGATTTATACTTTAACTGAAGTAAAAAGAATGTAGGAACCATCACGAATATCATTTTTTGTACAATTTTTCAAACCACTGTTTGGCACTTTATTGATTATTTACTCATTTGCAGGTAAGAAGCCGTGAACGAACCATGATCAACTTTTATCGAGAAGTTTTTTTCAGTAAGTACTCACTAACTTATTATATGAGATTAAGTGTTATTTCCTCTTATGGAAATCGTATTAAATTTATACAAGTATTGAATCAAGGTTTGTAGCCTATTATTGAATACTGTATTACGCAATGAATGTTACGTGTTGATGTAAGTTTCAAAATTTACAAGAAAGCTGCAAGTTAACAATTTTTTTTAATCAACGCAATTCTTAATCCACTTTCAAATATCAATACAGATCAATTTGATTTATTAATTCAATTTTAATGCAACTTCATTTAATGCTCACATGAGCTCACTTCAATCTAAATCAGGTCTCGTACACATTGTCTTAGAATATGCATAATCATAATTTTTCAATCATAAAATACCACAAAGTGGTTCAAGTTTGAAGAGGCATTCTTTGAATGAAACCGGTAGGTCTTCATCGATGAGACGACCCAAATTTTCAAACTAGTAGCTACTGGTTTATTCGGTGAGAGCCAGCGAGTCATTGACTGTGCTCAGCCAACTTGAAATGGAAATTCTCATGGAAACTCGCGAAGAGCACACGAGAGAGTGATCTAGAGTAAAAGAGTAAATTGAGTGAAAGAGAAAGATCCAATGTTTACAAGCGAGTGTGAGAGAGACAGCGGTGAGAACATGAGTGAGAGGGCGGACCGCGATAGTAGCCCTGAAAACCGTTATTATAACGAGCATTTTAATTGCTATCAGAAAATCGGAGTGCACAGACCAGGACTGAACTTCCGGTGAGGCTCTTCCCCTCTTCCTTCCCCCCTGTGACTTCCGGAGACTTTTAAATTCGGCCGCACCAAACACGTTTTCTGCTTCAACGCTTACTTGAACGTTTTCTGGCACTGCTTTTTCGATCTCTTACTAAACAGCAAATTGTTATTGATCAACGTTTTCGTAGTTACTTGGCTATCTCATTTGAATGGCTTTGGTAGGGCCCATTTAGTAAGTGATGAGAGGCTAAACTACTTCCAAGATACCTCTTAGCCTTTACCTTAGATACTTCTTAGCTTTACCTATGAAACTATACTTACAAAAAACTACACCTTACTGACTTGTACTTTTATGTGTAAAGTCAGGTGTAAGAAAAGGTATAAGGTATAAAGTATCAGCAAAGATATTATTTTACCTGATACCAGAGATGATCAAGCAGATTTTGTTCCAAGTTATAGGACAATAAAGACATAAAAATGTATTTTTTGAAAGAAGGATTTCATGGTTCACATCACAATTTTTTGTGTATGGGCCACGTATAAACACGTTATTCATGTTTAGTCTATGATAGAATATTCCAGCTACCAAATTTAGTATGTAGACTATCTTAATCAAAGTTTAGGGTAAATTTTTTAATGCCGAATTTTAGGAAAATTTGCGATCGATTGTTATCAATGCTCAGCTCTGCTAGGACAGTCGTTGAACAGTCTGTGAGAACATATCACGCCACAAGAAAACTTGAGTTTTCTACTACAGAGTTTCGCTACATTGGACCGCTGCATCAGGCCTTCCTGATAGAGAAACCATAAGTTTTGTTGAGGTGTACTAGTCAAGCAAAGATTTTACAGTACTCTTCTTGACTACGGTGATTCTAGAAGATTTTACGGATAAGTTGAATTATACGTTAATCATTATTAATATTCTTGTAACGAGCATGTTTTAAAATGTGTATTCAAGCAAAAACAACAAACAGTAGCTGTGAGAGAATCGCGGTTTCGCTGGTGAGGAGGGGAGAGAAGATTCCCAACCTGGTAACTTCTGTCCTGAGAATTTATAAATTATTGTCGGCTGCTGGAAAGGGGTTACAGAGGAGGGGGGATCATGCCGAATAAGGTCTCCGGCAGTCTTTGTAGCTTGCGGCCAACAACAACGGGGTTTCAAAGAAATGCAAGCAGTCAGAGTAAGTACAGTCTGTCCTAGCAAAGAAGATATTCTGACAAGATGGAAAAATGACTCCAGCTCGGTCAATATTGTTTAAATCATTATGAATCTAGTCTCAAATTGTAGATCAGAATGTTCCTACAATTTTAGACCAAATTCATAATTTTTTTACCAATATTGACCGAGCTGGAGTAATTTTTTCATCTTGTCAGAATATCTTCTTTTGATTTTAGAGACTACTCGGCCGTCCAGATGTTTCCAACTTGGGGGATTCGAGAACCGGCTGTCGAAATTGGAGATATGAAGAAGAAGAAGAAGAAGAAGAAGAAGAAGAAGAAGAAGAAGAAGAAGAAGAAGAAGACGACGACGACGACGAAGAAGAAGAAGAAGAAGACGACGAAGAAGAAGAAGAAGAAGAAAAGTTCGTCCGGCTGTGTGTTGTGAACAGGGTCAGAAGACACAGCAACCAGCGACCACATAATATATGTATATTTTATTGTGGATCCATGTGTACAGTATAATGTACTCTGTGGTCGCTGAAATCAACAGTCAGTTTCAGTTCTCAATAGCCTGTTGCACCTGCTGCTTATTTCCTTTCCTCCTCTTTCTTCTTTCCACATCCTTTCTCCTTCTTTATTCCCTTCATTTTCTTCTCTCTGTACTCTGCAACAGTAGCCGTGTTTGTCCAAGTGCGTGTGCGCGGCCCTGCCAATCTTGTCGTGGGAATAATCTACTTGCGTTCCCACAATTACCTTATGAATGATTTCAAAATAATAATTCTTTTCCTCGCCTCCTATGCCTTCCAGCTCCTTTAATAACCATCAGTATGAGATTGCTTTGTTGTCCATATGAGTAGATAAAGTAGGCAGGCCAAGTGAATTGAAGGACAGGCTGACCGCAAAAGCGGCCGGCCATCTTGAATCCTTATTTGATAAACCAAACTGCCTACAACACAGAGTACAATATCCGTAGAGTGCACTGTCTGATTTATTCACAATAACTTTGATTATGGGTAGTAGCAGGACCTCCTAAATACCTATATACCAGGTCCTCCTAAATACTAGGTATTTAGGAGGTCTTGGTATATAGTAGTAGAGTTCTCTACAGAAAAACTTGGATGATGTTTTTTTCAATAAACAGCTATTGCTACCAAGTTGAAAGAGTAGATTCATAACGTTGCGGAAAGAGGAAGACAGCGAACAAGGAGGTGTAAAGCAGATTCACTCGTCAGTTTCTTTTTGTTTGAAAATCTACAAAAAACAATTCTGTTCTTATAAAGTAGATAATAATAATAATAATAATAAAGTAGATTGTAAAATAGGAATAGAACGGTCCAGTAAACGAAGTTGTATAATTTAAAAATATGTTGTTGAATACAATTCTACAATAATTTGATAATATCCTTGAACTTGGATTGAGCTTTTATTCATCAAAATTTAGGAAAGAAAAGAAATAGTACAGACTTTGCTTAGTTGTGCTATGATATCATTCAATAAATGAGAATTGATGGAACTCAAGTAGAATAGTCTTGTTGAAATAGAATATTATATTCGGTTGAGCTTGGAACCAAAGAATAATAGATTTCTCTTTCTATTCTAATTCTCTTTGGTTGAACTAATAATCAATGAACATGATCAATTTTCATTCAGGTCCATCATATACCACGATAATGGATAAGTGCCCCAAATCTAGAGATGATAATAATTAATTCGACTATATCTTTAATGCATTAAAAATGTTTCGAAAATAGAAACAGACAATTAATTGTTGATTGAAGAACAACTGGTTGCAGTTGGAACTTGTTTCAGAAGTTGAGAAAGATCCATAACAAGTCACTTTCTAACTAAACCACGTTGATCACTTGAGTAATTGAATGAAAAAACAAATTTAACTTTGCTGGACAAAAACGGTGAAATCATATCTGGTGAACAACTTTCAAGAGGTTAAACCGCAAGACTTTCGATTTTCTAAAGTGGAGTTTCAAGTTTGAAACTGATAAGAGTTGGATCTACTCTTTGATTTTGGTATTCACTGGACGAGTACCATTTTAGAGATACTTGGTTTTTGATAACTTTTATAATATAATTGAACAGTAAGGTGTTGGTACAGGTAGTAACATAGAATTCTTGAAGTAGCAGAACAATTGAAAAATATCTACTCCAACGAGAATCCAGCATTTGAAGCTTCAACACTCCTTTCAATGTGTCAATTTTTCTTACCTTAATTTTGAGTCGTGACTACACAGAAGTAAAAATTTATTTAATAGTCAATTATTATTCAAGTATGGATCTATACTGTGATTTGGGTACAGTCTGGCGGTTATTTATAAATCATGATTTTTTGAGCAGTATAAAAAACATAATATAATGTTCTTGCTGGATAAAAAACAAAGAATTCGACTGTTCGGAAGACATCTACGAGTTGAATTTAATCAAAAAAAAAACTTCGATCGTATTTTTAATCTTGGGTCCTAATAATTGAAACGATTAATTCGATTCATGGATTGAAAGGCGAAAATACCTCTCATTAAAATTATTTGTAGCAAGCGGCTTGAAGCGGCATAAGCACAAGATTAATGGTTGGAAAATTGTAAGTTACCCGTTAATGAAGACTACTGGTTTATTCAAGAATGGTTGGCTCAATTTTCTCTGATGCAAATTGAAGAGTCCTTTTAAGGAAGCTGCCACTTAAATTCATCGGGTTGGTATCACCAGCTTCTGGAGCCCGGTATGAAAAAAGATTAAACAGATCTGAATTGGCAGGGTGGTGGATATTTTAAAAATCTGACACTAGCATATGCTCGACCATATGTTGGGTAATTTGACGCTGTTCATAAAATTGAGACCTGTTGCTAGAGGAATGTAAGGACCTCCCTGCTGGTTCAATGTTCACATAGCACATGCTTTCAACATGAGAACTAAATTGGAGGGAACTCTGAAAACCTCTTTGCTTCAATTCTTGAATTCCGTATTATTCTTTGTAAAATTTTGACGGTTCCATGTAAAATATTTTCATCAAAATGAGCTTCAATTTCGTCTTATACTGTACTCTAATTGGGTGTCTTCGTTCAGCAGCCCAGAATGTCCTCAGCAATAGCTGTTCAATCTCGCTTTAATTTTGCTAATTATGGATTTTCACAATGATGAGGAATACATATATTCATCTAAAAATGTAAAATTACATCTGATTGATTAATGACCAATTATTAATAATTTACAACATTGATTAATATTTTGCAACCTTTATCATTCTTCTGCAACCTTGATAAATCTTTTGTAAACTGAATTAATCTTATTGGAACAATGTTTGTCAACAGTGGACGTGTTATCGGAATGACAGTCAGACTTGACAGTCACTCTGCCGTCAACTTCACACATTGGATGTGATTTCCATATCGATTGATATGTGTTGACAATATTCCGATGGCTGTCCAAAATAATGAGCATGTCGCACGTTTCAATCAAACATTACATTGAATGGCTTTCACCTAGCCTGGTACAGTAAGCACAAGCTGAGAAGGAAGATACGTCGTTATGATTTGAATAGTATTTTAACGGCGTGTCTTCTCAGCTTTGCGAACTATATTATGAAAGTATTCGTCGTCTTCTAATGGCGCTGATATGTTCAACAATATGGGTGGGTGTGGCCTGTGGCTACACCTACAATGATTTCCATCTTGAACATAATATAGGTCACATTCAGACTGAATCATACGTCAGGAATCTTATCATTGTTGTCAAGAATTATTCAATTTGAGAAGGTTTAAAAGAACTATGGGAAGTAGTTGAGGTTAACTCGAGAAATTGGTTTTGAATTTTTTTATTCTTCAGTGAGAATTTTCTAGGAAGAAAAATCGTTTCTGCAGCTTGAGGTTATTGTAAAATGTGGTTATTAAAGTTGAAAAGTTGAAAAATGAGGTGAAAATTCATTCAGTTTATGATAATTAATACTGAGGAGTCTCTGAACAATATTTAATTCATGGTATGCTCATCAGTTATTTCTGAAGTCTGGAGAGGCTCTCCAGGTGATTCCATCTCTACTCATTATTTAAATTGAAATGAATGGAAGTATAGAATTACTTCCATCCATCTTGCAAGACTGCTAGTCAGGCAAGTCTTGCAGGGATGGAAATAGTCAAATTGAAATAATGAACATTGAAAAAACTTCTTTAGTTGTATCAATATCATCTCATTCGAAAGTAAATCAGATATCTTGCAGAGTTTCAACAATTAAATATTATTTTTATTGAGGTGATATTCGGATTTTTATGCCATCGTCTGAAGAAACCTTTTCCGAATTGACTATATGTGATCATTGAGTACACATAGGAAATACATATTCAATTGAAATCTTGTAGTTTGTAAGTTATAAAATTACAGTATTACAATTTCAAATTCTTGCTGTGGCCATTCGTCTACTACTCGCCTGGATAAGCGACACTTTATAACTGTTCCAAAATTGCTTAGTTTTATAGAACAATAACATTTGGACACCTGTCCATGCTGTAATGAAACTGACGTCTCTGGCCTCTACTCAGATCGTTGAACTCTTTTCTAGACTTACATATCCTGTCTCTGGTCTCAGCTTTCCTGTAATACATACTGTTTTCGAGTTCCACATGCACCTACTTATAACGTCCTACAAAGACTCGTTGCAGAAAGTTAGTGTAGAAAAAGAGGAAAACAATGCAATAGAAATATAAACGCCGTTTCTTATAGTCTTTCCTAGCGAAGAAGACATTCTGGCAAGATAGAGAAACGACTTCAGCTCGGTCAATATTGGTTCAAAAATGATATATTTGATCTTAAATTGTAGTTTTGAATGTTTCCTACAATTTCAGACCAAATTCATTATTTTTGATCTAATATTGACCGAGCTGGAGTCATTTCCCCATCTTACCTGAATGTCCTCTTTGCTTGGACAGACTATACTTCTGCTGTGCTCCATTTTCTAGTGTGACTCATCCGTTTTCTGTTTTCCTCGGTAATTTTTCAATCCTCTTCAGTTAAAACGCCAACTGTTTCTGTCTAATGAGCGCTCTCTCATCCTTCCAACAACAATAGACAATTATTATTCTGTACTTTGGCGTAAGAGAGGAAAATGTAAACATAACCGAGAACTTAGAACGCGTATTCAAGATGTCCGTTTCAACATTTCATTGTTCTCTCGGCCTGAAAACATATTCCGACTAACAAAGCATTTGTATGTGCCTAATCAGTTGGTTACACATGGTCCTCGTTTTCACTAGAAATTGTGATATTTAAAATTTGGAACGAATTGAATACAAACCTACATTAAAAGACTGACGATAAAAAATAGTAGGCCTTTGCATCCTGGAAAAAATGATCCATGAAAAAGTATGATATCAGCTTTCATCTGTTGAAAGTTTGTCAAATTTTTATTCAGAATTTTATGTCCTGTTCAACACATTTTTCCAACTTAAAATAATATTTTTTTATTACTGGACTACAAAATTCACATCGTAATTACGGGTACGTAAACTATCGGAGAATGAAATTATCACTCAAAAAACAATCTTTCTCATACCAGTCATCAGAGACAAAAATTCTAATAACTTGTATTTTACTACGTATATGATCACTTCAAATTCCATTTAAGTTCGAAAAAAAATCCAAAAATCCAATTAATGCTCTTGAGTAGTTTGATTTCCTCTCAATTATGCAGAAAGGTTTGCCTGCAAGACGCAATGTTCCATTAATGTTAAGGCCCTATGAATGCATCAAATTTTCAGCTTAGAATGTTTTTCTAATAGTCTGAGTGGAAACTCGAGCCCGCATTAGAGGATGGAGAAAGTACAATTTGAGCTTCTTCAGCTGAACCTTCAACTTGGAATTAAGTGTTGCGATCAATCTAGAAAAAGAGCGTCTGTATACATTCGCTTTTATCTGGTTTTGGCATCAACAGACAGAAGTAGTAGCTGCTTCGCTTGATCGAAGTAACCAGATCTCGCTCGCTTTCTTCCACTTGGAAAGGCGCAGCTTGAAAGTTTCGCCGAGGCGCTTGTGTCTTGGGCGAACTACGTTTAAAACAGCATCCCAGTTAATTCGAGTAAACTGGATACACAGCTAAGCAAAACAAACTTCCATTTCTAAGCGCTGCACTCTTCCTCTGTCGGCTTTTGTTCATCTCCCGATTGGCTGCCATAGAACGTAGTTCCTGGAATCAATCTGGAAAAACTAACAATTGGAGGGAATGCTATCTGGGATCAACTTACTAACCTAGTCCGGATTTTTGACGATATACTGTATATACTGTACTACCATAGAATAATAGGACTCTCTAATAGAAATACTAGGATAATATAAATATTCTTATAGCTTTTAATGGTGGGGAGACACTTACGGGTAGTTCCACCTCGCCAATGTGTGCTTGGCCAAATACCGATAGTTCACCGATAGATGACCCTCACCGAGACACCAATACCCAGTTCTAGGATCTCCTTTGGTATTCATTCTATTACTTTATTATATCGGGTTAGAGCAGTCTATAAAAATGGATTTAATTGTTGATGGTGTACCTTAGAACTCAATTACATGTGATGTGGAAAAATGTGAATATTTCATTGGATCACCATAACGAATAATATACCATCAAATTGAGAATAATCCATCTAAAGTAATAAAACTGAGAAAATTGAATTTTGATAAATTATATAGCCTATTTTTTTAGAAACTTCATACATATTGACACAATATCAATGAATTGTGATGAATAATAATTGTTTATCTTCAATGAATGTGGACAGTGTGATCATTCACTACATATCAATTAATAATAAATCAATATCATATTTTTAGGTTAAAAGTTACAAATTCTTTTTTTGAAGTTATAGAGTCAACAATATTACTCTTCAATCCGATTATGAAAATCGATTATATAGTCAAAACAGTATCAGTATGGCACAGTCGTTAATCTTTGTTTACTTCTAGTTTGATGAACTCACTCCGAAAAACTAATAAATTAGGAGAAAACAGAAGGTCAAAACAGATCAAGATCATCCATAAACTGTAGCCTAACAATATTCTTAATGATATTTGTGACTAAAACGAATCCATCCATGCTACACCATCCCAATCCTAATCCACTTCTGTTTACTCTTTCTCTGTATCGTAGCTTTCTCCTCAATTAATCAAATCTTGACTTGGCCGGGTCAGAGCCCGAGGGGACCAAGCGACCTCTCTCTTCTTCTTCCATCCTTTTTTGCCGTCTCCATTGAATGTCTCGACTAGATCGATCGATTCGAAAACGAGACATCGCTATCAATTTCTCTCGTTTATTCGGCTCATTATCGACTCCCAATTGACAGCTCGTTTTCACCGAACTGGTATTGCAGCCAAAGGCGTGACTCTGGACTCTTTAAACTAACTTTGGACTTTGGTTTCTCCTTGCAGCTATCTGGACTCGTCTCTCACCCCTGGAGTCTGGACTTAGGACCACTGGAAATGAAACAATTCTGGACTCTAGTCCCTGATTCTCTCACTCTGGAATAGAGTCTGGACTCTGAGCTAAGACTGTTTGCTTCAGTTATTTTCTTCAATAATCTGCTCTGGTCTAACTGGACTCGTTTGAACTATGGGTTGTCTCTGAACTCACTGTAGGCCTAACTGGCCAACCCGACTCATATCTAATCATCCACGAATAGCTTCTAAGCGCCCTGCACTAAGAGTATTGAGTTCTTCATATTCCTTCCACTTTATTTGTAGATTTGAGATTAGTTGGACCGGATTCCACAATTACATAGAGGACAGACAGATCCTACATTATTTCATAGTATAATAGCTAAAAGATTTTTTCCCAATCAGGAAGAGATTAATTATTTTTTTAATTTTATCTAAGCTTGGGTTACCCTCATCATTGTTGACAAGGATGAGGACATTTGGATCATGAAGTTGGACTCGACTTGTTGGAGTCTTTCTGTTGTTTAATTCCTCATTACAAAATAGAGCACAATGTATATTTAAACGATCATGTATATTTCCTCATTATCTGACTGTTATGAATTATTGCAATTAGAAGAGGTTATTATTTTGATATTAACACTATTATAAACTCAATTTTCCATATAAATTCCTCTTTTTTCAATTCAAATGCTCGTATTTAACAAATAACATAATTTTCATTCTTGATAAAATTTGCACTTGATTTGTATGTATCTAGTCTATAATGTTTTCTCTTTATACCAGCAGGTGAGCTTGATAAACTTAACTACACTGAACAAACATAATATTATTAGTTATTGGTGATTCAGTACGGTGTTGAGAACTGCGTTGAGCTTGCAACAGCTCAGGGGCAGGGACTGCAACACGGATAACACTCATAATTGGATTACTTTTACTGTACAGACACTTGCATAACTTGCCGTTCATAAAAACGCAACTGCAACTAATATTGTAGTTAAGAGCTGGAAATAGCAGATGGAAAGGAATTTGCAGTGGTAGAAATCTACTGTCTACTGTGGAAGGTATTACTGTCTTCAACAAAAGTCTTAATAAGATTTCATGGAATTTTTGAATTAATCTCTTCAATAAAGAAGCTGTTTTAGACTGTTTTATATAAGTCTCGAATTTTAATAATATTTTTGGTTCATACATTTTTTTTAAATGAAGTTGAGTTGACTAATATGGGGGACTATAAATATAGAAACTCAAAACTTCCCTAAATGTTTCAAAGATTTGTTATGCTAAAGCTGTTTTTATTTCAAAACTTCAATGGAAGTTTCAAAATACAGTCTATACTTGATAAGTAAGGCTTACAAAAGATATTTCAGAAAATAATACTTGAGAGCTGTCTTGCTCTCCACTACCTATTGCTCTATTAGCTATATATATATATATATATTTGTTCAATATAATCTCGTTCAAGAGAATTAAATCTTGTTATTACTGCTGTAGTGCCTGAGTTCTTCCTTTTGAAGTATCTTTCCTCTAGAAAGCTTATTTTAACGATATTCATTATTCCCCATCAAGATCTAATTTGATCTTAAGTTATACTTCATCTAATTGGATCTTTTGAGTTATACTCCAAGAATTTTAAAACAACACCACTCACCATGCTTTACAAACAATTTATTCACCTTGCACTATATACTCAATGTACTCAGCCTCAACACTCAGTCCTTTCACCAGCTAGAATAATATACAGATCATTGGTAAGTTAGACTACTTCTACTCATTACCAAAGTAGTATTGTGGTTGAAGGTTGAGCAATTCAAATTGCTTGTTAACTGCAATGACATCATTATCACAACTAACTGTAACAATGCACTAGGAGCAATTTAAATAGTCGTACCTTTAAACTTTAAGCAGAGCACGACCATACAGCTCATAGCGCGCGTGTTTTGACTTTGTTATCTTCTGGACGGCCTTGGAGCTTTATTAAGTTTCGCCTTTTACCAAACAGAGTGAGGGAGAGAGAAGAGTGAGAGAGAATTTGAGGAGAGGAAGAGAGAAGAGTGGAAGAGAAATTGAAGAGAAAGAGAGAGAATTTAAAGAGAGGAAGAGAGAAGAATGAAAGAGAAATTGAAGAGAGAAGATCTCAAGATTTTCTATACTAGTAATACGGACAACAGACGTCAACTGTAACAACGAAAGTGACGTGGAAGCTTCATTTATTAATACAAATTGTGTCGGCACGTTATAAAGATTATGCTAATGAAGGTGACGGGTCCTGCCTTGCTTAATTGAAACAAACTGTCTTCTCATTTGTCCTTTTTAAAATTTTATCCGGACGCTCGGCTAGATTAATGCTGGCACAATGATTGGGAGACATGAGTGGGAGGAGGTGGGTCATACTATGCTCTATTTGATATCACTTTGGATAAGGAAAACATTGGCTTTCCCTGTTTTATACGAGTTACACCAAGTCGAAAGTTACAGCAAATAGAATAAAGGCAAGAAAAACTAATAAGCTGCTTGGTGGAGAAGAGACAATTTGGAGAAACCTACTACTGAACTACTCTTGAAACGGAGAGTGATAAGACTTCTTCCTGCATGATAGATGGAATGTAAAGTGATTTTCAAGAGAATAAGTTTTTCTTATGAAATATTACTTGACCTACAACCTGTAATCTTGGTTTTTGATCCTAATACATATCGCTATCCTAAAAAAATATTTTCTCTTTTAGAGCAATGATAGCTTCCTCGTTCAATTTTTATGAAGTTTCTCTTTAATCTATATCTATAAAAGCGAAATGGCACTGACTGACTGACTGATTCATTCATCACCAGAACTAAAAATCCACTGAACCGAATGCGTTCAAATTTGGCAGGCGTGTTCAGCTGGACGTTTAGTTGCGCGCTAAGAAAGGATTTTTAAAACTTCATAAGGATACGACAATTATTTGAGTTTTTCTGTAGTTTTTCAGCGTTTTCTTATTTTATTCGAGAACCAATCGGTAGAAAATGTTGATACCTGGTGGGCAGGTTCAGATAAGGTCTAGAAATGTTGTGTAACAATATTTTTGAAATCCGTTCTAGAGTATGCCAGTAATCACTTTTTCAGAATTGTAAAAGTATTGCGGGTTGCATATCTCCCGCCTTGATACGACCAATCCTTACAGGTAAACAGGTCCAGATTAGGTCTAGAAATGCTGTGTTCAATAAATTTCGAATCCCCTCTGAACGGATTTTGCAGGCGAGCGAAGCGAGCCTGTTTGTCTTAGCTGACACTGACAGAGGTTTTACAGGCGAGCGAAGCGAGCCTGTTTGACTTACTTACACTGCCGATAACTGTCGGGGGTCCAGGGGGCGGAGCCCCCTGGCTAGACGGAGAAGGCGAGCGAAGCGAGCCTGCCGTCTAGTTCATAATAGAATTGATACCTGCTTTTAACTGTTATTATAAATTTGAAGCGTAAGTCTGTTGTACTCCATTGTAAATACTATTGAATCATAATTAATCATTAAATGGAAGAATCTGGGCAACGTTTTTCCATAAAAATGTTGCCATTGAAGAGACGGTAAACTTCAAGTTATTTGCATTTCCCTTCAAGTTTTAATAATCTGTAAAGTTCATACGGATACTTATGACAACATACAGCAATACATTTTAACATACATGACAACATACAGCGAAAACAACATACGAGTATCTCCTCTAGAAACTTGGAAATTGTATTCTGAATTCTCAAATACTTGGAGCGAATACTCCTCGAAAATTTTAATTTAGTTCAATTTGAGACCTCTAATAAAAAACTAACAATATATAATCTTACTAATTCCCATGGATATTCTCAGGAATCTGTTTTTCATACCTTACATATCTTATTAGTATATTCACAGAAAAAACATCGAGCTCAACCAATAATATATAGACAATCCATACAATACCGAACAAATAACAGTGTATTTTCCTCATGTTCTGATCACAGAAATTATTGTACCGAAACGTATCTGGGAATGTGGTAGCCTGAAATACAGTACAGCAAATAAGGAAGATATTATTTGCTTAACGGTCGGGAACACACGGTTTGTGGCCATAGAGCTATAAATATAGAAGTTTATTTTATATAGTTCTATGTTTGTGGCACGAAATGGTTGTGGTCATTGAAAAAAGCACCAGGGGTGCTTAGTAGTCGAGTCGATTGTTGAACGATTTCTTTTAATTGCCAGAGTCGAAGTGTGACCAGAGAAGTCGCAGGTCGCAGCGTCGCGTTTGCGACTGCGTTTGTGACGCTCTCTGGGACGCCTAGTGGACGCCCCATCGCGTCGTCTCCGTTACAATAACGACGCACGTCAATTATTTTGCGCAGAGAAATCTCTTCTTCGGTTGGCGTCATTAGCGCCAAAACCATTGCAATGGCACGGTCTCGGTTGTGCTAAACGTTTTTTCCGGCTTTTCGCGGTCTTATTAATTTTCTCCTCTTTTTTCAGTTCAGTTTGCTGGTTCAACGGCCAAATCACTGCCTGGAAACTGCCTCCTCGGCCTGGGTCAACAATGCTCGTTTATATCGTTATCACTCATTTTTGTGCTCTTGTTTGTGAAATTATAACATCACAAAATAATCAACTGCTGATTATTGAGAAAAATAGAAATACCTTGATAATCAGCAGGCTCGCTGAGAAGAAATGCCGTCACAATGTAAAGTGAAATGAGAAAGGGTCTCTTCTAATCCGGCGTGGGCAATAATCCATATTATTTTGATAATCATGTATGTATGTATGTCTGGCTCAACAGCCCATGAAGGGCCTAGGCCTACCAGCTGGTTGCCAGTTTCAAATTCACTCTACTATGCAGCCTGTCCAAGCCAAGAAGAAACCCCGGCACGACGGGAAAACGGCCCCAGCCCGACCAATACCGGCCCAAAAGCCATAAATTCTCAATCAGAACTCACAGTCCCCGAACCAACACTGGCCGAGCCGAAGCCGCCCCCTCCAACCCGCCAGAATTCCCCCCCCCCCGGCCGGACAGACCATACAGAAGCAAATAATCATCAACCAGGATAGAGGTAACGTGTGGTTAGCACGTTGATCCCCTCAACCATAAGCCAGTTTCCGCAACCAATTGGCAGCGCAGAACACCTCTGAATAACATGCAGTTAATCAGTTAGAGTGTAATGCAACAATTACTATTCCTCCAGAGACGGGAAACGACTGACTGTCTTTACTAACGACCAAGGAGGCCAATCTCCCAAAGGAGGGTTTTGATAATCATAGTTTGACAAAATTTGAGTTCAATTTTAACCTAATATTTCAACTGCATATTGGTTTGAACTGTGAATTCATGAAGTTGTTCTTGAAAACGAGGTTTATTCCAATAGGAAATATCGAAATTCCACTCGCCTCTGATTAAACTACCCTTCAATTTTTATGTTTCCATGAATTTCTAGATTCATCATACTCAACAAATTGAAAATATTCTCTATGAGCTTGAATTAATTTGAAAAAAATGAAATTTTGAGTACAAATAGGAATAGGGAAATGGGAATACACTAGGATTTTAATTTTGATTAGTGTTGAGTATAATTGTGGTT
Source organism: Sogatella furcifera (assembly GCA_017141385.1). NCBI lineage: Eukaryota > Metazoa > Arthropoda > Insecta > Hemiptera > Delphacidae > Sogatella > Sogatella furcifera. The sequence continues at coordinate 32,387,571 of CM029549.1, read as the reverse complement.
ATTATTAAGTACTCATAAAGAGCCAACGCCTAAGAAATAATTTTCTATTAAAATGGTTTCACATATTGAGCCCGATCTTGCTAACCTAAAAAATGCAGAAAAATGAAAATAGGAATCTTCCTTATTCCTAAGTAGCCTAGGTATAAAAGTAGTGGTGAAAGTTGAGCTGATTGAAAATAGTTATGGATCCAACAAGCAATCCTGCATTGGATGATTGATTTCCATATAAGTAAATTAAAATTGGTCAAGCATGATTTTTAGCACGATTCTCAAACTTAAGCAAATAATCATCGAAAGCGTGAAGATTCCAACTTAGGAATGATTGGAAAAAAATTGATAGCAATACCGTAGATAGCCTTAGCCTATAGCCGACCTGTATAGTTAGTACTATACATACTAGGATAGTATAGTTTGATCTCAAAAGCAGAAACCTACTGAGAAGTAGTTATAAGATCAGTGAGCTGAAGAAGATTTGTAGAATGATTCAAAGATGAAGACTTATTTGGGGGAAGATCATTGATTAGTACATCCATTCTTTGAAAAACTACCAGTTTCTAGGTCCCAATAATTGGTTCACAATGATTGGAAAATCAGTATTCATGGTTATTGTCTTCGCCTAAAAAGGGAAACAATAACGGTTGATAAATGTGTCACTGGGATGTATCCCAGTAGAACACAGAAAATTGTCTTGATGACAAGAAACTGATGGGAGGAATATTATGCGCAAGCTTAGAAGATACTCGACTGCTGTGTGAATAGTATAGTAACGGCGTGTCTACTGAGGTTGTGGAACTATAATATGGCGAAAGCGAATCTGGAAATTGTTTGTCTCAGAGGAAGTCGTGCCGTCAGATTCTACGCAAAAGTAAGATGTCATTATCGACGCATGAATAAGCCAGAAGATCACGCTGGGCGCTCCGATGTTTCAATCGACGCTTCTTTTTACTGTAAACAGGGTTACCCGAATATGGTGGCGTCGCCGGTGGGAGCGGGGGCTTCTAACGGAGAACAGACCTTAATTCCGCGACAATCGACTCTCATGAATCGATTCTGGTGAATCGATGACTGCAACGATAGTGCACGACGCAACCGGAAAGCGGCAAGGAAACGGATCTCTTATCATCACAGGAGATTAGCATTGATTCAAGCCTACTGTTGTAGTTGTGACGTCACCGATCAGGATCTACCTCGCGGTCACGGCTCGACCCGACCTCTTGGCCCAGATCCTTCCCTCACCGGGCTCTGGCATCTTGTTCCTCCAGTCCAACGCAGCTCTAGGTTACACAACTAATATGCGTGTATCAGTATGTGATCAAGACCTCAACTCTCCTGTATGGATGCAACAGTGTGTGTATGTGAACACGACCCCATCCCACTATAAGACTGCCTGTGTGTGTATGTAAGACTGACATCTCATACCATGTGTTAGTGTGTCTGTGAACACACTAACACACATGCACATGGCTCATCTTCAAGTAGCTTCTCAAGATCACTGTCACGAGTGCCTGCGTCTCACCTTGGTGACGACCTGTTAGTCTCGGTTTCACAATACGGCCTAAGTAGGCCTCTCATAACGATCGCGTATTAGTTTTGGTTGAGAGGAGGGGGAAAAACGGGAGTTGTTAGGTGAAATGATTAAATTAATTTTGTGATGGAGTTTTCTTCCTCCACGCAAGTACCAGGCATTCACCAGGAGGCTACTGATACACAGTGTTTCTGAGGAGCCAATGAGGTAGGCCTACATGATGAAGAAAGAATGACCGAAAAAATAAATAAATAAAGGAAGAAAAAAGAAATAAAGAGAGAAAGATTCCATTTTCAGATTAGTAAACAAGATTTTACAAATATGAAGTATTGATTACAGGTTGCCTTGAAGTTTTGTTATTATTAATTATTGATTAGTTACCTTAATATTTGATAAAAGAATATCAAATCCATGAATAATAATCCATGGTTTAATAAATGAATAAATTCCTAAACATCATTCTTATTATTGTTTCATTCATAGTTGGCGCGTTTTTCTGTTACTTGATTGGCGCGATCTACACTCATTTATTGATTGTAATAAGTACTGTTATAAGTTTTTTTGTATTGTTATTGGATATAATGACCAGAACAATATAAAATGCTTTGAAGAAGCAGTACAGCAGATTAATACTTCATTGCTATTTCTCAATGATTGAGAAATACTCCATCATTTTTTTGTGTTTTATCCCATACATACAGTTTTAATTATAGCAAATTATTCTATTATAATCAATGAAATTATGATTGATTATTAACAAGCTATTCATCTGTCAATAATGTATAATTATTGATTATTCATGATATTATAATCTACATTACAGATGACTTGACTAATTCCCCATCCTACTTGTATTGTGGCATTCTGCCAGCATGCATATTCAAATGCCTGTACATCTTGTAATTCCCTCACTTTATCGATCTTCATTGAGTAATTTTACATTCAAGTAGATTCTGACCTCCAAGTTTATCTATATAAAAATAAAGTTATTTCCAAGGCTGATGTAGCCTATTCACATTCAGCCCATCACAACTATTCCAAAAGTATTCATATTCTTGCCAACCCTTACAAAACTTAGTTTTAATGGTTCCAGTAGGCGTTGAACCAACTGGTTATTAATATCAAGAAGCCAAAAAGACTCCCAAATTTTGAAAGATTGAAGAACCGAGGCCCCAATGCCGATCCTTTGGTGTTCGAAACAGAAGACAGCTGCTAGGCGGTAAATCCAGCTGCCGAAACCTTGCTTTTCTCTTATCATAGTTCATTACGATCCGTACAAATTATCCTGCAGATGGAAAACTAATTTAAAAGGGATGAAAAAACCGTAAATCCATCAGAGAAGACCCTTGGCGAGTTCCTTTTTTTGTTTCTTGGGAAAAAAGATAACAGAAATCGACCGAGAGTGATCGGTGGGTCTGTTCGAACTTGAAAATAAACTAACTTTAATCAACTACTACCGTCCTCGAAAATCGAAAATGAAGTTCGCCTCTGTGCGTCTATAATTTAAGTGGATTTGTTTTTGTTTTCGAATTTTTAGGGGGGTTGGTCTGTGGTGTTGTGATGGAGGTGCGTGCACACCCACTGGGGTTTTGGTTTTTTCAGTTGTTGAAGGTAGTAGATTTGAGAGCCGAGCAAAAAAGCTCTAAAACCGGACTGCAGGTAAAAGAATACTGTTGCATACGACGGTCGACGAGCCTGTTGTGCGTTGGAACAGCTTTGTTGTCTGGATGTGGTGGAGTAGACCCCGAAGCAGGAGAGTGACAGAGAGGAGTGTGTGTGTAGGAGAAGGACGAACTGAAGGAGTGAGTGGAGAAGGAAGGGTGGCGGTTGACTGGTTGTTGTTGCCGTGGCTGGCTTGACTCGAAACTCGAAGCGGTCGCCAGTCGGCGTTTAGCGACCGTTGAGTAAGGAACTGTGACGTCACGTTTGTGCACCGGAGCGTTTGTTGGTTGAGTTCGCGCGTGCCCACACAAATGGACGGTTACAAAACCGCGTCTCATGCAGATGCAGTCGACGCGTTGTGTACTTTCTAACCTTTCCAACAACTAGAGTGATTTTCTAGTCATCAAAGTTTCCAAAACTAACACAGTGAAATGTTACAAAACTAGTTTCAAGTGTCACCAGTGTAACTATATTTCCTTGTGCTTGTGTTTACAAAATTGTGACTTCGTGAGTGTTTTGTGATGAGTGCTCTATTGACGTAACTAATTTGGATATATTTTTCCCGGATTTTGGAAATTTCGAGCTGTCTTCTGTCCATCTGTGCTCGAGAACATGAAGCTGGATAATTTTGTGAGAAGCTGTTGTTGCATGCTGATCGTCGCAAACCTTGGTAAGTTCATGCCTACAGTAACCGGTTTTTCATTCTTTTACTATTTGCACTGACGGCCTACGCTGGCAAAGTGACAGCTGCTGCTTGCTGCTGGCACTCAAACTGGAAATCGCGCTCGGAAAATTGATTCTTCTGATCGATAGAATGTTTTGTAAAAAAAGAAACAAGTTACATTATAAATAATAGGGTTTTTGTTTATTTGTTTTAGTTACTTACATAACCAGTTTATTTTTGTAACAAATAACTCGTTTTAAAATATAATCTATGATATATTTCTGCCCGGTCAAGATAAATCTAGATTATCCAATCTCATCACTGTGAGTAGGCTATAATGACCAGCGAGAATAGAATATGAAAACTATATACAGTATATTCTATTCTCTCTGATTATGACCCTTTTAAATAGCATATTTAAATATCCTGGAGTTCATGATTTTCACAGAGAATGCAAGATCAAAGCGCTCAGTACCTTTAATTGAGTCGGCTAAAAATTCTTTGGCTTTCCGACGTTCCGCCACGCGGAACTTCAAAGGGAACCGACTTCTTTGATTGGAGCATTTGTTATTGTTATGCTTTTATAATTGTTTGTGGAAACTAATTATTTGGTCCAGGCTTGGACATTTGTTTAACGCCACTTAGCACGAATTTACAAACTTTAACATTGGTGTATAAGAAAAAGTTGATTGACTAGCAAGTTGAATTAGAAAGCTTGATTCAGCCTTATTGAAAGCTTGATTATTTTAGTTGATACAACCAGAGAGAATAAAATACGGTAGGCTAACTTATAACTATTATGTTCCATTCTCTCTGGATACAACCCTAAATACCATGGATTGGTAGGTAGTGTAGGTGTAGGAGATGAGTCTCCGGTCCGATAGTGCAAAAGTTCCGAGTTCGGATCCCGTTTAGAGTAAAGTTTTTTACCACAACTTGTTCTCTCCCATCCTCGGAGCAGATGATAAGCCGTCGGTCTCGGCTATTTGAATAATAGTCGATTCTCAAATCATCTCCTATCCACAACCATATTTCCGTACGATTTTCCGTACTAGTCGAAGCGGTCGCGATTCGTAAGCAATTTACCGTCAAAATTTACCCAGTGAACTGTTCAAAAAAATCAGAAAAAAGTCATAAAAAGTTATAAATTCTTGAAATGGATTGATTTTAACTTCAGTCTACTCCTATTTGACTTCAGAGTAACGTGAAGGAGGGGAAAAAATACAGTATAACAATGTTTTTGTGATGATTACTCGTAGATTTTTCGTAATACAATATTGATTCCAAGAAACTGGCCTTTACAAATTAGTAGCCAGAGAGAATAGAATCAACTAATCTTTTAAAAGCTCTATTCTATCCTCTATGTTTGTAGCCTAATATTCTTGAGCCTATAAATAGCGGTCTACATGATTGGTTGGGTGGGAACAAATGCACAAAATCTTATCACAAGAAAACCTCATGACAAAAAAAGGGTTTTGTGCATTGTGTGAACAGGTAGAAACCCATAAATAGTATCTTATTTCCTTCGTTTTTCAGTCCCAAGTTAACAATTGCCTAATTAAACGTAACATTTATTCAGCATTTATCTCATACTGTAGGCATTGTTAGATTTTGATACCTACTCTTCTATTACGGCATATTTCTAATTAGAAGGCGATGCCTGCTGTCCGTCAGTCCTTGATATTTCGGTCTACTCACATTACAACAGTTCTGAACATAGCATCTGGTTCACTAAATTATTTGGGCATGTTATACTCTTTAAACTAGGCTATATTTAGATGAAATGTGAGAGAACTATGTTGTAGAACTCAGAGTACGGTACTGCATTCCTAAAATAAACACAAGAAGTAGTAGGCTATAAGAATAGAGCATAATTAGTATGTGAGCTTCAAATTTCTTTGTTGATTGAATTGTGTTTTCACAACAAGGCTTTTGAACTCCATATCAGTTTTCGAAATGTGCTTCAGCAGCCTACAATTGAATAAAAAATCTAAATACTGTATTTCAGGGTTGTTGTCATCCAACACTATTAATGAAAGGATTGCTCTGTGTTGACTGACACAGTTCGATTTTTAAAAATCAGAGTTTTTGTTTACTATTTCATAATTCATTATTGCCTATTATGATACATGCAATCATAATAGGTACATGCAATTATGGTACATGCAATCCATGGACTAAAATTAAGTCACGAGTAAAGTCGAGAGAATACATAGTCATTTGATCAGTAAGGGAGCTGTTTGTAAAGAAGTTTATACCGCTAATGGAGAAAAATTTAAATTAAAAAATCAACTTGATGTTCACTCATGATCTTAAAGTTTAGTGTTCTGTTTTCCTTTCTCGAAGAGGTTTAAAAAAACTTTTCAAATGTTTCCTATGCAGAGTTCATTCCTTACACAGTTCAACTCCTCCAGTACCGGATAAATCCAATTCCTTTATTTTAAAATTTGGGTCATTCATATTCTGTTACTCATTATCACGGATACTGATATGTTGTATAGCATACTTATCGCTTATGAGTCTCAGACACATTAATGATCTTATGTCAGTTTGACAATATAAAAGACGTCAACTGATTCTTAATGACTTTTCGGACTTAATGAGATGGATATCCTACTTACTGATTGTCCTAGAGGCTAGCCTCTACCTATTAGAGACCACTAATGGTTTTGAGCTCATTCATCTTTTATCCAGAACTCTTTTAGAACCTATTACATGGGTGTTGATTCTTGATTGTAATAGTAAAGAAATGAACATTTTTGTTTTATCACAGTGAAAATCTTTTTTTTTTTGAGTTGACTCATGAATAGAACCTTGTTGAATTTGATAACTGAACCGGGTCTAAAGAAGCATAAGTCAATTATATGAGTATTGAATTTGACAGCTAGAATACAACGTGCTTCACCATTGATATTTTTTCAAAATTAGTTGGATTGGGAAAATGATGATATGAGGTAGCCTAGTTTCAACGTTGACGGCCTGTGTTTTCAAGAAATCATCAGCTACTATTAGTGAGAATTCATTGGAGAATTACATTAGTATTCGAAAATGTTTTATAAATTCATATTCTAGTGATTTAGGATTATGTAGTGAAATTTGTTTACTGTTCATGAAAACTAGAGTACATTAATTCCCACTAAAAGTACATTGTGCAAAGACCACAAAAAATGTTCTTACTTGAAAACAATAATAATTGTATTATGCAATATTAATTGTATTATGCCTGATGAAGGTGACGCCTTCTACTGGGGAATAGAATAGTGCTGAATGAAGAATAGAAGAACTTTATTGGATAACCATTTGAAATGAGTATTCAACTCCAAGCAGCTTTCTAAAATACAGTACATAGCTGAAATTTGATAGTCGTAGTACCTTTAAGTACATAGCTTGAATGATAACAGCGATTTATTCCCAAAATATCCACCGAAGCTGTTGGGTTTACCTGTTGGGGCTATTCATACCCCACAACAATTTCAAACCCTGTGACAGAATTCGGACTTCAAAGTTGATCGCTGTAGTATGAATACGAGGCCCAAGGTCGAAAACAGGTCGTACCTTTTTGTATTTATTCAAAGACGCATCGTCCATCTCTACCCATCATTGTTACCTGGCTGGTGGGAGATATTTCTTTACCTGGCCAACAAAATCTTCACAATAGGCGATCTATTGTGAATTCAGGTACCCGGCCAGGTTTGCCAGATTTCTATTCTATAGCAGAGCGTATAGCATTCAACCTGTTCGTTATATTTCACGCATCTGCCTCCACAGCATGTCAATGCCTTTGTTGGAAATAACTTGGACAACAGTTGGTAGACGCCATGTTCGAGATTCCTACTAATTGAGGGCCTCAATTATTTCGAATTATTGAGGCGTACATTACCAGCAAGTTTGTATCTGTCATCCTATTATTTCAGAGCTGATGTTCAACTGTTAATCATGGAAAACTACTGACGCCTATAGTATGTTTAGTAAAAGAAGACATTCTGGAAATATGGGAAAATGACTCCAGCTCAGTCAATAATTGTTCAAAAATTATAAATTTAGTCTCAAATTGTAGATCAGAATTATTCCTACAATTTGAGACCAAATTTATAAATTTTGAATCAATATTCAATAGTCATTTTCCCATCTTGCCAGAATGTCTTCTTTGCTTGGACAACGATACCTGTTCATGTTATTATTCTATTGACTTTCAATTCTATAGGCAGTGGCATTTCATTCCTAGTAAGGATACATTGAGGTTGAATCTTGATGGAGTGAAAGTCGTTTCGGTCATATTAGTACAGTAGGCACTCTAATATCAACCATACGTTGTGTAGTATTTCTAGTCTGTACGGAGTGACTGCATTTACTTGAATTTCTCTTCTATATCAACGAAAGTGCCTAGTCACCAACACCATAAATAGTATTTTCTGCATGTGTCATTGGTATTAAAGATAACTTTCAATGTTGTTAATCCAATTATTTCCCAACATCAATAGTAACATAGCTGAAAGTAACTATGTAACACATTGATTATTTCTGAGTAGTCATTGATATCAGTGTTACAAGTTAATGTCAGTCCAATTTAATTTTAGAAAGATACAGCAAATTTATTGTAAATGTTAGAGTATCCAAACATACATCTTGAACCAACTAATCTTTAAAATCATGAGCCAGTGTTGCATTCGTAGAAGTGAATTCTGCTGCATTTATAATGTTGATATCAACAGACACGCTGATATGCAAAAGTTTCAGCAAAGGTGTGACAAACTATGAAGATTTTTATTGGGTGGCGGTGGAGGGAGTTGAGGGATGAGCTATTCAAAAATTCGGAACCTCCCAGAAATAATTCAACGGTCAGGGGATGAAATAAACATGTAAACCGAGACTGGGGTTATTGTGTGAAAAAGCGAACGTTGTGGTGGGCGGTGAAATTTCTCTCACATGCTGGAAAAAGAATTTCACACTTTTTTCAATATGACAAGCAACTCCACATTCTGTTCATTCCGTTTGGATAAAAACTTTCTTCGCAAATTATACAACGGAAATCCATTAGTTTGATATTCATGTCCAGTATTTTAGTTTTAAACAACTTGAGGCTATTCTGCAATCAAATATTACTGTTTATTTTTACCAATGAAAAGATTGTTTTGAAAGGTTTGAACTTGAAGTTCAACTAAAACTTTCATATTTCTACTTCTGATAGTTTTAGGAGTAATAAGTTTCAAGTTTTCCAAGTTTTTAAAACCCGGTTTACTACTTCTTCCATCTTAATTCATCCCTCTACTAGTCTTCACTATCCAATCATATTATTTGTTCTGGGAATTTGAATACTGTACTTGAAATCAATTCAATCCACACAAATCGATTTTACACCTATTTTTGTTTTAGTTTTTATCCAACCAATTATGAAACTGAATTGGACATTTGAAGAATGCCCTAAGGTTTATATTCATTACTATAAATCGATCAACGATTTTGACTATCCATAATTTTTGTGACAAGATTGAAGAAATAGAAAAAGTTCATGTTTAAATGGAAGTGGAACTGGGTTTGATTTATTAACAACTTCGTGAATTTCTTATAACATTTCTTTCTCTTTGTAATACAGTACGGCAGTTCTTATTCAATCGATTCCCCCTGGTTTCCAAAAATCAATGCTGTGCTATCAATGCTCCTTTTCATCAGGAATTTTCCAATGTGGTCACAGTATCCGAAACAGGAAACCTGTCTCTTGTAAATGTATTTCAATAGGAATAGATGCAAGCCAGTTCTGGGAAATGAACTTGGTGGATCGATCGATGTGGGAATCTGAAATTGCATCGACGCCAGAACAAGAGAACTAGGCTTTGTATAGAATTGTAATAGGCTATAAAGGGAAGGACGTCTTTGTCCAATAGAACGATCGATGCAGGGAGAGAAACCAAACTTCCCCTTCATCGAGTTTGATGAAAGGAGAGAGAAATGAGAAAAGGTTTTTGTCAGCTGATTTCTGCAACCGTGAAGTTTTTTGGTCAACTCCGGTTGACATTTTCCTGTCCGTTGGACAGTTTTTCTTCAGGACAGTTTGAAATCGTTTTTGGCCACAGCTGAATGGACCGGGGAGCACCTGCACCTTTTTCACAATTATTTTACACCGGACCGCGATCAATCACGCAGCTGATTTGCTTCCAGCGCTGGCTGTCGAAAACAGAAATTCCAAGTGCAAAAAATGCGAAAAATGGAGCTGATGCTGTCTGAGAACTCGCCCCTGACCCCTAAACTCTCCTTGCAGCACCACTAACCTCGTTTATAGCACTCCCTTTGTCAAGTCAGGCATTGCCTTCAAGGGGCTCTCCATTGAGAGGCTGGCATCTGAATTGATGCAAGCACAAAAACGTCTGATTTCATTATACAAATTGCATTCCACTTCACCCTAAATGTTATTTCTGATTCCACAACTAACTGGCTCCTATTTTTATAAGCCTGGCTGTTTTTCCTTCCCATTACGGAATGATTCCTTTATAGATGTTCATAATAATTGTTCATATTTTTAAATGAGTATGCATGGGAGACTGAGAGTTGTTGAATGTTCTTTATGAAGAAGAGAGATCCATGCTTAGAAACTTTTGGTATATGAACAGGACGTATTTGTGATCGTTTCTTAATGTTTGTAGTTGGTGCACAAGATACAAGTTGAATGTTATTGGTTATAATTTATAATTGAATGGAGGTATTGACAATTACGTTAATGATTCGAAAAAAGACAAGAAAAAACGAAAGGTGTAGGAGCACCTGAGTTATCACATCACACAATCTAAACACGTGTAAACAGCTACTATAGAATAAATTTTACTCCGGAGATAAGATCTGCACAGAATTTAAATGTTACTTTATATTATAATTTGACCTTGAGTAGAGTTCGAATTCCATACAGATTCACTCAATAAAAGGTAGGTGTATAATTTGATAAAACAATAGTATGATTTGATGACAAAGATCATCCCATTGTTCCAAGCCTGTTGATGAGAGTGATTTACTACTAGTCACATGCATCCTCTCATGAAACGTGCTATGAATCTATTTATAACAACATATTTTACTAACTGAGAATTCATAATAAGCTCACGTAGAAACAAAAATCTTCTCATTCATTCCCACTGTCAAGATATCTCTTCAAACATCTATTATTCGAGCGTACTTAATTTTTACTGCTTACTTGTAAATTATCACATAAGAGTATTCAATCAATCTATAGAGCTTCCAAAAAATAACTGGCGGATGAGTCAGCTGATCAGAGTAACACTATTTTCTTATTTTTCAAACACTATCAATCTATTCGTTCAGCTGAAGCATAAGCTTTTTTTTGAAGAAACATCACTCGCCAGTCGCCTTTTTTTTTCTTTTGGAACTCATATCAGTTGTAGGCTTCATATTTTCCATTAAAAAAATATTTTGTAATTATCACAATTTTTGAAATAGTAAGTTTCATTTTCCACCCCGCTGCTATTATTCCATAATGATATGAAATCTACGCATCTGTTATTGGGTGTACGTCCAATAATTCAGTATTATCAGGGCCCGATAACCAGATTAATCGCTTTGCTAGAGCTTAAATTACATTCTGATTTATAAAATCATGAATAATTGCACTGACACCCTTTCAGATAAGCATCAGTTCCATTAATCCCAGAACAAGAGTTGTTTTGCCAATTCTGAATTATAGAAAAAGTTGGAAGGCTTCTGATGTTATTAGATTTCTAAATTTGGCTGTATCGACATAATTCACATAGAATCCTATTGACAGAATCTTTTAAAGTATGCGTTACAAAGGCTCAAAGATATAGATTCAGTATTGTTACAGTGATCGTTTTACTACTGATAATGACATCAACTATCTTTAAATTATTCATCGAAATTTTATTAATGACTATTGCACATTTCCTAGAAGGAGAAAACGGTTTTCCATGAGGTCTTTAATGTAGTTTTTATGAGTATTTTATTCATGTGGGTTATGTCAGTGGGTGTTTTATCAGAGTTCAAAATTGATACTGTATTTGTTCTTTGAATAAAGTGGGTGTTTCATCAGAGTTCAACTGTACTTGTTCAACTATTAAACATATATCAATATATTTCAATTTTTTTCACAAATTCTAATTATGTTATTTTTGTAATTATTTCTTTTCTTTATCTAAATTATGACAATCTTAGCAATTTTTTACGTTGTAGGATTGTACTCGAATAAGTGATTTCTTATCATCATAACAATGATAGAATCATCATGAAATCAATGATTGAATTCGAGAATGATGGAGATTGAGTAGCCTACTATAGAATATCAGTCAAAAGTAATATATACTTTATAAATGTCATTAATTTTGACAGAATTCATCTGGTAATAGATATTTATGTTTTAATTACGAGATCTCACTGTCTTTCAAACTAAAAGCACGGAATTGGATCCTTGCGTGCTAGCCCACTCTTCTCTCTCCATAGCAAATTGATATTATAATGTAGCTGGAGCTCTCTTAGCCGAGTCTAAACTGACAGCTTCCTCTCTTATATTATTCGCAAGCTATTCCAATTTTTCTTATCAACATTTTTTATCGAACAATATCTAGACAGAACCCACTTCATTCCAGCTATCATTTGGTACGGGGTTTATTTACCCTGTTCCGTGCTGCTTGATCGTCTGTCAGATAGCTAATTGTATGTGAATGAACAACGTAAATGTACAGATTGCTATCTCAATAACTGGAATGAGAGATAGATATTCGCATGCAATCTTTCAAAGTCAACTTGATGAAAACGATTGGACTATTTTGCGAACATGCAGTGGTGAATTTTCATGGAAATAATTATATGGTACACAATTCGTTCTATTGGAGTGAGTTCTTGAATACAGTACCTCTGATTTTCCATTAGCAGTCAAATACTACACCGATCAAGAGCCAACAGAAATTCCATAGTTTTTCATTTTATTCCCAGAGGGAAAAAAACAAAAATGTTTATTCGTCTTGTGTTTATTTTAAAGGAATTATTTGTCAGATCCTGTACTGTGAACTTTCCAGCTCAATGCAATAAATCTAATACTACTTACTCCACATCAAGGGCAATAATAAATTCCACAGTTTTGAATGGTATTTCCAATGGGAAAAAACCGATACAGTTGATCAATGAATGATAATTGAATTATTTGCCAGATCCCGTCCTGTGAACTTCCTTAAACATTTAAATAAATTTTTATTAAATATGAGTGGGGAAATTCACTTTAGATTTCCAGAATGAAACGATTTCAGTCTTTAAGGCGCTTCAGAGTTTATCACAGAGGAATCTCGTTAATAAACCATGATTCAACTTCAGTAGTAGTTTATTTACCCTGATAGATTCTTAAATAGTGTGCAATGAACTTAGTGCTGCACTAATTCGGTCAGAGTATTCATTCTGTGCCACGCTGAGTTGAGAAGTTTCTTAGTTGGATTGAAGTTAGCAAAGTCGCGGTTACTTTGCAGCAGCGTTCAGGGTGGCTTATTAGCCTATCTAGTTGGCGTCTGTGAACGTAATTACATAGATTAAGCGGGTAGGCGAAAGGTATCATGTCTCTGGATGGCAGCGTTCGTTCATTGATTTGTTGAACACGAAACTGAGGCTTGTTTACGGAAGGCTCATGGCTTGAGGTTGGCGCGTTCTCAGCAGCGTTATCATTTCCTGTGAAAACCTCACTCGACTCCTTATCTCACGCAAACGTCGGACGTTTCTTTGGCCCACAAACCACCCCTCACCCCACCCCTACGTACTAATCACGTGACATGCCTTGTGTGTGCATCTGTTGACAGCTCTATAAATTTGCACCGTTCACGAGTTTATTGGTGTAGGTTTCGAAGGAGGCTACTAGGCTTTCACGTGATCGATTTGTCTGTTGCGTCAAAGTGAATCTTTCTCTTTCACTTCTGATTTAATTATCTGGTGACTTTTCCTCTGCAAACTACATCAAAAAAGTTGGTAGAAAAGTTTGTTTGAATCTTCAACCAATAATCAAACCCCAGTGAAACTTTTGACTTACATTTATATCTCCAAAATGTCTTCTTATTTTAGAAAATAATATGTACCTGGATGAATGGGCAATAATTGTTATCACTAAACAACTGGGCAAATAGGCTTCCGACTTTCACTTGTCCATCTGTTGCTAATTAATATTTCAATCAAATCCCTCTGGTGATAGGTTTACTACATAAAGTGCTTGTATGATAAGCATTTCCAGTTGAACTGGGTGGAATTTTAGTGTATTCCATACCGGTACGGTAATGGCTTTCGCATACTACACTATGAACAGGAACAGCAGAACAGAGCAACAAATAGTGTATGTACAGATCAATGTATAGTGTACGAATAGTGTAGCGGATAGTGTGCTTTTGGGCAGCTAGCATGTTGGTTATGTATCGATAATTTATGGATTGAACATATTCATACCAGCTCCTAATATTTACCTATTACCGTTACAGCGTTGCATTCATTGATGCTTACTAACCTGTAACCTACAACCTCAACCTGGAATTAATCAAACCTGTTACCTTTATGTGTTGAACTTCTCACCTTCATTTGGGGCGTGTTAAACATATTCGTATAAATTTTTAAAAATCAAATAGGTTCTCATTGCCAGGATAAATGCAAATTGAATATGCATTAACTGCTTAATTTATGTAGGCTACATAGAATAATGTATGATTGAATTGGAATAAAAGGTTCAACTTATCAATCAGAAATGGTAGATGGCAACTTCAGATTGAAGCAACAGGGCTTACGAAAGCATCAGAATCTTTACTACCCTTGATGGTTCACCGGTAGAATCTTTTTAAAAATTCAAGTTTGTGGAACATGAATTCAATATTCTATTAAGTCAAAATAATCAAAACCTTTTACCATGTTTCTTATTGTCGAAACATGGTTATGTTGGCGAGGTGGAATTACCTTTTGGTCTCCCCACCAAATGAAGCCATACGCTAATAATAATAATAATAATAATAATAATTCTATTAAGTAACATAGCTACATCCATTAATTAACAATTCAGATACTTATATATTTTTTAACTACAAAGATCCGAGTGAGTATTTAATGAGTTTTTAGAGGTTTCAGACTTTCTCCATCTACCGCCAGAGTTCATTGTGTTCTTAAACGATTCAATTTTGAGTGGTTCTCTTTCCTTTGAAGTTCAAAGAATTGAAAATTTCCTATGATATCGAATCGAAGAGTTTACAATCGGAAGAAATGAGATTTCACCGCATGTTTTTTTCAAATTAACACGTACAGAACGATGGATGATTGATATTGTACCACTATTTCTCATCATTCACACATCTGATGTGGTGATTTCGTGAAACCGCTAACCTCCTCAATTCCACCCGACAACAGAAGAGAGCTTCTTTAATCAAATCTCTTCTCCGGCGACTGGATTCAATTTATTGGACCCAGCATCTTGCGAAAATTGAGTTCGCCTCTTCGCTGACCAGAAGTTCTCGAGTGGATGGCTTACATCTGTTATTACAGGTGATATTGCAGCTATATTACTGTACTTCCACAGTAAGATTTATTATTATTTGACCGCAAACTGTGAATTTGATGTGAAACTGTTGATGCTGTTGAATTCCTCACTCTCAATAAAGGAAGGGGTTTCTTCAGATTTGATTAAGAAACTTGTTTAGAAAACATTGATGCATGAATTAATGAATTGACATTCGTTTTTCGAAAAAATATAAGATGAGATTACAGTTATAGTGATGCAGATTACAAAATGCATGTTTTCACGAACGCCGTATTTCGTTCTGAGAATGAACACTAAATATTTTTATTGCAGTATTATGATAATCCAACACTGTAGCCTATAGGATTTCAGATACTTACATGTATGTTCTGAAAAATACACTAGTAGGCCTAGGCTGTCTAATCATTAATTTGATACAGTATCATATTTTATATTTTGATTTATTTGAAATAGTCCGACTGTTCAACTCTACTTCGTACATCAGAATTCTTTCTTTTTTGTCCAGTGTAACAAATTATTTATTATGATTTGCCTTGTCCGCTACCAGTTTCCAGTCTGAGTTTAATTAAAAATCTGCATTTTATTAATGTTTCCCTATGAAATTCACTCTCCAAGTACATGCAATAAATTATCCCAGTTTGCAGTGAAATGTGAGCAAAATCAACAACTTCTGTACCAAGTTTTATTGGAAATAATTCTCCATGGAAACTCGGGCTACTAAACTTTTATGATGTTTGTGAAGTGAACTGGAATAAACTGAACGTCAAGTCAAATTTTGTGCTGCATGCTTTGCAACTTGTTGTTTTCTGAATTATTATTCATTCTATTCGGTCATTTCACTGGGAGGACTTCTCTTTTATTATTATTAGTCATTTGTCATAATTGCCAGCACTGTTCTATTTATCCACAAGCTGCAACAATATAAAGCTGTATAATATTTCTGACGTTTTAGACAAAGGTAACAGCTATGTGGATTGTGTTTTGTGTTTGGAGCGATATTATAATTATAATTATTGAAATAGCCACTGTAGATCATGACAATAGTGTCGTTCGTAATTCAGTGTCGTTTCGTAGCGCATATTCTGTTTCATTTTGACATTTTCAAAATGGAGATAATTGAGATGGAGCTAGTGCTAGCCTACTATTTCTTCTCCCATCATCAACCTTCCATTTGATCCAAAGCCTGAGGTTATGCATAGTACGTTCAGAATTTAGTAAAAAAACATGTTTTTTCAATTTTAATTCAATCTAACTCATGTTTAGAAACATGTCGGTTTCAAACACTTGCCTTGAAAATAATGCTACAAATTTCAATTTTTCAAGCCATAATTCCAAGGTATATTTTCAATTCATTGAAGTGATTGACATTAGCTGGTTTTTATGCATTGGAGCTCATGGCAGCTGCGTAAGGAGCTACTCAATTCAAAATTTCATTAAAACTTTTCGAAGATCATCTAGTTCTCTGTTAAACCATAGACTAACTATAGAATAGTATATCTACAGTTGAACCATAGATTTCAGTTGCTAATGTTTGAAGATATTTTCCTTCAGAAGATATTTTTGTGATTCTTCGTTTTGGAACCCATTTCCGAGAATATTTCCAGTATCCAGCAACAGTTTTCCAATAGCAAGGTTGCTGGAGACAAACGTTTCACTCTTGCGCTAAAACAAAAGCAGTTGTCGCCAAGATGTTATTTGCTCAGGTGAAAGGAAGGGGCTGCAGTCAGTTATTGTTGAAGAGGGAAGGCGCTACAGGCTGGTGTTATGAGTTGGAAAAGGATAGAAATACTTTGCTGGCCATCTGGCGTTGTCGACAATACTCGGCGCCTGTGTCTCCAACTCTCGAGAGCTGCTATCTCTCTTTTACTTCTATCCTCTCTCTCTCTCTGATTTCTTTTAACCGGTCGTAAAGGTAAAACAAACGAAGGTGTGCCCGGTCACCCCTCCCCTCTCCATTCTTGACCATTTGTTGTCGCGACCTTCTTAGAAACCCACCACTGGAGCTACGCATGATGCTTGGCTTCTTGCTTGGCTGACATGTCAAGGTAAAGGAGAAAATTATCACTGCTTGCTTCAAAATATAGGAAGCTTTCTTTGATACGCGAGGGACGTTTTGTATCAAGAATCTGATACAAAAGTTGTTCGGCTCATTCATTACTTGAAACTCAGATCAGTAACTAGATAAAGTACAACATTGACTTCATTTGAAATTTTTTGGGTGAGAAACAGTACAGACTATCCATAGTTTTCCCTCTCGATTTCAGTATTTTCTGTTTTGTATCAATAAATAAAATGAAAAAATTCAATTATTGTTCTTCAGTCAGTAAAAAATCTTTGAAATTAATTCTCGGTTGGAGATCCTGAGAATCTCTCTAATAATGGGAAAATATGGTAATTTTCTCATTTATTAAGCCTATCTCTTATAAGATCTGGATCTAGATTTCTTTTGTTTGATTGATGTTCATAATACTGCAGTACTTGTCGTTACCACAGAATTCAATCTCAGTGGTATAGAAGTTCTATCATAGAAGGTATGAGGAGAAAGAAATCATGTGGAGATAGGAGGAATTAGAATAATGAGAAGACTCCATAAGGAAATGTTGAATTTCATGTAAGTAAATGATAATTATTTTTATCACGTAATTCATAGGTGTAACGTGTGTAAACAATTGTAAATGGCAATCAATGAATTTTGATTTACTGTACATTGATTCGAAGACACATCATTTCAAAAGTTATACAACGCCTCTATTGCAAATGGTTGCCAAATTCTTCTTCCAGTTGAGATAAACAAAATCCATAACAATTGAATAATTGGGTTGGTCTCAGGTGTTGTTTGATTCTTGATAACAATTCCATTTTATCAGCTCTTTTCCAATCCTATTAATTCTGCTTCGAATATCATAATGCTTGAAAAATGCTGATAATGAAACTCTGATAGAATAATTCATTGCAGATGTGAGAGAAGCAAAGCTGAAGTATTTGACTTTTTCAATTCAGTTGAAATTGAAGTTTTGTAATTGAAATGTCAATTCTGGGCGTTGCAATGTCGATCCTAGGCAATTAGTTGTCTAAATTCCAACTTTCAACTCCCTTGAAACTCTTGTTTCCTGATCATCATCATCGTCACCTGGTTTGCAGGTCATCATTAAAAGTTATAACCTAAGTTTGAACGAAGAGAATTTCATCATCTTTCAAAGAGTTTGAATAATCATGATCCTTCATTCATGCTACGACTTGACCGTTCGATTCAGTTCACATATGAAACGCTGCATAATTGCGTATCAAGATGGTTACCAATATTTCGTGTATCAAGTCAACTCTTTGGTGGCCTGTGAGTTTCCTTCACATAGGATGCCAGTCCTTGAAGTTTACTGGCATGGTTCAGCCAGCCGGCTGTGCCCAGGGCCCCACCTATGTTGAAGAAGGAAGAAAAAGAAGGATATGTAGAAGAAGAAGAAGGAAGGTGGCAGCCATCTTGAGGTCGTGGACCCGTGCTGCTTATACCTATGCTGGTCCTTCTCAGTGCTCCTTTCCTTTCCATAGCTGCAGGTAATATGCAACAGGAACCAAGAGAGGTTCAACGTGACCGCCTTGCCAGCAAAAGACTCAAATTCATGACCCATAAACTAGTTAATAATAGCATACAGTCAACAGTATATAATAACATTAATAATATGTAATAGAAGCACTAACAATTATTCATGTGTTGGTATATTACTAAAGAAATAAATATTCCCCAGAATATTGCAAAATGCAACATTTCCTTGAAGTTGCCTACAAATTGAAACTGTTTTCTGAGAACCAAATAAATAAAACTTGTTTGAAAGAAAATTGTTCAGAAGAATGTATTATTTGAATCTAATCTAAATTTACTCAGGAGGATTGGTTTGTCTTATTATTGGAATACAACACAACACGTAGGCCTACTGACTGATGATATTCTGTACTTGAGATAATGGGGGAAAACAAGGCGAATTGAAAAATAATAATTTGAATAGTTCAAATGAATATCGGAGTCTTAGAAAACCGTTTAATAACATTATTGGCTGATACCGAAGGGGGTCCACCTGGCTAGATGAATAAAGCGAGTCTGCAGGCTAGTTAATTAAAAAATGTGAAGTATTACTGTGAATGTGAATTATGGAGTCCGAGTCTCATTATAATGTGCATGTTACTGAAAAAACTACATTAACAATAAATAATATTCGATTATGAAATTCAATCTATGAGTTGACGTCAAGACTGGAGGCTATCATTATTCAGGAATGAAGTTTTTAAAAATTGTTGAACTCATTCCATTGAAAACACCATCTCATTAATAAGAGAGCACAAATTAGACTAATGTAATTGGGAAAAGCAATAATATTGTGATTGGAAAAATTGAGATCGGTGAATATATATTTCATCATATTAATTTCGTATTGAATCATCTATAAAAACATCAAATGAGTATCACATAATTTTATCTCTGGTACTCTGGTTGATTAATATCCTCGATATTCAGTTATTCTGTTTCCATTACCTGAAAACACCATACAGAAAAAAAATTAATCTGAAAATAAGATATTTTTGTGGATGTTATGGAGAAACACTATCGGTATTATTGCAATTACTATGTAATTGGAAATTGAAGAGTTGTTATTGTTTTTGTTGTTTCTAGAGGCAATAAATTTCCAGGGAGATGAATAAACCTAGTTTAATGGAATATAATATTTAAATCATCATAATTAAACTACAGAAATTAATTGCGTTTGAAATCAATTAAATGCATTAAACCCCAGAAATATTGGAAATATTTTGAAGTGTCCATTCCAATAAATCATTTCCATTAATTTTTGGAGCTGAAAATTACGTTTGACGAACAGTTATAATTTGATTAATTTCCCTCATAATGAGGGACAAATGACGTAATTTCTATGGCAACATTTAAGTTTTGTATAATAAAAAATGAACCAGTAATTAATTGATCGGCAATTCATTGGTAATTATATGAAGATTGATAATGTGCTTTTCAGAATTAGATTGGTTTCTAGTTTACTGCAATTCAGTGCAATAAGAGAATCAGAGTCGAAATTCACCATTTCAGTATATCTCTTAATGTTCACTGATTTCACCTACATTCGTATTATACTACCAATAGCATTCTGTGAATCGTAACGGCATTCAGTCTTGCATTTTATGGCCAATTCCATTTACATTCCTATTGCACTGAACTTACAGGTATTACTGTGAGGTAATATAGATCACAGCTATTTCAAGCATTGTCAAGATAGATGTACTTCTGAATACTGGGAATTATATTCAGAATTTGAACTTCATGATTGGTGGACAAACATCATTTGTGTACCTTCCATACAAAATAAACGTATGAAAATTATGTACTGTTACAAATTCAATAATTGATGATTCATTGGGAATTGAACATCCTATTGTAACAGTAGATTAGCAGTTCAATTGTAAAAAAAATTGAAGAAAATTCATCCATTGATGAGAGTAATTGAATGTAAAATAGAAATTAGAAAACATAGATTTTGTCGAATTTCACTAATTTGAAATCAATTCTACCAATTGAAAATGAAATTTTCAAATTCTTATACCAATCATCATGGATAATGCAGCAATCTCTAGGCAGTAAACTCTGTACAATACCCCAATCTCTTCACTATTCCTATATCATTTGCATGATTATCTGATCTTGATTGGGTCTCATCTATCCAATAGGCAATAAGCACTAAGATACTCATAATATGAGTGGAAAAAGTAAAACTCGTTGGATATGAATTATTTATCATTATTAAAAAAATACTGATTATTTTCTCTACTGTATGGACTTGTATTGTGGGCTAGAGTCAATGCACCAAAAATGGCAATAAAAACAGTTATTGGAGTTACAGAATATTATGGTTTGCCTACGATAGAAGAATGACGGTTTCAATTAAAATCAATTTAAAAATTACATAACGCTATGAGTAATGTGATGACCAGCTTATTATGGTTCAAGTTAAAGACAATCCAGTTAATCGAAACAATTGAAAATTGTGTATTGCTCTGTGAAATACTATACAGATTACACTCTTTTGTCACGTTGGTCCAATTTTTCTAGAGTAATTGATGAATTAATACAATGACAAGCTCCCACTTCGTGCCGTTATGGTTTTAAGTTTTGCTTTAGCTTCCTTGTTTTGATTGGAAATCAAAACTGATTCAAGGAATTCTGTCCAAAGAAGTTTTCCATATGGAAACTCTGAAAAATACTATGAATGTGGCCTCCTAGTAATCAGATATGTTGAAACTGAAAAGCATGCTCCTTTCTATCTATTTGGTTTGCTATTTTAGAGGAAGTAATTTACGTTTATATGTAGGTCTAACATTTTTTCTCTTTTGTTATAGGTGAGATTTTTTTCCTGATTAAGCTGCAAGGATTGAAGGATAAGTCGTTCAAATATCATACTTTTTATAATTTTTACAACCAGATTTCATGTTGATTGTACTTGAATGCTTGAGTCCTGTTAATTTTTTAAGTTATCCTAGTGGTAGTATTTTCAATCATTTATTCAATTTGACTACTTATACTCTACAGACCTTGCTTATAGTCAAATTATTATTTTAATAATTTTCCATTACGCGAATGATTTGATCAATAATCGTGAATCATTCTATTTTCTAACATATACATTCTATAGTAGAATTCTTCCAATTTAGGATTCAAAAAATACGTGACTGCGAAATATTTTCCCACATAAGATGATATATTTTGCGTATATACATGCAGACGTTTGAATATAAATCTGTTGCAGTACAATATATCTGTAGCATCATTTAAAAGAGTGAATGTAGGCCTTGTATGCAGTACAATATATCTGTATGTAGTGGCGCTAACAGAGCTTCGCTCCCAATTGATATATCACAGTCGCAATCCCTTATCACACTACGTCGGCCCATTAATTTATGACCGCTGCGACCGCAAGGGCATCAAGCCCCTCTCATGGGGTAGCCTATGCCATCGCATTGCCTCTGTCCCTAATTGCGTGTATGAATCCTGTTTGAGTTTCTACAAGGCTTATGACCGTAATACTCATCAACTCTCTCTACCACATATCACAGCAATGCAAAAATCACTGCCCACCTGTCTCAATTACTATAATTACTCGGGTGTTTATAGTTGGAGGCTGCTGTTTATTGGCTACGAAGTTCATGAAATACGAGGTATATACCCTTTGTAACATCCAAGCTCAAATAATATGAGGTTGTAAAATTGTGATATTGTTTTGCATAGGAGAAATTTCTGGGGAAAAGCTATATGTGCTCTCTAATGGAAACTCGTGATTTACCCAAAAGTTTTGAGTTTCCATTATTTATCACTACATGTACCATATTTGTGATTCTTACGAAATAGATTTTTGCTCTTCTTTCCATACATTTTCCATTACTCTACCAAGTTTCCAAGTTTTCCTTATTGGTGATTTCTATGAAGTAATGTACTTTTTGTGTTCCATGACTATACTGCCATTGTACGTTTCAAAATTTTTATCACAATACGTTGATTCTGACATCACGTCAGATGCAACGTTTGTAAAATACCTATAGAGTCACGTTCAATATTCAATCATCCATTTACTATGAGGGCTTTAGATTGAAGAGAACACAGAGAAGTATTATTCAGTTAGTCTATGGTAAAAGGCGTTTTACCGGCGAGTTGCTGGCGACCTCGCCTGAAAACGAGCGTTTTCGGCCTCCGTATGATGCATGTAAAACAGATCATTCTCATACCAGTGTGGCGAAAAAGAGATTACTGCGAATTTCTTTCAATGTTCATCATGTTTGTATATCTATACAGAGCTACATTCAAATGATGCAGGATATCTTGAGAGCTGTAAAATATTGTAAAGATATACTTCTAGAGATATTTTATTGAAGCAGCACCCCCTAACTCCATGAAACTCCTTACGAAAAAAGGTTAGGATAATTAATAACAACCTATTTAATATTGAAATCGGGAAACTTCGAATTCCTTCAACACTTTTGGCTTACTTACTTAAAGCACAGAAAAAGGAGAATACGTTTCCCCTCTTTGTGCTTTAAGTTCCATTCAAAACTAAAATTAGAAGAAGGAAGTTGTGGAAGTAGAAGCTAACCTTCTTTCCAATGACGAATAGGAAAGTCGGCGAGCGTTGAGCAGAATAGAATATCTTGCCGATTTTCCCCACAAGAAACGATAAAATTTGCATGATACAATTTTCTTTCCTCTTCTCCTTATTCTAAAGTGGTGCCATCAAATAGACCGAATACATTCATGTGTATGCCACAGTCCTAGGAGGCATTTTCCCTCCCTTCCCTCCACGCTCTACACCATTTCCTTCCTTTTTGGATGTATGAACGGGGGGGGCGTTCCCACTTCCACCACACTCAGGTGCATCTCCTTCTCGCGACAGAAACGGTTGCCGGGAAAATTTGTTAGCCGTAAGTCGTGACTCGAAGTAACTTGCAAGGGAATAAAGAATTCGTGGAGTTTCCCTTGAACATTTCTTTGTGGCTTGCCTCTTTTATTGTGATCCGAGTCGATGTCCGTTTTCTCCTCCTTGCATTTCCTTAATCGACTCGCTCTATTTATCCACTTTATGTTTTATAAAGCACCCACTCAAAATTCACTTGTGCACCGTCCGCATGCAATGCTTTTCGTCAAGTGGCTCTGCATTGGATAAACTCCTCGTTATGTCGCTGTAAGGCATCTTTATTTATTCAAAAGACGCTTTGACTGATGTCATGAGTGGTTTGCTCTTCTTATTCTCCCTCAAGACATTGGTGGATTAGTTTGATTCGATCAACATGGGGTGATTTAATGTATGTTTCTTCGAATTTCCTTCTCCATTGTATTGATCTTCATTTTCATATTTTTTCAACCCATGGCATTCAATAAATATCACTTTCTTCTTACTCATTCATTGACTACAATTTGAAACAGAATTGGAAAATCTACTAGTGACTATTAGAATAGTAGGTACCGTACTGGATTAAATTGACTTATTTAGAAAAAATTTTACAAAAGTTGATTATCTATCGAATATATTACTTTTCTGTTATGTAGAATCAAGCAAATAATTGAAATAATTTATACAGTACAATTTTTTCAAACACTGTACCTTATTGAATACAGTATTCGATTCAAACATCGTGCTGATACTGCAAAGTATGATACTGAGTCGTTTACTGAATCTGATCATCAAATGAATTGAAACATAGAGAAATAATATCGTGAGCATTCAATGTTCCTGCTTCGTAAGCTCACAATGCTCAACGTATTCTCTAACAAACAAACCTGAATATCAAATACGATTCAGTACTAAGCACGGATAGTAGAATGTGTTCTAGTATCCGTGGTATTAAGTATTATAAATAGTTGTTACCATTCTTCCCCATTTTAAAATTCCAATTTGAAAGTATATAAAGTAGAGGATTTGCAAATAACAGGTTTCTTGTTTGATTTTTTTAAATTTACAATTCTTGACAAATACAATGTACCGTATGTAAAGAGATGACGGTTGCCCTGCATTAACATTGGGTTGAGTCAAGCAAATTGCAGGCGTCAGTAGTAACGATCAAGTAAGAAACATAATCCACAGACCATAAAAATTCATAAAAAATTCATGAACCTTTTTCCGTAAGACCTGTAGCATCGAAAGCACCGCACTATTAAAGTGCGATAATACTCAGCTTAGAGGAAATTTTATTGCGGGCTATATCTGGAAAAATCCATTCGAAATCCCGTTAAACAGACTGCTATGTAGTCGTAAGATCTGTCCTGGAATATCTTGTTGTTTGAGTGCGCAGTGCTTTAATAGAAGTCTGAAAGTTTAACAAAACATGGCGTGGTTTGTTGGGAAGTATTCTTGTCGGCCATATTGCTTATGACGTTTTGTGCTGTGAGCGAAGGCAGGAAATGAATGTTTCCCATTCACTTTTACGACGTCATTGTTCACTTACTTCTTTAACGCACTCTTCTCAGCACTAAATACTCTTTCAACCCTTCCCCCCTTCTATCAGCTGTAAATTATCGTCTATTCTTGTATTTTTGTTTCAAATCACTGTTCCGAGAACTGCCTCTCCGAAATCTATTGTTGGTGATTTGTAGTAGAGGCTTTTCTCAATTTTCTGTCTTTTCATTTCTTGTTTTGTCTTATGTTTCTCATTGTTCTCACTTACACATTTCTTCAGTTATTTCTTTAGATATCCTCGATCTTTACGTCATCTTTAGTGAATTCAATTATTTATTATAAATGAGTATACCTAATATTATAGATAATAGAAGTTATTCTATACCTAATATTGTATTGCATAATATCCAAGAGAGTGTAATTGTCCACCATCATTTCACACGTCATAAAGTAATCCTTCACAATTCAGTTACTTCCAAATTACTTATTCGAAAAAGTGATATCTAGTAGCAAAATACAATGACGGACATTCTGTGGTTGAATTATTTATCAGGTCAAGTCACGTTAAATAATTTGTTAGGAGTGAGCTGTGGATTAGCCCTGTTATTGTTAATCCAAGCAATGAATGTTGTTTTATCTCTCTGTAAGATCATGAATAATGTACGGAGCTTCATGAAATTTGCATAAACAAGGGCTTGCAAGAACAACAATTACTCCCTTGAAATAATAATTCATGTACAGCCTGATTTTCAATTATTAGAGCTTCCGGTTCTTCCGTTGTGTTTACAGCCTTGCCGATATTTATGGTGGGGTAATTACAGCTAATAAAAATCTTCAGCTCATCCCAAGCAACCCTTCTATTGTATTTTTCCCTGTTGAGGGTGGAATATTCGCATACTTTACAGTGTGGTGGTGTTGTGGCTCGAGGTGATTTTGAAAGGGTGAAAAAGTGCAGGAGTGTGAGTGCGACTATTATATCTAGTTACATGATCTAGTGGGGTGGGTGTTGCAAAAATACTTTTATCGTGGAAAAGGGACGTTATTAAAATCAACGTCTCCATTCCTCTACATATCCATGTATCATGATGATGTAGATAGCGGTCTTACCCCTTCTCCCATCCTAGACACGACCTACCCTCCGTTAATAATACATCCGACGTCGTTGCTTCCCCGGCATGTCTTAACGAGTCGTATTTTATGCCTTTTTTCTCTCCGTCAAGTATAACCTCACCTGCACTTTACAGGTTATAGAGGAGCGTCGCCATATTTAGCGACGCCGCATTTAGAAGAGCTTCGTCGCCATATTGGGAAATTTCTTTTATAAAACTGGTATTAACGTTCGTCGCCTCTAATTAATGAATTTCCTGACGCTCGCTTCAAGAGGCCAACATGTAAATACGTCGCGACTGCTCTCAATGAGAGTCTCATAATATTATGACGACTGTTAAATACAGTTGAAGAGGAGAAACCTGTAAAGTTGAAACACTCTTTCTAACGAATCCTCTCAACTACTGAATGTCACCTCTTAGTGAGTCAATTAGTATTATGTTTGTGGCTCAATACTGCACTGTACTCATTTCTAGGTGGTCACAGGCTTTATATTTACTTTACTAGCGTTGTCTATAGCTATAAATGAATTTGGCTCAGTCTTCATCTCTTATTTGTAAACCACAATTCGGCTTATGCATAACATTTTATCAGTCGTTTCTCATTCAGTTTTTGAAACACTCATATCTATTCAATATTATATAATAGTATAAATGATATTACTTTGGAAACCTATTGCCTCTAGTGTACCTACAGTGTTCCAGTGTATTTGAATTTACCTAAATTCAAATCCACGTCATTCTTGAAAACCACTCTCAATATTCTCCTCTCGTCTCTTATGTATCAAAATGAAGTATTTGTAAAAAAGCCCTCCGATTTTTTTGTTTTTCACATCCTGCGAGTTCTTTCACAACCTTACCTCTTGGTTCTCTATCCTATTCAACTTTCTACAGTGTACAATATTCATTGATTCAGAAATAAAAATGTGAAAAAGCTAGATCTACTGTTTGTACGTTCACTCCTATTTAGATTTACGGACCTGACGTACACTACATTTACCATCTCTATGACGAAATTTTTCTTTTTCGTGAATGATCTTTTTCACTAGAATTATCTTCAGAGGATCTTGGAAGATCATATACTCGTAAATTCAGAGTGAGCTCATGTATGAATGAAAAATTTTTGTTCACATGAGAAGGTGAATAACTTGATCATTTTGTTGTGATCTTGCAATGTCAGGGCTCACAAATTGCACAACGGTCGTGCCTTGCCTTTCTGATTGACAGACGGCTCAATTGATTGTCATCTCATCACCGTTATGGCTTCATGAACCACTCACTGTTACAACCGTGAAATTCTGAAGGCCGTGACAACAGTTTGGCTCTCAGATCAGCTGAATCTTCCATTCAATCATGGATTGTCGATAATTCTCGAAAGGACCAAGGAATATAAATCCAAATCTTGATGGTCATCGTGAAACGAAGTTACTTTCTCCATTGTTGACATCATCAGCGATTAGTAATTTATTGAATAGTTTTCCTGCTATCATTCAACTATCCGCCTGTAGACGAGTGAAAGTAGAAACGGTTTCATTGTGGATTGATGATCATGGTAACTTGGGAAGTGAAATGAATTCTTCAAAGCATGTTGGTTTTATTAGGTTTATTCAATATTGTTATTTCCTTATGCATAAGGAAATAATAAAACCTACATGCATGAGGAAATAACAATATTGAATAAACCTAATAAAACCTACATGCTTTGAAGAATACATTTCACTTCCCAAGTTACCACGATTACATTGTAATAATAGTTGGCCGTTCTCAAATATTTCTACTTCCTGGCGATTTAGTAAAGAGAATCAATGAATAAATTATGATAGAACATAAATACTTTGGAGAGATTTTCAGAAAATCATTTTTAAGAATTGATAGAATTCTATCCAGGTTAACCTGGATATTTCCAAGTTTTCCAGAAGAATAATTTTTAAGAATTAATAGAGACTGAATATTTTCAGAAAATACGTTGGCGATGAATTGAATTTATATTCTATATGAACATATTATATTGAACAAAATTCAGGAAATAAATAGTACAGGTTCTGCCTAGTTTTCCTTGCCTGGTTATAATATAATAATGTTATTATAATAATTTGTGTAATGATATCAATGAATATTAGCTAATGCATTAGTTGGACATAGCTGAGAGGAAGCACAAAAAAGTAATGCTTCATTAATGAAAATAATTTGAAGTGTACCTTCAATATTTATAATGTATTTCAAGGAATAGATCCTTGATCTATATCATGAAACTACTGAGGAATCGTGGTAATAATCACCATCATCTCTATTCTCTGAAAAAAATTGTGAGATTTTGTCCTGTAGAATATGAAGTAGTTCTCAAAAAAAAAGTTAGAAATAGCTTCGAATACATAATTGGTTGGAGAACAACCTGAGATTTAAAATACAATGCAATAAAGGAATATTTTTTGTAGTGTACAAAATGTTTTGCTCTTGTTGCTTATAGTATAGGTCCATTTTGTGTTGAGTTAAATTTAATTGGTTAAAATGAAGCTGTCCTGTGTTTTGAGCGACAGGTACATGTATGGAAATGTGTTGTTTCTCTCAAGAAATGATACGGTATTTGACGGCTAACATACAATTAGAATGGAGTATCAAGAAACCCGTTACTATTATTTCTGTGAGAAGCTAGGCGGTGATAATCTGGTCTAAGAACAGAGTGGTCAGCGCTGACATTTTATGCTAAGACCGAAATTTCAATTCCCCAGTGCAATTATTAGTATTTATGAACATCAATCTACCGTTATTTGATAAGTGTTCGCCGGCAGACATTAGTGTCATGTTGGCCTGATATTTGCATTCCATCAAAAGTACAACCCAACTTTGAGTATTGGTTCGGCTAATGCATTATCCAGGTAATTTGAAATGGACAGAGAATCTCCATTGCTGTCCTCTGAAGTGGTCTGTCTATTTGTGACCCCAACAAAACGTCATTGGCAACTCTAAACAAACCCCTTGATGAATATTATTCATCTCAACTCTAAACTTGAAATACATGTTTTTCCATTGTTACTCTCCGAAAATGCTGGACTTTCAAATTCTGAATGCTAATTTACTGAAGATGAATAATGTTTCAACGATATATTTTAATATTTAATATTTTATCTTATTCCCGTTTGAAAGCCTTAAGTTGGCAAAAGGGCATTTACTGTTAATAAAGTACATTTCACTTGCCTTGCCGTTCAAAGTGGGCAAAAAGTCATTATTTACTCTATCCAATAAAGTACATTATTTTCATTTGCTCTTCATTATTGAAGAGATTTTTCCCTACTGTAATAATCTCAAACATTTAAAAGTAAATATCTGCTTTTTTAAATACTACATTACATTTCCACTGTTATATTCATTCAATTGAATAAGAGGCATTGATTATTGTTGAATTGGAGCCAGAACTATTTATTTGGAATATAATTTGTTAATGTTTTTCAGCCATGTATGTTGAATATTAGATTTTCCAATCTCAATTTCTACTGTAACCTATAACCATGCAAAAATTGGATTCGTACCATATTATTTACAATAAATTCGCTAACACAAACATTCATCTATCGAAATTATGAATTTTCACATCACTGCATGGTGAAATCGCAGTGTTGCCAATCAATCATACAATATGAAGCTTACAGGGCCTAGAGTTCGGTAAATATTGATATTTGCCGTTCAAATTTCATCACTATTTTGTTATGAAAGAGCAATTGGAAATAAATAATTACAGTAAATAATTGAATTGGGACCGTGCGTCGATTGAGCAACGTGATTTGCTGTTTTTTTGGGCGGGGTATCATCAATACATCATATTTTGTAATTGGCCCGTCGTTTAATTGTTATTAATTTAAAGTTTGGGGGAAGGGAGGGGTTGAACTCGGATGTTTGGAGCGGTCCTTGCCATCACGTTCACTTCTTTATTCGGCTGATTATTTCTGTCGAATTGATTAGCGTTTTACGTTAACGGATCGATTCGATCGAATCGGTCACGAACAGGCGAGAAGCAATAATGCAAACAGTATAGCAATCATTATCTTCGTCGTCGTAATCATTATCCACGTCGGAGGCCAATCCACCAAATCAAAGTTGAGAGAGAGGGAGGGAGTGAGAAAGTGATCAGTGGCACTAATCCCTTCCAATCCTCCAATCATGTTCCCTTCGCGTTATATAGTTTATTTATTTAAATTGCCCCCCGCTACAGTGTCCGTTCAATCTGAAAGCCATAACAATTATTTACATAGATTCATTACTCTCTTCTCCCGCTCCCTGCACACTCCAGGATGGACAGTAGTAGTCTCTCAATCCCCAATTTATTATCGACTCCCTCGCTTTGTATTCGGACTACACGAGTCGGGTGGGACTCAACTAAGTTAATTTATGATAAACTGTATCTCGCATCATAGGAATTGATAGGTCTTCGGAGACCGATATAGTTGACCACATGCACGGTCAGTTGATTTTTTCAAAGGTAACTTCAACCCTTGACCCATGTGTGTGTATAATGTAATTACAACGTACTACAAACCCAATCCCTCGAGTACAAAACATTCGAGATAGGGTGTCCGGTGCTCATATCTCCGGTACACCCTTGGTGTAAATTATTGATAACGTCCGATTTGGGGGTGAATTATATATAATGCGAAGGGTGAGAAATTGTCATGGGACATGGTTCGTCGGCCGAATCTCTGTTTTCCTACACTTTTTCTCGGCTTTTTCCGATGCGTCCAACCTGCTAAAAGCCAGATTTCCTGTAGACTGGATTCCAATCTGCTTTGCAATGTTGAGGTGATCCCGGCACACGTATTGGAAAACAAGTTTGCTGAAGTTTACACGTGTATTTTCCAACTTCTACTCTTTTCACCAATTTTTGCTCTCCAGAAGTCAGTTTCGTTGTTTATGAATCTTTGTTCACTATTTTCTTTTACTTTATAAATGCAATATGAACTAGACATCTTAGTTCAGTTTTCAAGAATCTTTTCCACCTAACTACTATTGCCCAAGTAACATCGCAAGAGGAACAATTATTGTATGTTGAGGATAAAATGGAATAAAACTAGATTGACAATGGATTTTGACAATCCTACGCTCTGTTTGTGGTACATGATCTTGGTTCCGTGGCCCCACACTCAAACAGGTTGCATCATCAAGCTGACTGATATTTTTACTAAAGATTGAAGCGTGTGATGTTAATTCTTTTATTCTGAGAGAAGGTAACTGCTTCAAAGAAGAATGCATACAATATCTTATCAGAGTTTTATTGAATTACAGAGACATGTTTATTACTGATATGAACGGCTGCGGCAGCTGTTCTACTATCAACTGGTTTTTATAGCTGCAATGATCATGAATTTCGAACAATTTTTGTTGTGTTCTAGAAAATTAACTTGCACTATGACTTGGTAATAACTCTACTTTCATTTATAAATGATTCAACCCCAATAGTTAAACTTGTTTCTTTCCTGCTGTTGATTGAATTGAACAATCTGCCACAAATTGCATCCAAACGATTTATACTGCCCTGCAATCAATACCTCAATGCTGTCATCAAAGCTGTCAATGCCTTTATTGTGTTGAAGTATAGGTGAATAATATTGGGATTTGCTTTATTAAAATAGAAATAGCTTGGACGTCGCTACAAAGTTGTAATCATTTTCCTCTAATAATGTGAATGTAACTCTGAATGTTAGTGCGAAGAGTTACGATTTGTTACGGAAATTTTGGATTAAATCGTTGTAGTTAACTCGTTGTTTGTTCGATGTTTAAGAGATTGATTATTTCCCTTCAAATATCGTGGGTGGAACCGAATCATAGTTGGGGAAACTTTTGAAGCACTCTATTGAAGCTCACGTGGGAGCTCAATTAATTCAATTGCCGGCTCATATGGTGGAAATAACTTCAATAAAAGTTTGAGAAAAGGCGTTACAGAGCTAAACTAGCAGGATGAGCGTAAATAGATAGAGCGTGTTTTATTCATGAGAGTCAAGCAAGCGAATAGGAAAAAGAAACTTTCAAAACTTTTCTCTACAAAATTGTTTCAAGTTACGAGTTAATTTCTTCCGCCTAGATAATGACCTCGTTCTCTGAAGAGTAGACTTTGAAAAGAAATGGAGTTGAGGTGGAGGATGAGGAATAGAGAGGGAAGGAGGAGGAGAATGAGGTGAACGAATGATAGGAGGGGGATGAGAAAGAAGGAGGGGAGGAGGAAGAGGAGCTATTCCACTTTTTGAGTTTGTTCCTGCCAGGACCGGGTCGTCCAAGCGAGCTTTTATTAATGGAAATGATGATTCTCCTGAACGAAGACGTACAGTCTCTCATAGAGTACGTTCCGTTCTTTTAAAGCTCGGAAAAATGGAAAGACTGGTGGTGAACGGTCAACTGAAAATTGGCTGAGTGCCTGAATCGCTTTTCCAGTTTCAAAGCAGCTCCAATTTTGACAGTTATAGATTATTTGTTTGTTGCCGTTGATGGTTGAAAAACTGTGGGAAAATTCTTTCAGAAGAGGAAAATGTTTTACCTGTGACCTGCTATGAGTCCAATTGAGCTGACGTTTCCTGTTGATCTATGTTATGACCTGATCATTTAGAATATCTACTTTCGTAGGCTTGTGCGTGAGTGATATAAGGGTTGAATTCAATATTGATATCAAATCGCCTGAATGTGTAAACATAGTATGAAGGGAATGAAATGAATATGATGTATTGTATGGATTGTATTGAGTTTTGTAAGGTAATTATTGTGATAATAATTCATGATTGAAGGATATACAACTAATTGAAACACCGAATAGTCTATCAGTTGAATGGAAGGTGGATCTAGTTGCAAACAATCAGGACTTGAGAAAAATCAAATGAAATGAATGTATACATTGACTCAATTCTGTAAATCAATCATTCATAACTAATAAAATTATAGAAATCATAATATTATTATGTAGTAGGATAGAACTAGGCTGAGCTTATCTTATTTCTTCCATTGATTTTACAATGTTTTATACCCTCGCAGAACTTCCGTTTTCATGGATAGATAATAAAAAGGATAGAATGTATATGAAGGAAAATCTAGAAATCTATCCAGGAAAAAGTATCATGAACATTCCTCCAAGTATAGATGTATAGGGAGAGAATACCTATCAGAAATGCGCTTCAAGTTCTCTGAAAACATTCCTACTTCTTATCACAAGCTTGTATGCAGAGATAATACTCGATTGTGATGTAATCCCGTCAGACAAGATGAACAGCGATTGGCAGAGGGGCTTAGCAATGGGGAGCGAATGGAACTGCAGCCAAGCCCCCCTATTTAGAAATATTTCTGAATGCTGCTCAGGGAATCTGTAGGGGGAATTAAGGGAGTTAATCGAAGGACAAGGGATCTGCAGAGGATTATTGTGGGGATGCAGGTTTTGCAGCTGCCAGCAGAAAAGGCTAACTCGTGTGAGCTGCATGCAGTCAGGCGCGACATCGCGGGAGCGTCGAGACGCCCGCCCGGGAAACGCGTCGGTCCGTGATAAATAATTTCGAGGCGAGAGGGAGCCAATCAGCCACGTGGAAACAACGTCACCACCGAAAACGTTCGTTTCTGCTTCTGAAGATTATCTGCTTTATTGGGCGTGATCGGTCAGATAGCGTTCCAGTAAATCATCGTATCGCACGTGTGTAAAGTGGGGGATGAGACTCTACCTTTTTCACCTGTTTGATGTGTTGTTTACGTGTGCAGATTGCTCCGCCGATAATATTAAGCGTGAAAGATCACTGGCGCACACTTAAAAATCGTATTATCTTTGTCGCATCACACTTCTACATACCTGTCACATGTTCATGTTGGTTTATTACTCGATTGTATCGTTATTCCATCATAACATGATCCTTTTAGTTTATGATTTCCCTAGTTGGCCATCGCTTAATGGTTAATCAATTTACATCAGGTAATAACATTTGATGCTCAGCTTCACTTGAGTTACCTCTATAAATGTTTATAAAACTTGATAGAGTTATTTTTCAATCAGAAGTTGTTCACCTATGAGGTGTCTTGATTTTTTGAAGATGCTCAATATTGAGCTTGTCATATACTGTATATGAAATCCGCTTGAGCTCTTTCTTTTTTTCCTTGTGCATGAAATTTATTTCAAATTCCTACATAATTTCATCTGCATACTACAGGATACATCAGATTTGAATAAATTTTTGACTTTGCCAAACTCTCTCAGTTACTTGATTAACTTGAGAACAACAAATTTTGTTCTTGAAAGATTCAAGTAACTATAAAAAGAGTAGATACTTTTTCTACATAGTCAAGATAAGATACACCTAATACATACATTTTTCATAGTTTATGTTCATAAAGAACATAAGAGATATCTGGAAGTATTTCAACTACCTTTCATGGGTTTCAAAGTGCTGAATGCTTGAAAAAGCAATAAACTAATGAGGTGGCGTGAGTCGTTACACAAAAGGCGTTATAGGGTGTCATAATGCGATCGCAGTTTTTAATTTATCGCTCCCATTTCCTTATTTATTTTTCAAGTATGATTACGTGTGTTGAGTTTATTCTATCGATTTTGTCGTTTATTACGCTGATAAGTACGTTGAAAGGTAGCTATCTCAGATCTGGAGCAGTCTGGCGAAAGGTTAACACGTCGTCAGCGGGTTGTTGGGGGGATTAGGAGGAAGAGGAGGAGGTGGTGGGGTTTTATTCTCCCTCTGTGCAGACAATTTCAACAATTGCCTTGTGAGTTGGTTTTCCTACCGCGCGGTTCCTGACAGTATCTCAGCCGTGACTAATTAGTCAAAGGTTAATGGCTCAGATTACGAGGCATTCCGCTTTAAATCGCGCGCGCTCTGTGTGAGCTCTCTCGCTTGCTACTTTCGTTTTCAAATCCAAAAGTCCGTGTCCGTTTGCACTTTTCAGAGCTCAGCGTCAGCGTTCGAGCTCCTGTTACCTGATACAATCAACTTGCAACTTTTTTCAAACTTGGATACTTTCTCTGCCAAATTGCTTCCGGGACTTCAAACGATAATGTTCGCTTTCTTTCTCTGTGCAACTCCCATTCAAATGGGTGGTAATACTTGGAATTTCACCAGGGGACTTCTCAAACACACATATTTCTGACAAGCATCCAAATACTTGAGAACAAATACGAAGTTATGATCTAGGTACTTCTTTCATATTACTATTGTAACTTTCTTTGCACTCGACAAGTAAAATGGATATATTCATTCATTTTCTGAATATCTCAGAAGAAAGTAGGCTTCGATGATTATCGTTTGTCAGCTGAGGAACTTGTAACCTTTCCACTTAACTCCTTTGTGGCTGTATCCTACTTATCTACTTCTCGTTTTCAGTAATTTTTTACTCAAACAATCCAACTCAATGTAGAAGAGAAATTGTGGTGACTAAATGCATTGGCACTTACCGTACGAATGATTTTTTTTGAGAGAGATTTTGTGTTATTTGCGAAAATTGGAAATGATTAAACTTCCATCTTATTATCATCATCCTTTCTTAGCTACTAAGGTACGGTATTAGTTTATTCATTACTACTTCTTAGTAAGCTTTTTGGCAATCTAGCAATCTTATTATTGGTTTCTTGAACCAAGAGATCCAATGGACATAACCCAAAAAAGTGTTTTCCTGATGTGTTTGCAGCTTATAAATGAAACAATTGTGTGAAAATTGTTATTTGAATATTCAGTTAGATCTTACTCGTGAATTTCGAGTCTTGTGATATTTCAAAATTCCCTTGTTGAGTATATATTTTTACAATAGATGCTAACACACTTTAAATATGCTCGATGCCGCCATCTTTGAATTCTGTCTTCTGAAGCATCTCTGATCACTCTTTCAATCATTCATGCTCAAGTCCAAGTACTTACTCTACATCTCCACAATTTCTATTTTCTAGGACACAGTATCCTCCCAAGGACTTTCATCTCCACAACTAACAATAGAGCCCTGATCAGCTTTCCTCAGCCCTGATCTTGGAATCTTTAATCTGTTCATTGCCCGATGATAATTTCCAGTCCGTATTGAATCTATCTTCCAGCTGATATCGGTGATAACGTGTTGGATAGCGGCTCACGATTGGTCAGTGTCAGGGGTCATATCACTGTGACCTTACGTGAACATTCAGCACGCTTATTGGATGGAGAAGAATAATAACTGCACATCATTAACAAGTAACGGTTCTTCTTCATTAAGTTCTCATTCAACTTGCAAACTATTATAGCATGATAATGTGCCCTCAACAGAATCTGCTGATATTCTTGGAGACAACCTGTGGATTTATTTGTTCTTCTTGTTGCCTTTGAAATATTTTATCGTTAAATTATTCATCTGTAAAACATCTATTTTTCCCTTCAAGTTTCAACCAAGATAACTAATTTTTTCTATCTTCTATAAAGTTCACAAAATTCTATAAATGCACAACTAAACGTGTGGATTGTGCGATTTAAAATTTATATTTCAATGGTCTCAAGTCTAAAATTATTTGATTTCGTATCAATATAGTATGCTAAAAAATGTAAAATTACAAATCATGTTGTAGGACTAATAGGAAGGATACACACCTATTCGCTATTGGATTGCTTGAGTTTTGGTGTACATACACATGTTCTCCAGTCTAAAATAGAATGATTGTGTTTCACTAGAGAATACAAGTCCTATATTAATAGGAAGGATTTGTAGGATCTACCTACTCGCTTTTGTCATAGTTGAAGGATTCAACATGATCTAATAGATTAGATGGAATTCAGGAGTTTTTTGTGTCACGAGGTTGTATAGTGATAGAGTTTCCATGTACTGATAATGCGAGTCGGTATGTGAAGAGAGCTCTACTATCTGAGTTTGAACATTTTCTTGAGCAAATTACTGGATGTTTACGGTGTTCCTTTCTGGTGGCACCTTACTGTATTTCGATCCGTTAACCTGCCTAGAATTCCTATTCTATTCTTCGTATTATCTTGGCAGCCAGCAGTCGAACTAGCTTCTTCCTTATCACAACGACAATGAAATCGACTTTTTGTCTCTCCCTTTTCTCATATTGGCCGAGCTTTTCTTTCCTCTTGAATTCTTCCTCTCCTACTCCCAATCAAGTTACAGCTCAAAACTTCCCGTCCCGTTCTTATTCTCATTGAACTTATAAGCGCCTTAAATAAATGACTGAAAAACGAGTATCATTGGAAGTTGCTCTTGAACAAATAAGTTTCTAGGATAGAACATAGAAGAAGGCAGTCCTTCTTTTCTGTGTGCTTAAAAACTTGGAAGTTCATTGAAGGATGTTGGAAGGAGTTTTTATATACGAAGAACTTCGATTAATCATGCTGAGTATCATTTCCTCCTTTTTGTATCAAATTTGAGCGTGATTTCCCCTTTAGCTCTAGACTTGTGCGTGGTTTGATAATTGTTATGGTGATGATTAGTTGAATTGAAGCTATAACAATGATTAAACTATATTTTTAGTAATATTTGATTGTTGATTGTTTTGTCAACGTGATTGTTTATCACGAAGACAATTTTTTATAAAAAACTGGATGTGATTGAAAAACTATTTATAAAACTTTGGTTTTAAAATAGTATGATTTGATAAGAATGTTATTTAAAAAAAACATGAATTATTAAACATTTTGTATGTTCTAAAATAACAATTTAATGGCTCCTTCCATCTGTTTGTGTGTTGAAGACTATCGAGAATGAAATCCAGTATTGGATTCTTGAAGCCGTGAACTTCTCGTGCTAAATCCAGCTGGTATCTGACGATCACAATTCACCTACTGGGTCATCTTATCTGAATGAGCCACAGTCGTTTGACCCCAGTTTGAGTGTGACCTTTGGCATTTGACTGTCGTGAGCAATGAGCACACCATCGACATTATTTGACAGTGCATTGCTCCCGTCAGGCAAAATTACTGGTATACGCTTACTCTCATCTTCCAGCTTCGTCTTTTATCTAAGTCAAATTCGACCTAATATTTTATTTGTTGCATCAATTTTATCCCACTCACTTTATTTATTTGTTTTACTTCTGAGAATGACGATCACATGATTTCTTGGACTTGTACGTGGGCAATAGGAGGGATATACGATCTATTTATAGGGAAATTGTTACATGTTTGTGGAATGGGCCTATGAATATTAATGACTCTTAATTGCAACAGAATTGAAGTCTTTTAGCCTACATTAAATAATCCAGTATGTATAAATCTAAGAGTCAATTGGAAACATGTATCATGTATTTGTAAACATCTATCAAGAATTTGGGAATCCACTTGGAGAACTTTCTCAATGCAACTTCAAATTTGATTACATATAAGGCCTAATGCATTTTACGAATACACAATTAAGTAGTGCCACAGTATAGAATGAATCCTATTTAAACAGTAAGCTTATTTAGTAGGATTACTTACATTTATATTAGAGAAAATAAGAAGATAATCAAAGTACTACTTTCTACATTATCCTTGTCTCCTCTACACTACTTTCTATATTGATATGGAGTAATGCCCGTAATATTGTTACTGTTATACTTATTCTGATGCACATGTGGTTGATCCAAAATATTCCTCCCCTTCACTTCAGTACAGAATCCTTTTTTTATCATCAACTTTTTAGGTCACACTTGTCTGATTCCTTACAACATACATCTCGAACTGCGACAAGTGTACTAACATACGGTACTCAAAGTTTCGAAGTAGGAATATCGATGGTGGACATTCTCGATAGTATAGCCTTCTTCAAGGCCATTCAGTTGGTGTATAGGTAGAAAGCGGAGTCTTTCTAGTGGAGAAGAAACGTACACCTGTAGGCTTCCGACCGAGGTGAAGGACTTTCGTTGATGATGAGGGGGGGGGCGGTATACAAGGAGGATCCTAATTTGATAGGGAATAATATAACAACAGATTGGTGAAGAGTGTGAAGCGTCTTCCGCACTCAGGAAGGTATCATTAGGGACGCCATCTTGTTTCTGAAAAGAGAAGGAATGAGGTTTAGGCACAACAAGAGGCCCCTCGGGCAGGCTCGAAAAAAAGAATCCGACAAAGATGGAAGACAAAAAGAAACATATGCTTACTTTAATAACATACCTTGTTCACCATTCGTTTTTTTCTCTTGATAGTTTTTTATTCAGCATTGCTCCCTACACTTATCATTTGGTTATTTTCTTCTTTCTACTATGATTATTATTCGTTCTCTCATTTTTATTCTTGTCAGCCGCTTGATAGCTTCTAGCCATCCTCACCTTCTATTTCTTCTTCTTTTATTTCTCTTTTTTCTTTTTCTCCTCCTCATCGTTCGACGCGCTTTTCACATACTCTCTTGGCTGCACCCTGATAGTATACCATTACAATTCCCCACGTTCCATCGTTCCTCATGTTACTCTCGATACCTTATCATCATCATCATTATTCTTGCCGGGTACTCCTATCCTTACCCACATCATCTTCGATGACCTCCTTATTCTTGTTCGACGAGATGAATATTACACCACCGGTAAGTGGATGATGCTTTTGTTCTTCATCTACATCCCTACCTCTCTCTCACTCCACCATCACTTACCCCCCCCCCCCCCCAACAAACAATCAGATGCATTGAAAAGGCGTCGGTTCCCCCTGCATCTATATGAAGATGATTACCTGTTACTTTATAAAACTGCTTTCGTTCTTATTAACCTTGACGATTATTCGGTTGGAGGTGATGTAAATTACACTTTCCACTGAGTAACGAGTAATTTCAACGTTGTCTATCCATAGTTGATTCGTGTCTGATTGACGGAGAAGATGATACACCGGAATTATTTCTTCTGCTACATTACCTATTATTTTTTGTTTTCATTATAAATCTGATACTCTAACTCGAGTTTTCATGTGCATCAGATACACGTCCTCTGTAACTTCAAGTTATGTGTAGCTAACATTGTATGATAAGAAAGTACAATTTCCACAAAAAAAGCCTCCCATGAAACGATTCAAGTCTGTTGATATCATGAGTGATAGCTTCTCATAATTCAGTATTATAAATTGAACTGGCAAATAGTAAGATGTGTTTAGAATCTACAATTCTACAATCAATCATTGATATTGTCAATAGAATGCTATAGAATTTTGTGTAATCATATTCACCAGTCTTGTTCAAGGTATTGTCAAGTTGAATTGATTTTTTTTAAGATCATGGTTGACGCTTTTTCAATAATTTTTCAAGTTATTATTATAAAAAATAATTCTGAAATTTCATTGATTGTGTTAATTCGAGTATATATACTTTTATATATATGAAAAAATATGTACATATTATTCTTGTTAGACTTTTAGGCTGATAAACGAAAGTATAGTCTTAAACCAAAACAGTAAAAATACTTTGAATGGTCAATGTCGAATGGTCGAATCAGAGGTAACATTTATCAATATCATACTTTTTTA
The DNA here is from genome assembly GCA_017141385.1 of Sogatella furcifera. Taxonomy (NCBI): domain Eukaryota; kingdom Metazoa; phylum Arthropoda; class Insecta; order Hemiptera; family Delphacidae; genus Sogatella; species Sogatella furcifera. Next base: position 32,346,765 of record CM029549.1, on the reverse strand, counting down.
TATCCTATTGTTCTACGAATGCAAAGACAAATAAAAGTGTTTGAAAGATGTCGAGTACATTCCAGATCGTAAATCTCAAGCCAATTTATATCTCTCTCACTGTCTCGGCTATTAATTGACAATAAACCTCCACCACAATAAACCCCGGTAATCGGCTTATAATGAAAACTTTATATCCGCTTCGAGTTTTATTACATTTCACAACGATTCGCGTGTTGCTGGGTAAACAAACACAAACCAAAAGATATAATATCTAATGATCGGGACAACATAATTTCGTAACACGATGGTGGAGGCGAGTTTTTGGTCTAATGGCTTTTCTGAAAATCAAAAGGCTTTGCCCTTCATGATAGAGGGTAGTTAACCGTATCAAATCACCCTAAATTGTTGTCTTGAACGGCCGGACACTTTAATAGGCGTTCATCATGCAACAAGTGGAGTGATCCTTTTTCCACAACTATGTAATAATGCAGCAAGCATTAACTGGTAGTTCATTCCTGGATGACTTTGCAGTATCGCAGAATATCCGCTATTTTTCATACAGGAAAATTGTACTTTTCCTTGTTGCAAATTTTCAGAATTATACCCATTTCTCTTATTATTAGAGTTTATTCAATAATCACATTGATATGCATTTGAAATTGAAATTGCACAAACAAGTATTTTATCGTGATTTCTTTTGTGTATTATACTCTTTCATCCAATCTTTATAAATAAAAGCGAAATGGCCATGATTTCATTTATTGAAAATTTATTTATTTATTTATTCATTTATTTATTTATTTCATTTATTTATGGCCATGATTTCATTTATTCATCATGACTCATTCATTTATCACCAGAACTAAAAATCAACTGAACCGAATGCGTTCAAATTTGGCAGGCATGTTCAGTTGGACGTTTAGACGCGCGCTAAGAACGGATTTTAAAAACTTTTGAAGGATACGCCAAATATTTTAGTTTTTCGGCGTTATCCTCATTTTTCGAGAACCAATCGGTAGAAAATGTTGATATTTGGTGGGCAGGTTCAGATAACGTCTAGAAATGATGTGTTGAAATATTTTTGCAATCCGTTCAAGATTACGCCAGTAATCAGGCTTTCAAAATTGTAGATGTGTTGCGGGTTGCATATCTTTCGCCTTGATACGACCAATCCCAACTGTAAATTCAATGGTTCAGCGAGATTATAGATGAACTAATTTGAAAGATATTGAATCAAGCTTCAAACTATGTCCGATATACTCCCCAAGGTTACGCTTAATATTAGAATTTTACTATTTTTGGTATTTTCTGAGTTTTTTTTTATTTTTTTTTAGAACAAATTGGCAGAAAATGTTGAAATTAGGTGAACAGCTCCAGATTAGGTGTAGAAATGCTGTGCTCAATAAATTTCGAATCCCTTCTGAAGGAAATATGCAGGTGAGCGAAGCGAGCCAGTTTGTCTGAGCTGACACTGACAGAGGTTTTGCAGGCGAGCGAAGCGAGCCTTTTTTACTCATTTACACTGCCTACACTGTCGGGGGTCCAGGGGGCGGAGCCCCCTAGCTAGGCGGAGAAGGCGAGCGAAGCGAGCCTGCCGGCTAGTCACTTATTAAATGATACTGATGTTAACCATTTATTGAAATAAAGTAGGAGAACGTGGATTTGGTGATGGAAGACCCATATGATAGTTATTTAGTTTGTTGTATTCCTACGTTGAAGTATTGGAATTATTGCATCATGTTTTCCAATTAAGAGAAGTACAACTTCGAAGAACAGACTGTTGTGTCTTTATTAACAGAAGTTTTTGTCGAATTATGAACATTTTTCTTGGTAAATTATATTTTTGTTGATTTTTTGTCTGCGTGCTGTTCTATTTCAAGTCAATCTACGCGTTGATTTTCAACTGTTCATCTACATGGCATTTCACTTTCTGTGCACTATCACTTGATACATTATCCCTGAAAATAATTAAATCTAACCTAGTGGTTTCACTTGTACTGTTATTTTAATCAGGCTTTTATTGCTAGATTGAGCTAGTCATATAAAGCTGCTTGAGCTATTATGTATTTGATAAAAGCTCTCATCTGTTGTGAGCTGTCACCGATGAGAAGACAGCCTCATATCGTAGTGCGTCATCCGCGAAACGTCATATCAGAGCCTGATTGACAGGTTTCTCGTTTCAGAATCTGAGCATTACAAGCTCTAAATAACTCACTGTACATCATTGACGATTTTCATCTTTTGAATCTAGTCTAAAGTGTTCTTCAGCCTACTCATTTTTTATCAATTCTATTTATTCAATGTTTCATTCTATTTATTTAAATGAGTCATTTTCATACAAAATTGCCCGTACTTCCTTTGACACATCCAACGACTTTTACTCGCGACTAAATTTTTCACTGGAATTCGTTTTCCAAAACGTCTTCAGAGTAGCTCCTGAATCAATGTAGATTATCCTCGCTAATGGATTATAAATTATAGAGGAACGAGGAAGTAGAATAGACTTCTTATCATTAGAAGTGTCGCTGAAAAACCTAATTGAATATTTATCAATTCAAGTGTGAAGAAGTGTTTCCAACGCCTGTCCCCCTCATTACAAATCCAGCGAACTTTTTCCAAGTAGCGAGAAATTTCCCAACACATTCTCTCTGCTGCGGGTGTTTGAAATACAACATAAAAAGAATACTAAATCAGAGGAATCCATCAGTTTTTGTGAATATGTGATACAACGCTGGCGGCCATATTGGAAGTTAATGAAGGGGTCGGGTAGACCCATGTGTTGGAGTTACAACACGCACCTATCACTTTGGACAAGAGGGTCTGAAGATTCGGTTAGAACGTCACTTTTGAAGAGCAGCTCTTCAGAAACAGGATCGAGGACTGACAGCGCCGGAAAGAAAAATAAAAAATAGTCTTGTTATCCTCGCTAGCGCGGTCGACGTCCAATTATGTGATTGAAGACAAACGATGTCTGAAAACGAGCCGAAGAACGTGTGATTGCCAGAGAATGTATAAAAATTAGATATAAATAATAACATGAAGTCGAGGGATTCCAAGATATTATTACATACTGTTACTCGAATACATTGTTTTCTTCATGGTACAAATCTTATAGAAAATATAAGAAAGAAAAATGACAACTCTCATAAAGCTTAAGAAAAGTGTAATTCTTATTGAGCTTGGGTTATGGTTTATTTATTAATTTGACCGAAATACGCTTATTGGTTGAAACACAGACTAATATACAAAACGTCTTCTTCCAAATTTTTATATGGTTGAATACTTTTTCACTTCTAATTGGGAGCCAGTGACATGAAATTATTTCTCAATCAATGTGTGGAATCACCAATTTGTTAGTGAGTATCTAGGTTTATCGAACAACGTGATTTTAAAGAAACTCACCAATACGGATCTGAAATTTACTGTTGGGTGGAATCAATTCATGACCTTGAAAAAACAGCCAATCACAAAGTCAAATTAACTCGGGTGACAGAAATGTCAAGAAAAGTGTCATCTCAGTTCGCGGATGGGTGAACATACGGGTCACCAATGTTGCCATGTTCTGTTTTCTCAACTAATTCGGAGTAGCTATCTTAGGTGCTCTTCTAGAACAGCATAGTGTCTCTCGCATAGCAATAGTCTCTACTATTTATAATCTCTTCAAGGTACAACGTATAACATAGTATATCGTAATATTGAACTTGAAATTTCTGGAAACAAGTACTATTTCATCTTTTCCTCCTCAATAATAAAAGATCAAGCAATAAAGCTCAAACTTAACATCAATTTCCTTTCAAGTTTTTAAATCATCTAGTCGTGGAAGAGCTAAATAATTGGAAGACTGCATGAGTAAGTTATAGAAGATTCGATTCGAAATTGAAAAAAGCTCATTGTTTCTCATGCGTCATGAAGAATTTAAATTGAAGAATCATGAAGAATATTTTTCGTTGAAAAATGTTCACGTTTCATTTTTCACAAATCTATCAAGTGTCTTTCAACACATTAATTGAAGTAGATGCATAAAAATATTATGAAATTTTGCGAACAGAAGTTTCTACATTCACGATTGGTTTATTATCCTCGTTCAACTCTAAATGATTTACGTGAAGAGCTCATAATCATAATCTAAAAAAACCGTTCTAGAGTTCATCAAACCAAAATTTCAACTGTGTAATTGAACCTGTATTCTGTATTTATTTAAAACTGTGTTCAACAATAACTGAAATGATAAGATCTTTATGATTTGTTGGTCTTAGCTCATATCCTCATATCCAGGTCATCGTCCAGAATTAAAGTAATTAATCGCTCTACGAGTGTCTCTGTGAAACAGAGTAAACTAATCCTGAAAATGTAGTTATAACTGTCACTTTGAACCTGTGACAATGACAGGAAGCGTGAACAATCCATTCAGTGAAGAACTGTTGAATACTTCGCGTAAGCTGGGAAGACACGCCGTGATAATATACTTATATTGTAACGGCGTGTCTTCTCAGCTTGCACGGACTATAACAGCCATCCAATTTGTCATGTTTGAATTCGAGGATAGTGGAAATTCAGCCAACCTAACAACCCTCGAATCATAAGCTGGAAAGCAGGAGGGTTGTCCTTCTCACTCTGTTGTTTCACTCTCATTGTTTAACTAAGAAATTCGCAATCATGCTCTGCGCTGCGTACCCCTAGTTCTTGTGTTTGACTTTGGAATTGATAAGCACCTATATTGGGATGTGATCTGGGAGCAAGTAGTCTACTTAGCGTTAGCTCTTGTTAATATTGAATGTAAGCAGTGCAAAGTTAAGTTCATTGCTTGGGATTCGACCCCACTCAATAAAATTTCTGGCAAGGTTAGACATGGAAGTGTTTACTCTGTGAAAATTTCACTTTCCAACTAGTACTTTTGATGATGATCATGCCCAGAATCTACTTGCTCTCTCAATAAAAAGATTACACTTTTGAATTCATTTCCAGATTCTTTATCTCAGTAAATTGATTAGTCAATTGGTTTCTGCATGGTGCTTTCAGGGTTTCAAATTCAATTACTCCTAGTTATGTAGAGGTACGTTAAACTCAATCAAAAATATTGTTCACCCTTATGAGTGACCGAAGATTTGTCCTTAACATATTTACCCAAGCTCATGCTCTCGTTCATGGATAGAATATTTGAGAGTGTTACAATTATTTAAAAATCGGTATGATTAAATTTTTAGCTTCAATTTAGAAACTTGTATATTTCATTCTTCGCTCACTTAATATCCTTGGAACCACATTATCCTAACTAAAAATTGGATTCAAGTCAGTTATCAAATTATGTATGACTCGGGTATAATGGAGTCTTCCTCGAAAATTTTCGGGAAGAGTAAATGAATTCTGTCTTGAGTTTAACAGGATGACTGTCCTGATCAGCAGTGGAATGGGGGCCAACAGCTGATTATTCCTTTCATCGGCTGCGTAATTACAAACAAAACCGAGTCGAAACTTGGCCAGATATTTAAGATTAGTTGGAGAAGAGAGTTGAAGTGCACGAAATTCGGACGAAGAGGAGTGCACCCTATTTCGGTATTGGATCCTTATCCTCTGACGCGATTCTGCCTTTCTTTACAAGGAATTATTAATAAATCTCCGTGCTTGCTGCGTTTTCTGTTTCAAAGAACCGGAGATTATTATCATCATCGGCTGAGAGAGGAAACACTGATGATGAAGAGAGGAAACGAAGAGGACAATGATTCTAGTGGTTGGAGAGGAGAGCAGAAATTTGATTTTTCGCTATATCCACATCTCCAGAAAACCCTCTTTTCGGCGTCGGTCTCATCTCAATTTTCACGATAAGCTGATGAGTTATTAATTCTGCGATCTCTCAAATTTCTTTCTCTTTTTCTCAATATCTTGAATATCTTCCTCTCTTTTACAGCAACACCAACCCTTTAGAATTTCGATATTAGGCCGAACAAAGTCCTCCAGATGTTTATTAATCAAGTATCAAATACATCCTCTTCCCTTTTTTCTCTCGTTTCGGTTCTGTTAATTGGAGATTCTATTCAATTATTCAACACAGAAAATACAACTTGGGGCGAAGATTGTAGCAGTTTTCGTTTTGCCTCTCCTCTCTGTTCAAGCTGCTAACTGAATAAAATTCCATAACGAAGTAGTCAATTATCTTGCTTATTGTTGAGATATCGGAGCAGGCCACGGTTTTTTGTCGAATCAAAGCAATGAGAAATATTAATTGGACTCAACCTTTGTTCCAATTGTGCAATCCAGGCATTGATCCCTTTTTCGTTTTTGCTGAAAGCCCTCTTCACTAAAAGCGTGTCGTTTTTATCATTCAAATTTCGTGTCTTTGAAAGATAAAAGGTGATTTTTTGCCGCTCACACCCTTTTCAACAATATGATGCTACAGTATTTCCTATATTGATACACTTTTTCGACAATCATTACGATTTACAAAGCTGGAATTTGAAAAATTGAGAATTCTACAAAAACCTTTTCATTTTTGAACTTCAAAACAAATCTGATTCATTTTGCTTCGCAACCTATTCTTCATAACTACAAAAATGATAAACAATTGATAGAATTTGTCAAAATACCTGCATTTTGGTAATTTTAAATAATTGATGTTCTGTCTTGATATTTATGTCTTTTAACAATGTTGATACACTTTTTTGACAATCATTTCCATTCACAAATCCGGAATTTAAAAAATGATTAACATGATTACACAAAATTGACACTACGACTTCGACTATGATGTTAGGATACAGAGACCTTCTGTGTTGTTATAGTTGTACTATTCATGTCCCTGTCACTTCGTGAACATTACGACCTTTTCATGACACATCAGTAATCAAGCAGTGGCATATATCTTGTACAAAGGCATATGACATATGACTAATCAAGCGCTTTGTATCTATGTTACAGGAGTACTATGCCAGGATATAAAGGATACGCGGGAGGGGGAGGATGTCACACTGGAATGCAGGTTCTCGCCTCAGCTGGCTTCTCAAGGCACCACCTACTATTGGCTGAGGACGAATAAGAGGAACCACGACAATGTTGCCATTGAACAGACGCCTCTGGATGCCAACTACAAGTGAGTAATACCACACATAAGACATTCATGATTAGATTATAGAGAACATTGGATTGTAGTATAGAATAGTGAGATTATTCTATTTGAAGACTGAAATAGTTAATTTTAATTGAAAACGAATTCAATTCGCTATCCGTTACAATCCTAATTGTTCAGTAGTGAATATTATTAAGATTGTTATCATCTTTTAGTTAGAACCAATAATTGGTAATTTATCCTTTTGAAATGCCCAAAAATTGTTGAATTTTCTATGATAATACTTCAAGAAGAGGTTCATATTTTTTTGCTTGGGAAGAGTACTTCTGGAAGATTTCTAATTATGCAAATTCCAGTCTTTTAAAACGGTTCAATGATTGAAAAATTTCCTACTGTAGTATACTGGAAATATAAGTTTCAATAAAATTATCATAGTATTTTTGCTTTCATTCTCTACTGATAATAATTTATGCTATGATTTTTTTTCATACACAATAATCGCGATACTATTATTGAACAGATTACAACTTCAATGATCTCAGATACTATTATCACTGTTGTATGGAACGAAATCTTCCTATTGTGAAAATTGGATAATTCTCTCATCGCAATATACCCTGAATAACTTTTCTCAACGCTTGAATAGAAACATACATGAGCGCTCCATCAGCACTGAAACTTGATATAAAAGAGCGTGAACTTTCACATCATACTCCTTTATTTTATTCAATTTTAATTGAGGTGGAAACTGGGTGACACTGAAGTTTATTTCGGCAAAAAAGGCGTCAAAGATAACACAATTTTTTATGCTGTTCCACGGTCAGTGAAAAAACTGCGACAGTCAAGTATTTTCAGTTGCGTAGCATCATTTCTCTGGTATAGTTCGTACAAACTCAGAAGACACGCAGTTGCAATGTGAATAGCATTATAATGAAGGGTCTTGTCAGTTTGCGCCAACTCTAGTTTATTTAACTTGCCTTTTGCTTGCAAATTACGACTGGCACTCATAAATTCCTCCTAGTAGACCCAAGTTTTTTACGTTTGTGTGACATCGGCAAAATATATATGGAACTGTTACTGTTACGTCTGGCACTCGGAATTGATTCTTTCCCGCCCCAGGGGGAAACACTGTGTACAAACATGGCGGTGTTCGCTAGTTTTTCAATTCGCGGTCCGTTACAACTCCTTTTGTTCAGCAAAGCGTACTGGAAAAATGGGAAATGGATTCATTAAAAATGTGTGCATCGCGCTTTTTAGATCGACGGAAAAAATTGAAGCCTGACTTGAATGCAAGCGGCTGTTTTCTCATACAGTATTCAACATTTTATTTCATCAAATATTCATTGAAACAGATTTGGATTTCATTTTATGAGACGGAAATGTAGTACGAATGATGGAATTATGTCGATTCAAAGTTCCTCCATATCTATTTATGAATTCCTATTGTATGACTGGCTTCATAAGGGTTGTAAATATTATATGTATTGATAATTCATTCTATGGTAAGGTTTTTGGTTTCAAGTCAGATTGACCTGTAATTTTCATTCGATTGAGGTGTAAATGGAATGTAAATTTTCATGGTCCTATTCTCTAAAAACATAATTTCATTAAATTTAATTAGTTTTTAATTAGGCAATCAAAGTTTCAAGTTAAGGTTTTTTCATTCGTCTTTTACACAATTTATGAACAATTCATTGTGAGGGGAAACATGTAAAATATGAATGGAACGCTGAGTATGAATATTTTTGAAAGTTTTTATTCCTATCTTAATAAATCAAAAACCTATCTTAATCAAAATACGAACATGATTAATCATAACTATAGTTCTTTTCTACCTTAGAAACCAGAATGCACTATTGCACTTATTTATTCATTTACCAATCTAATGACAAACATACAAACATTGGTAAGAAAGAACAGGCATAGCCCTATGGAGTACAATTCTGCCCAATATGTGCGAAAGAGAGGAGGTAGTTTTGATATAATTACTGAGCAATAACTATAGATATACGGCCACAGTGCACTACCTATTCACATAAGACAATGCACTGCCATTAAGACTATGTGGTGTGAAAGAACCATAGGAAAAATATGAGACACGCGTAAAAATGGAAATAATGAATGAAACGCTGTATATGAAGACCACAGGAGATTTTGATTGTTGAGCGTGAGCTGTCGAAGCGAAGTATTGGATGCCATAATTCAGGCGCGCTGCAGTCCAATGGGATTTGTGCGATAATGGGCGCGATCTAAAATTCAGCGGCAGCACTCGATGAAGTACAGTACAGAGCTCAACTGCAGCTGTGGCAAGGCAATGCTCACGCGTAAATCACGCGGCAAAGACCTCGCTTTTGGGGGCTATCTATTTTCATAGCCCCCTCAAACACCCTTTCCACCATCCACCAATGGTCTAGCATTACGCATTCAATGCAAAGCAAACGCTTAAGGGTGAAAGCTTACCCAGCTGCAATAATGCTAATAGTGAGAATGGGTCGAATGCCAGCCAGCCATGGACAACAGAGTCTCTCATTGATGATTGAGAAAATGAGACCTGCGTATCACCTGCTACTCTTACTGTAATCTGGTGGTAGTTGGGGATATCTTGAGTTATATTTCAATCTATTATGGCATTGAAAGTGTCAAGTTTCTAGAATTTTTCTGGGTTTCCATGCTTAGACATCCAAGAATTATAGATTTGTCCTATTCTCATGCTTCTAAAATGTAATGGTTTTTCTTGATTTTACATTATTTTTCCAGTTATCAAAGTTGAGTTAATGAAAAGCAATCGCAATAAGCTGAATATAAATTAACTATGAAGAATATGAATAGGAACTGAGTAGAAGTCAGCCGGTACTAGGTAAACAAGAACAAAGAGTATGTTGTCAATCATCTATTTTAACTTGAATGATAGTGAATCGAATTATTAATGGAGGAAAATGAATGATATTTTCATATAAATCACCGATCAATTATGTAGGAGATTTGTCAATTCCTTCGAGTCTTCTTGATCACACATTCATTTAATATCTTAATCAATAATTTCATCCGAGTTTTGATTGTGGATTCAATCTAATCCTCTCTTACATTTCCTTCTTATTCAAAATATTCCTCGAAGCACTTGACCCGAGGAAGCCTCTGTTTGGCTGCTAGCTGCTCGCTGGCTGGTTTTGGAGCCGGTCGGATGTAGCTGTTGATTTGATATGCAGAATAACCTGTTGTTGCCTCCATTATAGTGGTCCTACTGGAAACCTGTTGCGCAGCCTAGAATCCACACAACATAGCTTTCGAATTGGCCCAGCACTTATGAGATGGGGAATACAATGTAATTGAAGTCGTAAGTTACATCAGATAGAGTAGAGAATCTACCCACATCTTGTTTGATAGCTGGCCTCGGCCGCAACGCATCTGACCGGCTACTCCAAGTAGGACGCTGCTTAAAATTCCGAATCACCAAGTTCATCCGTGCGCCTACTTTTGAAAATATGTTCTCAACTTACCAAATGTTCAAAGATTGATGCGTCGTTAGATCTCATCGTTTTTTGAAAAAAATGTAGGTAAACTATTTATCCAAATTTTTGTTATGAATAATTATAAATATATTTATCCCTCATCATCAAGGTCAACTAAACTTATAAAAATTATTTTACCAAACTACCAGGTGTACCAAATCTTGAGGCATCTTGATTCCCAATTTTGATGATATTACTTTTTTAAAATCTTTGTCTGCAATAGTATACCTCAATAATAATAATTTTTCTTTAATCAGATCTCGTTGTACTCATCCAAGCATCTTTAAAAAAATATAGTTTTATATCAATCAATTACATCAGTTCGAAAACTAATTTCCTATTTCAGAAGACCTAGAATTGCTCCTGGAATCAGGAACTTGCTCAAGAGACCACTCATGACTACAGTATTTTAAAATTGTAACAGTGGAATTATCATTGTAAGCTCCAATTTTCAATGCAAGGAAATGATTTAAAAAATTGATAGGTACTCTTAATTACTTCTTTCAAATTATAAGAGAGTATCCACGTTGGTATGTTCAAAGATTTTAAAGATTTAAAAAGTAGTGCTTCAAATTTTCATGGATTTTTTAACAAGGGAAGGCAAATATAATGAAGAAACGACTGAAGTTTTCGTGGATTTTCAATTTGTGACCAGAAGGTAGGGAAGACAAGTGGTTGAAAAGTGTATGTGTGTGGTGAACTTTAGCAGTTTCCCTAATAAAGCCCTACCTAATAAGCACCGTTTGCAAGGCTCACCCCTTTTCTTACCACACCGCGCCCTCTCCTCCCAACGGCCATCTTGAAATATTTGGGACAATTCCAACACAAATTTTCCTTCTAGCCTCTTATCGCAGCACTAAACCCCCTCCCCACAACCACCCAAGGCTCCTTCTCGTTTGCACGCTGAAAGATCTGAGAAAACGGAAAACTATAAAATTTCCCATCCCTGCTGGCAAAATGAGAACTGTCTTCTATTTCAGAAACAGTATCCTCCTCTCATGTTGCTATGGAGAACTCTTCAAACTCCAAAGCTTTTCTAATCCTGAAGGCGAAGCGAAACTTATCCAAAGCTGCTGGAATTGACTTCGTATGAAATTTCCTTTAAAGCAGACTGTTTATAATATAGGGAACCAGTTTGAAATCATTTTATAGGAAAACTATATCAAAATGGAATACTGTAATTTTATCGCATATTCTGCTAAAGTACTCTTTTGAAAAATACACGGATTCATGAACAATTTTTCTAGCTAGAACAATTTATTGAGATTTTATCCTCATTTCTTCAAAATTCGATTCAAGTGACTCATTTGAATCTAGTTTCAACTTTCTTGTGAAAAGATACTGGATATGATACTCGAAATTGAACAATTGATTTGAGACTTCTTGTATTATTATAAAGATGTTAGTCTCCTCTCGATTGTTCTATTTAATACGTGTAAGATATCATCTATCTGCTTGAAATGATATTGAATTTCCTAAACAAAGCTCAAACTAGAGTGCTATTCTTGTCATATTATCATTATTTATTATAATTATCATGATTTATTCATAAATTATCGTTCTACATTTCCACGATTCATTAAACAGGTGCAACATCATCATTTCTGTTTCTGTAAATGTGTTCTTGCTAATATCCTTCGCTAATTGGCTATTCTATTTGAATGTACTCGAGTATGATTTGGAATTCAAGATCAGGAGCAATCTATTAGTTTGGAATCTCAGCGGATTGAACCGGCAGCTTTGATTTATTCGGTTGAATTCCATCCACGGTTCTCAACTTCCATGCGATCATAAATAATTGAACGGAGGAATTCATGCAACAGGTCCAAATAATATTAATGTATTCCAAGCAGTAATACTGGGAATATTGAATGCGCATTTTGGAAGGTGATGTTGTGTTGCTAATATTAAACAGACTGCATTATGAAATCTGGAACAATTTTTACTGTACCCTACCCTGTTTTAAACTAATCTCAGATAGAAACACGCTAGGCTTTAATGGTATAGTTAAAGAGGCTCCCATAATAAAACAGTTTTAATCAGAGTCTAAAAAAACGCTTTCATTAATTTAAATTTAAAAAAGTTTCCCATCCAGCTAAATCCAATATGAGTTAAAGCTCTTCTACAATAACATTGAACCTACATTACTTCAACCAATGCACAACTTTGTCTCCAAAATTTATTCATTCTATTACGATAACCAAAGTTTCATTTGAGATTCAATGAAACTGTGTACAAGTAACAAACTTGTTGTGTACATAAAATCCACTCTGATCACACATAGAGAAATTTTATTACCATGTTGAATATTCGAGCATTGTTGGATACCAGAATTGGATGTCAATCTCCAACTTAGCAATAGTGATTCTTCATATTCTCCTTTATTATCTATCTTGAATGACATTCTTCAATCATAAACTTAATAAACCTCACAAACATCAGTCATCAACTTTATAATAATTCATCACCGAATTCCTTCCCATTTGCAGATTCCTATCCGCTTCATGAAGAAATTAAAGTAGAGGTCAAAAGTGTGCAGTCATCAATTACAGTTTCAATTCCTTGTATACTTCATACAGTATACAGTTCAGTAGATACAAGATAGTCTGAACTAGACTACTCACTTGTCAAGAGTGGAGTGTTGAGAACTTTTTGCTGTTGAATTGCAGTGAGGAATCTGGCATGAAGTTATCGCTCGGGAATGTGTTTAATTGTCTTGAACAAGTCAGGATAAAGCGAGAACAACTTCGTGAAATGTATTTGCTTGTTTCTTTATGAGGAGAATAGAATGAGTCAAGATAGTCGAGGAAAGGGAAATAGAGCAGATGACGGGAAGGATGGAGAAGAAGAGAGGAATAAGAATAGGGGAGGAGTAGAGGTAGCAGAAGAAGAGGGAGAACAAGTTCTCATTGCAACAGAAGAGAAATAGTCTCTGAAATGAGGATGCAGGATGTAGAATGTAGAATTTACAGTGAACAAAACAGAACAAAGTATTGAACAAAATAGGGATGAAGACAATCATACAGGAAAATAAGGAATAAAGTGATGAAGAGAGAACATCCTGGATGCGGACTGGGAGTGAATGAGTGGAAAGAGATTGAATTGAAAATACAAAACAAGAAACAATAATGAAGCCCAGAGAATGAAATAGATCATAGGAGTATGAAGGAAGTGTGAATCAACAAATATGTACTGCATTAAGTACAGGTGAAAGAGTAGAAAAATAGGAAAAAGTTTCATACTCTCTAAGCGTAAAAAGGGATAAAAACATGAGAGCAGTATTGATGAAGTAAGAAGCAACAAATGAATGAGGTTATGAGTAATTGAAGGAGTAAAATTGGTAGAAAAAAGAATTGGATCGGAGAAAGGTGTGTAACACAAGGACAGGATGGAGAAAGTAACAGACAGAAAAAGAGAGAAGAGGAAGAGCATCCCGGATGCTGACTTGGTTGAAAGAGTTGAAGGAGAAAAGAGAAAGAAGAGCATCATGAAGATATTACGACATATGGTAGAGCGATGCGATTGTGGAATGATTAATGGAGTAGTAGCATCTTGGAGACACAGGCGACTCTCCTATACTCTTCCACCTCTACAGTCAACCTGGCAAGTGTGTCAAGAGTTTGAGAAGCTGGAGAAAGAGGCTACGTTATGGAAGAGAAAGAGGATACGGTGTAGGAGAATAAGAGAGGAGATGGGAAAGAAGAAGAGGGAACTACAATGTCTGTTAGGAGATACAGAGTAGAAAAAAGAGGAACTGATAGAAGAGAGAAAAGGAAAATCTCATATGAGAATGGAACGAAAAGTAACAGACCTGCATATTAAGATGTGATCCTTGATACGCCGTGTGCCGTGATTTACCCTTGGCAACTAACCTCTGCTTTCCAGAGTGTTTTTTTTAAACCTTGAACATGTTGGCACCAATTTAGCTGGGCTCTATTTGGAGCTCATTCATATCTACACTTTGATCCTCCATTACGCTTTTGGCTACCGTGTTGTTCTTCGAAGTAGTTTTTGGCTAGCATGTTGTACTCCAGGGTGGTTAATTGAGTTTGTGTTCCAGAGAGAAAATAAAATTGAACTTTTGGTAGAATTTCCATTCCCTCTCCATCGACTTGAATTCGATGAGTTCAACGTCATATATATATTTCAATCAATTGTTAAAGTTCATCGGATAGGAGGTGTGTTTCAGAAACGTTTATTACGGAGTTTATTGAAATCAACTTTAAATTCAGATTTGTTAGGTATAGTAGGCTACTCAAGAAATGTTTAGTATTTGTGAATGAAATATTCATACAGCTGTACTTCATAATTAGTCCATGATTTACTTATAATCTACTAATTTACTTACATCAAGAGAGTTCCTAATAATGAAGAGCTTCGAACGGTTCTTCAATACTCCTTTGGATAAATACATTTTAATCCTCTTATTTGTAAAAGGAAATTCAAAGGCAAACTTATAACGATTATTGGAATAAGATAACTGTACTAGATAAATAAAAGAGATATTTCGATCTTATATTTTATCATAATCTCATATTTATGATAAATATTGACATTTTCTTAAGAATATTGCTTGAGATTTGAAGATAACACTTTCAGTGCTGATTCTCCTTTCCAAATAGTCTATAAAAGATAAAACTCAATGCACTGAGCTCACTTTTCTATCTCTGCAAATCAGAAGTTCGAACTCTTTCGAGTGGCAGCAAAAATTTAGTAAAAAAAGATGAAACAAGTATCCAACTCGAGTTCAGAATCATGAGATGTATAAAATGGAGTGAAAGAAAAGTTGCTACTTGTTTAATCAGCCGTGGCCTCGTAGAGAGAAGGGTCTTCCACCATTTTCCAACTTGTGGGGGAGAAAGAGAAAATAAAGTTGGGAATCAATAGACCTTACTGAGTGGACTTTCAATTGAATCATCTCCGTGCTCCCCGGTATGATCATGTGGAGACATTAAATCACCGGCCAGGTTTTTACCGGCGGCATTGGAAACCAGTAATAGGGATCGAAAGTTGGCGAGGGCTGCTACTGAAACCAAGCCTTATCGTTTTAAAGAACCCTCCAGACTTACTCAAAATATTGCCCAGCTTTTTCCAAACTCTTTCCTATCGGGTAGTTTATTATACCACCTACAAAAATACTAACCTTCTCCAGCACGACCAATTTGACCCAAGATGAAATTCTCAAGCTGTTTACGACCTTCCACATCTTGACGAAAAGCATTTACGTCATAATTTTCCCCCGTAATTAAATGCGTGTTCCTAGTGGCGAGTAAAGTCATTTCTTCTCCCTCTTCCACCCCTTACTTCTCTCTACTTATTCTACTCTACTTACCCCTTACTCTTCCCTCTTCTGTACTTCTCTACTGCAACACAATTTACATTTCCTCGAGTGCGACAACTCCAACCAACCAACCCTTCGTCATAATGATGACCTATCCAACAGATTATTTTTCCCCTTCAGATAATGACGTCCTCTAGAATTAAGTCATAATTTCATGTCATTCGCTAGCAACGAATGAATTACTTGTTGGAGTGTAGTCTCTCATTTGAAAATCCACTTCGGAACAGTAGGTAAAACGGAATACCTCATTTGTTAATCTACTTCAAGAAAGTTGGTAAAATGCATGCTACTTTATTTACACATACCTTATGTTTATCCACTTTATCACAGTATAATGTATCTACAAGGATAATTTACAAGAAACATAGTTGATAAATGGTTTGAAGCTTCTATTGGAGTAGGCCTATTCTACCCTACTGGAGATTTTTCCAACAAAATGAAAAGATTACAAGAATAACAAGGAGGGGTACAAAGATGATCTGTTTGACAGATGTTCCATTATTGTTTTGCAGTAAGGAAGTAGAAATTTAGACTTTGAATATGTACCTAAGAGAGACAGAGACCTAAGGTTTGACAGTGTTTGATGAAGTGGTTGTCACTAAGTTAAAAATGCTGAAAAAATAACGTCTGTCTGGAGAATAGTATTAATAGAAATGTAGTTTGATTCAGGAACTAAAAAAGAGAGCATTGCCAAGAAATTATTCTTTCCTGACTTCGCTTGTATAATAATACAAAAACAGCAAGGGTTTACGAAGAGCTCATATTTCTTCTAGGATAGAAAAACGTTAAAAATATCCATCTATGGTGAAGTTTTCCCGTTTCAATTTCAATAATCATTCCCCAATAAGTTTCTCTTGGAAAAACTAATTCTGTGTCGTTGACAATAGGGAAAAGTGGACAAAATTCCACTAAGAACTTTTAACTCAATTATTCGGAAAATACTGTAGGCTAACATTGTTGTCTGGCTCTATCTAATAGAATGAATTATCTATACTGTATTTCTACGAAATTCCTGGACGAGATAATCAAATCAAGAGGGATTATCTAGCATAAATTATGAACTGTATGGTTTTCAATCGAAAACGTCCTCCAAGATCACTTCATTTATCAGTAGCAATTTATTGTTTCCATGGATAGAGGCTTTGAAATTCGATAAAATGACCAACATTGCATCTCAGTAGGCTAATAGTCTTTCCTAGAAATGATACAGAATGAAGTTTAAATCCTATCTGCAGATTCTTCAATAATACTCGAACTTTTAGCTCCTATAAGATTCGGATCGTGAATTGCTTAATGTTCCTTCTACTATTTCAATACTCATCAATATACTACTCACTGGACTTCCAGTTTATTTATAAGAGCTATAGTAACGTTTTTGGTAGCTTTACAGCTTTGTCGACATTGGTCTAGATCATCAATAACAATCAACTATTCGAAGAAACAATCCACATATTTTGAGTTGTGTTATCACAGAATCTCATTCCAACATTTCAGGAATAATTTAGTATGAATAATATACACAAAGTTTTCCAACTCTGATTATTTCAATAAAAATATATCTGACAGATATCATTCTCCATTATCATATGTTTCCAGGAAAGTTCTTTCAGTTCTATTTTCAATTTTCATCTCATGTCATCCTCTACTCTCGTATCTCTTCACATTTTGTCAAGCGAAGTGACATTGTTAGTAGTCTTTTATTTCTGACAGTTCAGTACTACATTTCTCCCAGTGAGATTGCACTTATGTGCTCAAAAAAGCGGGGAATATTTTCGAAAACAATCGCGCATATGTCAAACAGGATCTTCTCGAAACGTCACGCTCCACCCGGCTTCTGTTGTAATAATGGCATCCTTGAGAATTATAATTTCTATTCAAAAGACTTTAGACCATCTACAATAACTGCATCCGCCCATTATGTGCTCTGTTCTTTCTCAGATAGTTTTCATCCAAATGCTGCTGCTGACTACTTATGAACCCCTTCCACTCAATTACAATCTAGGATCTTTCTTATTTTGTCCGTTCTCAACAATGGGTCACCAACTGAATTTCACCCGCTGACTTTTGTACTGTAGCCAATAAAAGAATAATCTTCTATTCATCCCATCGATATCATTACTCAAGCCTTAATAGAACGGTGCCGCTTATTTCGAAGATATAATGATACTGTTATTGGATTGAATAATAAATTTGCCAATAGGAAAATGAGATATCAATTCATTTGATTTTATTTTAAATACAAGTATAAAATGATTGCTATGTATTGAACTGCAGTTGATATTGAATTGAAAATTCAAATGAACTTTTAATGCTTTCTATGTCAACGTTTTTGTTATTGAAAGTTTCACGCTATGATTAAAAATTCAATATTTACTTCTATTGTCAATAAACAATATCATTATGATGTAGAAAGATACAACATACTTTCTTTGATTATGACTCTTCTTTTCCCAAATCAAACAGTCCATAATTGTAAGGTTTTTAGAAAGGAAAATAATTGAAATTTAGGTTGACAAAATTGATAAGGCGAGTCCTCTCTGGTAGTTCTGCTAGATCATAGTGTTGAACAGTTTCAAAATAGATATTAGGCCTACAATAATGTTCCATATCAAATTCACTGGAGCTAATACATTGGCAAATCTTGACAATTTGAAGTGAAGGATAATTTGGAACGATTTGATTTTTCAAATTGAGTAAAATTGCTTTACCATTACACAAGACAGTTAATTTCGAAATGGAGTAAGTAGATCTATCGCATTGCACAACTACAATCCATGTTCGTTTATCGATGCCCGTTCAGTTTAGCCTCAGGCATATTGCTTTGCAATCCTTAGGTTCTCCACTTCCACTTCACTAAAATAGGAATGAAATTGAGGTGATGCGTAATCAAAACATAGTTCAATGTGATTTAGAGCAATGTGCCCCTTTTTCAAACTTGGTTTCATTTTAGAGTGAAGCCACGTGAATTGATCGTATGTGGAATGTGTGAGTCAAGACAATGCTATTCAAGTATTCAGGTATATTGTGTTTGGTGTGAGAGTGCCATAGCAAATATTTAGAGCGCTATTCACAGTTCAAACAAAGATGCATGAAGTACAATATACAAGTCGTGAATCCCAATTTAAAGAAATGAAAATTCCTGCAATTATTGCCATTTTTATTGAAACCGGCTCAAATATTTTGAACCGAAAATGTACTATTCTAATTTCACTGAGAAAAATATTCAATTTTCCTCCCAGATCAACATTTTAAATTAACAATCCCGGCAATTGGCATCTCATTATACTGTACTGTTTTTGGTTCAACGTTATTGAATTTTGATGGAACTGATTAACTTCATTCTGTGGACTTGGAATGAAATTGGAAATGGAATATATTTTCATTTAAGAGAAGCATAAAACCCCGATATCTAGATTGTGCAATCGATTAGTAAAAAACATTGAACAATTAACATTGATTCTTCAACTCGCTGTCTACTGGTCGATGTTTTTCACTGTGTCACTGTTCGATGTTCAGTGTTGGAGAATAGATGTTTATGAACCCATCCTTTCATAAAACTCTTCATATTCTTCAAAGATCATTAGTCTATTATCGAATAATTAAAACTATACTCTTCCTATTATAATTATTCTCCAATTCAACTTTTCTGACAATTTTCTTCTCTCTTTTTTCAGACTGGACTTCAAGCCGGAACAGGGCCGCTACGATCTGCTGATTTCGAACGCAAGCTACGAACGCGACAACGGCAACTTCGAGTGTCGTCTGAAGGCGGGAGGCAGCGGCCGAGACCTGCACTCGCAGGCGTTCACCGTCACCGTCCTCACGCCCCCGGGACCACCCCGTGTCTCGCCCGCCGCCAACCCCGTCGCAACCGAGGGCAAACCGCTCGAGCTGGCTTGCGCGTCGGCTGGCGGAAGTCCGGATCCCGTCATCAAGTAAGTATCGGATTTTACGAAAATTTGTCAAAAAGCATTTTCTTGTTCAAATATCGATGCTGCTCCGATGCATACATTTATTATGAAATTAGAGGTCAAGCATAAAATATCAATGTATTGAAAAGATTTATTACATTAATGAACGGAAAAAATAGATCCCATAAAAAATATTTTCTTAGAGCTCCTAAAAAAAAAATCCAACATTTTCTCACTAGTAGAGTAGTAGTGTTTAGTGTAACATTCTAGCAACATAAATTTATCAATATCAGCATCATTCATGTTCTTTCGACGTAACTATCCACTGAAATAACTATTTAATAATTCACTTTGCTCTTTACTGACCAAAACCAGAAAACCGAGAAAACCCTATGAGTGGATTGTCTACTTTCGATCGTATTATTTGGTGTAGCTGTACTCTCGTTATATATAAATTCAAGTATAACATTACAGTGTTTCAAAGCGAACCTGGAATAACGGTTATGACAGAAACTCATCTGCGTTATTGCAACGTTTAGACCACTAAAAGGATATAACCATCTCCAATAAACAGGGAACCAGGTGGTTGATAGCGTACATACGCAAGTCCACTAGCATTCTATGTTGATAATGAACTTTTCCAATTCAATTAGAAAATCAATCATACAATGCAAATTCATTAATGGGGTGGAGGCTGATTGTTTAAATCTGTTAGGCTGAAATCTTTCTCACGTGTAATCCGTACGAATCTTACCAGACTACTGTATCATACCTCACTCAAGTACCCGCGGGTTACCCCTCTCAGTACCCACCGCACATGGTTTGGAGGGAGTCGGTAATCCCCTGGAAGCAATATTCGGTTGCGTCATTTACTATTTACCCCTTTATACGATCGCCTAGGGCCATTAGGAGTAGTAAGCCACGAGGAGACAACGCGCTCTCTACCTCTGGCTAAATCTTTAACGCAACGCTTTTCCGTAAATGGAAACCGGCAAAGCCCCGAATAAGCAGTTCATGAACTATACCCCATACTCTACCTCATGTAACTTCACAATTGATTAACTTGTATCTCATATCTTATACGTGTTACACCTAATGAAAAGTTACATCAATTATTGTACAGACCCGCCGACCGGCCGGTAAGGGTCTTCAACCCCAGCCTAATGCACTCATCCGTGAATCGACTGTTCAATCATTAATAACAGATCAATTAACATCGTAATTCAATCCCTTATTTTATTATACATTCATTAAAATGTGAACTGCCCCTTACATCAATGTCTACCCCATTCCCCCTCGATAACCGTGCAGTATCCTTACTCTTTCCATCCCCGTTGAATAATTATAAAGTATCCGTACTCTACCAATACTTTCCCTCATATCTGTACCTTCACCACCCTCCCCCCCCCTTTGAATAATTGTACAGAACTGTGCCCTCCCCATCCCCTTGAATCATTATAAAGTATCTGTTTGAAATATTGATGCTCAGCTGTTTCCTACGCCCCTACCATTTCCCTATTGGAGTAGGTACTTGCCAACTGCATCGCTGAAGTTCCAAAACAAGGAAAATGATTGAGGGGGGGAGGAATCGAAGGGATGATTCATAACTCGGGAGTGATGTTTCTGGGAAAATTGTCCAGCCAATTGGAAGGTTTGTGGAATTTTCATATTAGTGGATGAAACCGGAAAATCAGACTGCTCACTTAATTCCATAATTATGTTTGGGTCATCGATAATCGCAATACCTAACATAGTAATATCAAAATCTATCTCGATAGTAATTGAAACCCCGTATTTTGTCTCAAAAATGTTGAATTTATAAAAATAAGTGTTTCGTATCACAGAGATCAGTAAATTAAAAGTCCAGTACAGTTCAATTCTTCCATGCTATCGATAAATCCACTGTGGAGAAAACATTTCACAATTTTAAAACATCTCTATTCTGTAAAGTCAATACTTCTGTTGAGCAAAAAAACCAAGCAAGTTTCCCTGCTATCAATTCATGCCCATTGCAGAAAAAATGAATTAATCATCTTCATTCAATAGAATAAGACAGGAAGAATCTTTCCTCTCTCTCAACTCCAGTACAAGAAACTTGGATGAGTACAGTACATCAACATTGCCACTCCACTATACAAGTTCACAGAAGAGGAAAGTGCTCTTGAAAAGAATTTGCAGATTTCAGAGTTATCTGAGTTGGCTGAGTGCTGTTGAAAGTATTGCGCCTACTTGTTTCTAAGCTAGTTCTTCAGCCAGAAGATCTGCTAAAACTTATGTCGAGAAACAAAAGCATCGGCCTGAAAAATTTCAGCCGGCTTCTAATTATAAGTTTCACGTGAAGCGAGACCGAGACGGGACAAGACAAGGACCTTCAGCAGCAACGATACAGCTCGTCAACAACGCAATTAAAACTTGTGATCAAGACCGCCAGCCGAGTGCCACAGTAGCGCTCCTATCGGAGTTACCTGAAAACAAAGCATCACTATCCGAAATTATTGTTGTTTGTGGCCTCCGTATTGTTTCTAGGCATTCCGGGAAACAATCCTCTTTGTCGGATTCTAATGCGATTTATCAACACAGTAATTCTGTCCATCAAAACTTTGGAATCAACGTTGTTAACTAATTAAGTTCACATTTGTTTCAAAACTGTCCTGTTACCTCACTAATTCACGATAATTATATTGAACAATGGCTCTTTGTGAGGCTAACTCTAGTTTTGTAATTTTGTCACTTCCAAAATCTGCTCCTTTGTTGTCTCGAGCAGAGAGAATGTAACTGAATTACATTATGTTCATTTTATACTCGCTGGTCCCAAAAGAGAAAATTCTGTCAAGACTAATCCTCGTTCTAAATAATAACGTTCAGCTACCAATTTATTTTCCTTTGTTAAATGAAAACTCTCTTTGTTGTCCTGATTGAGAAGACATTAGGACAATCATCGAGTAGAAAAGCTTTTGTTTTCCTATTACCAGTACGGCTTATTAAAGCCATTCTAAACTACTTATCAAGTTCGCTCTCCAAAAGTATTCACGTCTTTTTCATAATGAGATGAGAATTGAGCATTCAACTCAATTCTTATCAGCCTACAAAGAAAATCGTGCAATTTTTTCCAAGTTGAAGAGTAGATATAGATGTGATTTAGTTTCCATCTTTGGAAGTGTTGAATACTTTTCAAACTCGTAGCATACACTAATTGCAATCTTTACTTTGTTATTAGGGCTACTAATGTATAATAAATCAATAAATAATAAAAGTAACCATTAAATAAATCTATTTATTTCTAAATAATCTTAAGGGTACTTTGATTAACTTTTTATTAAATCCTAATAGAAATCTTTCATTAATAGGAACATTTATTTTGAGAAATGTGGATTAAATACATGGTTTGTGATTCAATCATGAAATTTTTGTTGAGATTGACTAATTTATAATGTAATTTATTATTCAACAGGTGGTACCGCGAAGGCGTCCGTGATCCGATCGAGTCGGCGGTGAAATCGTCAACGGAAAACGGCGTCACTTCAGTGTTGACGTTGAAGCCGTCAAAAAACGATGATGGAGCCGTGTACCGGTGCACCGTGTGGAACCGAGCCATGCCGGCCGGAGCTAAACTCGAGGCTACTGTCACTCTCAATGTCAACTGTGAGTGCTATATTATCTATAATTCAGTACCTATTCATCGAGAATTTCATGTGATAAACTTCCAAAAATAATATTTATACAATATTATATTCTAATCAATAAATTGATATATTATTATTTGAGCCAAGCGTGTTCAATAATTCATGTTCATGTGTTATAAATTGCAATAATAATATTATTTTTTCGATTCATGTATTATCAATAATTCAGTAATTGATTTCAAATTTGGAAAAGTCATATAATAAGATATTTGAAAATAGGACCTGGAAAGTAATCTGCTTTATTATATTAAATATTTTCCAAGTTCGTATCTGATTGGATGGTGTTGATGGTTTTGTACACAATTACAATCGATTTCATCAATACAAGAATGTTTTCAGCAATAAGCAGTAATGCTTCTTTGTTAGACTGTAATGAATCTTTGTTACTGTGAAGAGATGTTTATGAAAAGAGAATTGAATCAATCTCCAGATCTCCTGATTAATAATATTAGGGTCGAAATTGAATAATATCAAAACTTTTTCAATGTAAAAGCGACAACAAAATAAATAATAACAGAACAATACAGCTATCCGTAATGGATGCAAAAATAAATTTCTATTTTGAGAAGCCTGAAAACTCATCTGAAACAATGAACTTTCATCTTCCCCAGCTACAAAGCAATGACTTCATGAGAAAACTTTGAAACTACATTAAATGTAATTCATCTCGTAATTTATGGCTTGACCCAGTGAATTTGCAAGTTTGTTGGTCGTAACTTTTCAACGTCAAAAGGCTACTGGTTAAAGAGTTCAAGTGGGGAAAGATTAGGAAGTTTACGGTCATTCATATATACATCTTTGCTCTGAGCTAAATAAGTTGAAGCTGAGGAAGAAGAATTTGTTATTTTATTTCTTCACAAGCAGCGTTTATGACTCGTAAACCTTCTTACAATTTTGTCAGTGTAGGGGAATTTCTTGGATAGTACCGTACTTATCTGCTGCAGGATGTGACATACATTCGAGAATCAAGAAGTTGGTGGTCTTGTACCGTACTTAATTGCTTTATACTTGAAGCTTAGTTTATGGTTGTTGTTTACTCCTTCATCAATGTTCATAACTCCTTTAGATCTCCCTCATCAAATCTATTCAATTCAAATCAAGATGAATCTTTGTGGTGAATATTAAATATCAGATAATTAATATATTTATTTTCATTTACTTAAAAGAAAAAATATACTTATTGGATGAAAACATAAACAATCAACTTAGGTCCAAATCATCAATTTACAATGATCACATGATTTTTACTAACAATTATTAAAAATTATATATAATGTGTTGAATTTAATAGGGAAAGACACAAATAATGTAGTGAAAAAATCAATTGACATCTAAACTCTAATAATCCAATGATATTATCAATATAATCAAATTCAATAGGATGTTATTTTACAAAACTATTTTCATTATCGTTGTTCAATTACAACGGAAATAAAATTATTTCATTATATTCTTCCCTCACTATAGCTCAAGTTTTCACTTTCGTGAAAATACACAAACGACATACAAATGTGACCAAAAAACATAAACATTCCATTAAAATGTGACAAAAATTCGGTATGTTCGCAGACTTTCCTCGCGTCGAGATCGGTCCCGAGAACCCTCTACGCGTGGAACGCGACGGCACGGCCACCCTGCAGTGCAACGTGGACTCGAAGCCGCGCGTTAGCAACGTGCATTGGGCGCGCGACGGACGACTCATCGCGCTCGCATTCACACACACCCTGCATCGCGTCACCGTGCAAGACGCTGGAAAGTACACTTGCACGGCTGATAACGGACTGGGACAGACTGGAAAGGCTGAGATTGTGCTCGATGTTCAGTATCCCCCCAAGGTGGGTGTATCTTATGTATGGTGTTTCCTTAATCTCAGGGCTACTTTTATCACTGCTTTTATTTTAAATAATTATCAAGTACCCTAATTGAATTATTTTTATTTTTTTTGAAAGAAAAAAAATAAAAAAATAATTTACAAAGGGTACTTGATAATTATTTTAAATAAAAACTTATGTATGGTCTATAATTTATATTGGATGAATGAATAATTTACATTTTGTTCTTCTTTGGAATTTTTGATCCATAGAATGAAGTCATTAATTTCACTATTTTGTCAATGGAATTTGGTAATAAATTTAGAAATAAATTCTCAGTAGTTGAATATCTCCTATTATTTGATAATTGAAAGACAATTTCAACAGTTGAGTCTAACAATGCAGTAGAGTAGAATATGTAAAGATAATCACTAGAAATTTTCTCGTTATGATGAAATTTAAAATTTTCTTTGCAGTCATACAAAAGTTGTGGTTCTGATAAACTAGCTTAAATTGAATTGAATTTTAATTTTTGTAGTTTTGTAGGACAATAGATTTATGAGGAAAAATGCATTAGAAGTAAAATTTATCAGTTGTTATGGGTCCAAAATTAATATTTAAATATACAAATGAATAGTTATTATAATAATTTACAGATATTTCTAATTTAAATAATTTATATATTTCAGAATATTTTTATAACAGGTGATAAAGACAATAATAATATTTAGAGAATATTGTTCATTACATCACTAATAATTCCTCATTACTCGACAGGTAACGGTGGAAACGGGCCCTGGAGTTGCAAGACAAAGGGAAGCTGAGGAGGGAGAAATTGTAATGATCAAGTGCAATGTATCAGCAAACCCCGCCCCAATCACAGTTGAATGGACTAGAGAAGGTCGTCCCGACTTCAGGCAGCCTGGAGACGTGTTGACACTGCACAGAGTAACAGCTGATTCTGCTGGAACTTACACTTGCAGAGCTGTCAATATTCTCAATCTTTCTAGTAGACAACGGGTTAATCGAGTAGGCAACGCGTCTGTTACGCTCCTTGTGCGCCACAAACCGGGACAGGCGCAGATCACACCTGACAGACCAATTGCCACCGAAGGATCAGGTGTAACTTTGACATGTTCAGCTTCTCCGCCGGGATGGCCTGTACCCCAATACCGTTGGTGGAAGGATCTCGAGGAAATCAGCACCGGATCATCTCAGGTTCCCACGCAAGCCAATGGTCCCAAATACAATATCCCAGCCGCACATCTTGGAAGTGAAGGCAAATACCATTGTCAGGCAATCAATGAAATGGGTCACGGGGAGATAGCAACAGTAATGCTAACAGTACATCAACCTCCAAGGATCGTATCTAAATTGACCCCTCATGTCACCCGCCGTATTGGAGATTCCGAGTTCCACGCCATGTGTAAGGCCCAGGGCAAACCGAAACCATCAATCCGTTGGTTGAAAGATGGTAAGGAAGTTTCCCCCAAACTCTACGAGATCTCCACGGACGAATCAGAAGGTCGCAACTCGGTCTACACTGTTCAAAGTACTTTGAGATTCTCGGGTAGAGACAGACGCGAAGGCACACAATTGAACCCCAAAGATAGAGGAGTTTACGCATGTGCTTTTGAAAACGAAGTCAAGAAAGTTGAAACAACAATGTATCTACGAATTGAACATGAACCAGTGATCTTACACAAATACAATAAGGTAGCTTTCGATATGAAGGAAACTGCTGAGGTTGTTTG
The DNA here is from genome assembly GCA_017141385.1 of Sogatella furcifera. Lineage (NCBI taxonomy): Eukaryota > Metazoa > Arthropoda > Insecta > Hemiptera > Delphacidae > Sogatella > Sogatella furcifera. Next base: position 32,319,714 of record CM029549.1, on the reverse strand, counting down.
CAAGGTACAAGCCTACCCACGACCAGAATTTCAATGGAGTTACAGCACAAATAGCGCACCTTTGTTGTCTGGTGATGGACACTACGAGATTAACACAACTGTCAACGAAAGTGGGGGAGATGTTTACACAAGCGTCTTGCAAATTACCAACATTCAAGAAGGCGATTACGGTGATTACAACTGTCGAGTTGCTAATACTCTGGGCAGTGTGAAAACGGCCATTCGTCTGCAGTCTAAAGGACCTCCCGAGCGACCTGAATCGCTTTCAGCCGTTGAAGTCGGTCACAGTTTTGTGACACTGAAATGGACGCCAGGTTTTGATGGAGGTGTGCACACCAAGTACTTTGTGTCGTACAGGAAGGTGTTGAAGACCAGCGATGATGATGTTGATAGTGATTGCTATGCTAAACGCAAGCCGGGTCCAGCTGATAGCTGGCATGAGTTCGACTGCCAGAGAATCAACCCCTGCAATGTCACTTCTCTTGAGGAACATCAGAGCTATGAATTCAAAGTGAGTAATAAACCAATTATATTTTTTTCCTAATACGAATATTATCTTATTTTCAAACAACTAAGCTTGTTTTTTTTTTAATCTGAAATCATTTCATGATAATAAATAAATATAATAATGAAGGCTAATATTAAATTTTTTAAAAATAGAAATTCATCATTTGGATAATATAGAAGCTCTCCATCAAAAAAGCATTCTATGAATTATAGAAATTCATTGCAGAGAAACCTGACCTATTACTCAACATTATTGAATCAATCTTATTCAACCTTTACTAATTTTATTGAATTTTATACTTGTGTCTTTTTTCTCTTCATAGAGATCACCGAATTCGGATTATGAGCTCTATTTTCATGAACATTGCCACATAGAACTATTGACATCATCAAATAAAGCCTCAAAACTTCTTAAAATAGTGAACATTTTATTATTTTGCTCATTCAACCCTTATCAATGAAATTTATGCATAACATTTTAGGATAACTGGCATAGATAGAGGCACTTTTTAGTTTTTCCATCTCATATGAGCTCTATGTATCAACTTCACATTGCCACATAAAAGTATTCACATCACCGAATATAGGCTCAAAACTGCACAAAATAGTTCAACTTTCCCATTTCCATTCATTCAACCCTAGTTACTACTGCAATTTATTTATAACATTGTACAAACAATTGTACAGATCGGGGAGTCCGATCTCACTAGACGTCAAATCTGCAAGAAAAGTAGAAAAAAATTGCATGAATAGACATTTTTCAGTTTTTCCATCTAAAAAAACCATTTAAAAATATGAAACTTATTTTTGCTTGTTCTCTGTGTTGTGTATTGTTCTATTTTCTGTTCTATAGTATTTCTAAATCGTAAATTCGTTTGTTTGCAGATGAAAGCCTACAATACAAAGGGAGACAGTGATTACTCAGAAGTAGCAACGGCCATGACCCACGTTGACAAGATTCCTGCGCCACAGCGAGTCACTTTCGACCCCGAATCTCACGCCATGTCCATCAACATTGCTGCTACCTGTTTGCAACTGGTAATTATAATAATCAAATTATTAATCTCATGAAAAACTTTCAATTTAATCTAATTTATAGAATGTTTGTTGAATATTAAAGAGTTCAAGTTATGATGGAAGAAAGTTATGAGCCGTTTATTCATTACCGGTATATTAATTGAACAAATACGAACTATAGTTAACATTTGAATTAGAAAAAATCAGAAAACAAATCATATCCACATCTGCTTTTCTTGCAATATTATCCTTCTATCACCCAACTAAATTGTGGAAGAGGGATCTTGCATATTAGGCTATATTCATTTGCCATAATAAATAGAATACAAAAAAAATTATCATTGAGATGAGAAGGAGAACACAAAGTAAAAAAGAAAATCAATCTTTGTATTTACATGAAATGAATCTTTGTTAATTCCAATAACAAAATATAAGAAAAATATAATTGTGTCTAATTATATAGACACATTGTGCATGCCTCAATTTCGCCCATAAAACTGTCGTAAAACTTTAATCAAAGTGAAAAATAAATATGTATCTAAATATCTTCTATTCATTGTTCACCAGGACGGTATCGTCGAATCAGCGTCCAATCACATCCCCGATCCCACATGGCGCTTCGTCGAGTCACTGATCCTGGCGCCGTCTGGTGGCAGTTCCAAGAGACGTGAGGCGACCATTCTGTCGCTGATGCCCAAGAGAAACGCCGTGAAGAGCGGAGGACGCTCCCTGGAGCCCGAGGAGGACGATCAGCTGGTCATAGGACATGCGGCTGATAATATCAGGGTTCGAGTCAAGCTGTGTCTGCAGACCAACCACGATATGTGCGGAGATTACACCGAGGCTGAGAGTGAGTTCATAAGTAATTAACAATCTCATAAATTCAATTAACAATAGCATAACAGTCGAATCAACTCAAAAGAGAGTGAGATCATAAATCGAATCAATCTAATGAAATTGGTAGTAAATTCAATATTAATTTCCTAACACTGTATTTTCTATCACCTGTCCTGTCTGCTGAAAATTCACGATATTTGTGTACAATTATTGTCTGTGGTGTAGCCTATTCTGTATAAGAACGGCGAATAAAATTTGATTTAATTCTTTAGAAGTGAGTTGATACATACAACCGACTTCTATTTAATGAAATGTTACTTGAAACAATTAGGGAGGGTATTACATTCTATTGATAGCCTGATATGATTGTATGAAGTATATAAATTGAATAAATTTTTAAAATATTCTAATTCGTTATTTTTCAAATTATTTTTAAACAACATTATAGCATGGTATTACTTTCCTTTCTACAGCTTTTAGTGTTCCATTTACAGGCTTCATTTGTTTTTTAGAAACGGTATGATCGAATACATCATATTACACAAGCATCAGTATTAGACAGTATACCATGAATAAGAAGCCTGTAGTAAGTTTTGTGCCGAATTTGATACATCCGTGATTATGAATCATAACAATGATATTCCTCAAGTGTAATGTATTTGTTACGACTCAAACGAGAGGTAATAATTTTCCTCATTATTCCAGTTGGCCCATCGTACATAAAAGAAGCGTCGACCCTAGCCACCCCCACCCTGGTAGCAATAGTCGTGTCCTGTGTTGTATTCGTGCTCTTCATTGGACTGCTTTTCGTCTACTGCCGCTGCCGAAGAGTACAAGGCAAGAAGGCCAGCGGCAAGGACTACGAGATGGAAACTTCAACGTGAGTATTCTGAAAAAAAAATCCTCTTTAGTCTAGTATTTCCTCAAATACTAGGTGGTATTTGTTTAATTAATTGAGTATTCACTCTATTTAATAAAGTTCAATAATAGTTGAACATCAGTGTAGAGCCATTATTGTAGTTGGCCCAATAAATGGAATAGAAACATCTTTCATTTTCAGTAGAAGCTATAAAAAGAAACGAATGAAGTGTTTATGAAAATTGAAAATAATTTGGAAGATGTGTTATTGGAATACTCACTACCATGGAGAATGAATAGAGATATTCATATTCCTAAGCAGTATAGAATATTGGTGTACTTCATTCTAATTATGATTGTATAGAATTCTGCTGCTGAGAAATTAGTGTCATGATCAAGTTTCAAGTTTTTTAAACCTCAGTGACACCAAATTCACGTACCTATGAAGAACTGCTTCTTAATTTAATTAAAATTTTGTCGCATCTATAATGTGTAATGTTATCAGTATTAACAATTCTATTATTAATCGAAATACTGTTATCAATAGTATTAGTATATTAAATAATCTCAACCTCTTATCTTTTCAACAGTAATTTCCAATGTTTTTCACTAATTTTTTGCTTTCAGTGTACACCCAAGTATTGTCCAGCAAGCCCCTCCCCCCTACTACCCCTCATCAGGCATGGAGAACAAGGCATTGGAGCACTCCATGGATTTGGCATTGGACGACCCGGCAAAGAATCCAGTCTATGCAGGACAGAATGGTTACGGATACCATGGAAATCCTCACCAGAACGCTCAGCACCCTAATGGAGGTGAATGTAAGTGTAATTCACATGGCATGCCAATTAATAACTTTAACAATCATGAGTAACAGAGTAACTTTACTTAACTTGAGTCCATGAGTAACTTATCTACCCCTTTGCTCCCATAAGTATAGAAACAGTTTTCATTATTGATAACACTATGTAATCAACAGTGAACATTGTACCACCCTATTATTTCATCATGATTGACACAATATGGTTATGATTATAAGAGAAGCCTACTTATAAATTATAGGATGATGTGCTCTCATTGTGATTTAATCATGTTGAATCCATTTTGATCATTGTATTGGAATTTGTGATCATTCCTTCTTCTCAATTCACTAGTCATTGATGAAAGCCAACCATATTTATTTGTAGGAAAGTAATATTCATTACTTTCTCATTTATCAAGTTCTGTAATTAGTTAAGTTTAATTCAGTATAAATCATGTAATTATCCATCTTTGAACCCCTCTAATTTACGTAGTTTTACAGTGATAAAAATAACAATATATTTCTGAAGTTATAATGGGCCTACGTTAATTTCATTAGTAGTGAAAGTTGAATATCTAATTTTGATTTCCTTGCTTGTTGTTTGGAATAGTCAGTAACTTCACTTGTAGTCAGTAACTTGTAACAAGTCACTAACTTGTAACTTGCTTCAATCAATAACAATAAGCAATAGAGCCTTTCTATTGATCATTATGTAGGAGAGCATATTTTAGATAGGCTTTTCTCTAACAATTCTTGGATTATTCTCTCATCCACAACAATAAGCCTAACACCCTCCAAGTCGCCAGCTGATACAGCGTTAATTATCAGCCACAATTAATTCCTGCCCGAAGAAAAATTGAATAATGAAATTAAGTTTGTAATGAATCTCTCTAATCACCAGTCACCAATGACAGCTTGAAAGTGAAATGTTATTGTCATACATGATCTGTTACATAACAACTTTTGCTATGTTTTAGTAGATAACTCATTACTTCCATTATTACCATCATCAAATCAATAGTTTTAGTGATCATTTGAGAACCATGTACAATGTCAGCTCAAGCTTTCTAGATTGTTAATATTACTGTAGTTGCTAGTTGCTAATCCTGGCTGGTAGTCCTAATAGTAACTTTTTTCACAGCCAGCATACAGCGTGCTGAAGGTAAGATGTTATGAGGTATGGCCAATGAATTTTTACTTTTAATGTTGTGTTTGTGGTGTAATAGAGATTTTTCATTCCTTTTCTATTTCCACTCCATCTCCCGTTTTGATATTCTGATTAGATTTTTTCATACAATTTTCAAGAGAATTATATTATCTAGTTCTTCTAATAGGTACTTACTAAGCACGCATCTTCCCTGAAGTCTGAAGTTGAGATACAGTTTCCTTCCCCCACTTTAACTCTTGAGTTGATCTTCATTTATCTGTGTTTTACTGATTCTAAAACAACTCAACTTTTTATTTGTTCATCTTCAATTGCGTGTTCCTTCTATACCGTGTTTGTCCACTGATTATCATTGTAACATAGAAATATCATTTAAATTTCTCACCTACTAATACCGTATTGAGTTTGTGTTTTATGATTCAGAAGTTTACATAATGTTTTTCAAGTTTTCAATTGATTAATTTGGTGCAACGTTTTCATCAATTTATATAATGTTAGCACTGGAATTTAAAATGTTTATACTTTACATTATTCTGGGACTGGAAATTCCAGTGTTCAAGTGTTATTAAACCTCATTTTATGGACTGAAAATTCGTTAGAGAGATAGTAAGAGAAAGGGCTTTGCCTATTTTCTCCTTCCCAAATCAATGTATGTATGAATCAACTTAAGGAATAAATAAGTACCTATTATTTTTAATAAGCATATGGCATTAATAAATGAAAATGGGCACAACCGAAGAATCTCAACTCTGTTACAAATGTGATTCTCTTTAGCTAAAAGAAAATTAAGTAAGTTACCCAACGTCTCTATTGAAATGACTAAGCCCAGTGATTTAAATTTATAGGGATAGTGGAACTGTAATAGCCTAGTCCAAGAATACTCTCTTATGGGAAGATTATTGTCAATTAGTGAATAGAGGTTCCTTTCAAAGATTGATAACTTTTGAATTGAAATCACGATATGTTAGGAGTTTTGTTTAATCAAATATTTTTTAATTTTTCCAGGGGTAAACATGGCTTACATGGAGAACAGTTATTCCAACTCGAACAATGGCGGCTCGGTCAACTCCCAGGACTCCCTATGGCAAATGAAAATGGCGGCTGCCAACAACAATGCAAATCAGAGCAATCAACATCATCACATCTCAGACAGAACTAATCACTATGGTAAGCTACCATAAAGAGTTGAATACACGTTCTATAGTGTGTATCATGTAGCATATTTTGTTCCACGTTATTTAGTGAGTTATGTTCAATTATGCATAATATGTACCATGTTGCCTAGTAATTTATGGTCTATTTTGCATAGTGTGTTTCATGTTACATAGTAATTTATGTTCTATATTGCATAGTATGTTCCATACCGCGTAGTATGTATGGAATCCTACTTGTATCTTACCATGTTGAATAGTATATACCATTTTGCATAGATGTACATGACAATTTATGCAATTTATTCTATAGTGAATGCCGGTCTACACGTTTAGAGCTGGTGCAAAAAATTAAGGCGCTTTCGTCTCCTTGTGCGCTCCTACAGCTGATGTTGTTTGCTGATAGTCTGCGTAACTTAGTACATCAATTAAATTGAAAGTACAAATAGTAATATTCACTTATGTAAGATTTATCATTGTTTTCTAATTTCATGACGTGTTATTGTTAACAGGTGGCTACGATCCGCTCACCCACGGAGGCTATGGAACAGTTGATGATTACGCTCCATACCCCCACCTGGTACCTTCGGCCACACCTGACTACGGCCGCAACAGCAACAACCCATCGCGTCAGGACTACGCACCTGACAAGTCGAGGCGAAGAGATCATCATATAGGTCAGTAGATCTATCAGAAAATTAATTAAATTCCTCTAGAATTGTAAATTTATTGGTAATGAATTCATTGTGTAAACTGAGCCATTGTTGATGTAATGGAAAAGTTATTATAAACCCATAAGGTCTTTCTATAAATGTTTCAATGCTTCATTAATACATCATCACCATATCACATTACTGTTTGTTTTTATTGTTGATCTTGGAATTTGTATTACTCTTTGAAAAATCAGCCTCCTATGATGCTTAATGCTTAATTTCAATAATCAGAACTATGAGATATATTAGGCTCATATCATATCAGGAACATGGAGTGTCAATAGAATAAAGCTGTCTCAGCCCTCCTTTACAGTGAATATTTCGATTATTTGAAAACATGATACTCGCTTTAAAAAAAAGAATACATATGGCTTTCTCGGTGGAGAGCTACCCGTTAAGGAACTAATACAACGATAGAGAAATAATATTGAAAACTCAAAAAATAGAATACTGTACGTTAATCTCTGTTGTAACAGTTGGAAAACAAATTCAATGTTCAACTAACATTATTTTTGAATTGTCAATATTTGCATCAATTTTCATATTTTTTCTCAATTATTGTTGCAGAATCACCATACCGCGATGTGAGCGGTTTACCCGATCCGTACCTGGAGCACCAGATGATGCTGGAGAGCGAAGAGAACAACCTCAAGCCACAGCAGCACCTCTCCTTATCATTCGACGAGAGCCTCGAGTCCGGCTACTCAACGCCCAACTCCCGAAACAGAAGAATCATCAGGGAGATCATCGTGTGAACAGTGTTCTCTATATTAGCTAAGGAACTTGTGCAGTTATGTTGTTTGTTCAACGATCTGAAAGCAACCTTCTTTCAGTTGGAACTCTGTTGAATTCGGTACATTGTTTGAATCCATCAATCAAATTCGCAACGTTGATTGAATTCATCAATAGAATTCGTTTAAAGTGGTTGAATTCATCAATCAAAATAGCTACGTTGTTCGAATTACATAAATTGGTTGAATTCATCTAGCGAATTAGTTAAATTGGTTGAATTCATCAATCAAATCCGCTACGTTGTTTGAATACATCAATCGAATTGGGTACATTGTTTGGTGGAATGATCTGCTTCGTAAAAAGCCAAGGTACAAATTTCAACTCTTCTGTCAAACTGTCTTGAAGAACAAATTGATGAACGTTTGTGTCCTACAAACGAGATCCATCTCTTGTTATTTGCTCTATTTCTTTAGAGCAGGTGTAAAAAAGTAATTTATTGTATTATCTTCTGTAGATAAACGATTTGTTGTTACTATAATGACTTCTCACGAGTTTGATAAAGTAAGTGACGCCGATATTGTTGTAGAAGTGAATATACTACGAGCCGCCATAGACATTTTCTACTGACTGATTTGAAGACTATTGGAATGACTTGAAAACTATTGTTCTCCGTGTAAATAGTTGTGTGTGAGTGTATGGTGTCTCATTAGCCTGTTTTCGAATGATAAGACTGAACGTCTTTTAAATTGTAACGTTTATGTTAGGATAATTATTCACTACTTTTTATATAAGAAGAATCTTGATGTAGCAATAACTGATTTTTGTCTAGTTTTGTGGAATGGAGTATGAAGCTGCATTCCATATTTATCGCATTTGAAAGGTCATTGTTCACACGTAGGCCTACGGTATTTCATATGCACATTATACTGACTTGGTTACGTATTCAACCCGTAAAACAACCTCTAAAGAATGCATTTCTAAAAATCAAGAATCTTCTAATCTGAACCTGAAAGTGCACAAGATCTTGAATCTTTTTCCATCTGACATCAATCATTATCGATAGGTTGTATCTTTCAATGTGATTTACGGTATATTGCGTCCAATTTTTAAGATACTTCTGGATAATCTACTTAATTTTTTTATAGATCTACTTTGTGTCACGAAATGTGTCCACTTTTCTATAGGCTAGTTGAAAGGGAAATGTTACGAGGTTCACCAAAAACTTCAGATTTATTGAATTTTTTCTTGAAAATTGATATTCTCATCCTTTTCATAATTTATCACATTGAATAGAATAATTTATTCAATTTAATTATATGTGTCAGAAATACTATTTCTTTAAATCTGGGTAACTTATATATCAGGAATTTATCAAACTCTTCATTCAACTAACGAGTGAACAGTTTTTCTAATGAATAATTTTTTCAATGAAAATATTATTGAGAAGAATGAAATACAATTTCTCTGTACGTGTTCATGAAGTGTGATACCATTAGAAAGTTGTTGATTCCCAAAATTCTCTACGGTTTTAAGTGAATTTATTCATTCGCTTATTACTTTGCAAGCTTTCATTTAACACTCATTGATGTGATAGCAACGGGGAATGAATGAATGTAGCTTTTGAGTTGATATACACTCAGTTTGTGCAATTGACTTGATTTGAAAAGAACTGTATGATTTCTTGAGTTGAGGAAAGAATATGACAACTTGTATATAATTCAATTGTATGTAAAAGTTCTGTTTATACTTAGTTTTATGTATTGATATTTTGCGCATTCATTATCAAAGTATTATTAATTTGATAGTATTATTTTTATTTTTGTACATCAAAATTCATTTATATTATTTTTGTAAATATATTTTTATACTGAGAATTATTCTCCACGTCCGAAGTATTAATTCCTTCTAAGAATGGAAGATTATTCTCAAACAATTACTTGTAGATTGAAAATAGTGCCATCGTTTCTTTTCCATCTACTTGCGGTGGAATACTTAAGGAGAAAATAATTTTTTCGGTTAATGAGTGGAAATTCAGCTTAAGTCAGGAAATGCTCAATATTCGAATAGTTAGATAGTTAGCTCTATGGAAATTCAGTGCTTACACTGATCATTACAGTGAAACACTGATCATTGTATGTGTTTTCATAATTATTTATATGCTAGTCATAAGACACAGCATACACAGAGAAAATATCACAACCACGTTTTAGTAGTTTCTAATTGTCGTGAATAATTTTATTGGAAAAAATATATATAAGCTTTTTTCTCATCAGAATATCTTTTTAAATAAAAATATAGAATTGGAATCAGCATCGAATGAAAATGGCATGCACTTTCATTGCTGTGGTACGAATAATATTTAGTACAATTATTTATTGTAACTAAATTAACATTACTAACTTATTGTTAGTAGCTTACTAGTTTTTTGTCGCTTACAATATTATTGCAAGTTTCCTTCAAGTTAGCGCTTCAGTTATGTGTTGCCACTCATGTGAGTTAGGGATGCAACTTATTCACATTCACCAACATATAAGTAGATAATTAAATAGAACTCAAGAAAATTTTATCTTTCTCGGTCCAAATCAGACAGAATATTTCAACATAATAATATATGTAATCTATCTTTATAACATATACTATTATTTTCAAATATTTTGACTGATAACTTAAAGAATAGGTAATTGAATAGTATTTTTAAAAACCAAAACAACAATATTCTTGGAAATATCATTTGATTGGGGAATTTATAGAAGGCCTGGTTGTTGAAATCTTACAGGGATTCTGGTTTTTAATTGAAAATATATAACGGTATGCTATTAATAGATTTTCATCTTTTTTTTTAGCTCTGAAAAGTGTTGTTCACTTTAAAATGTAAAACATAATTATTCCGATTGGCCTGTGTATATACGTAAAATACACATTATCATGAAAGGAAACCTTATCAATTATCTTCTCGGTTGTAATTATTATTTTTCTTGTAATAAAATTTCTCATCCTTATAAGTGAGTGTAATCGTAGAAAAGAGTAGCCTGACCTTAATAAATTTCTGGAATTAGAGCTCAATGTCATCTCTTCTCGTATTTTGAAATAGATTGCAGTAATTCATTTCCAGCAATAATTATATTCTAGTGAAATTATGGTTATGGGATAAAATACGCCACAGCTTTGAAAGTCCAAATCATATTCATTTTCGAGTGTTGATACTTTTTATTCTCATCGTCCATCAAAATCTGAAATCAATTGGATGGAAGATGAAAATGACATTATTCATATTTTTTCAATTCATTGGATTCCAAATTAATAATCTAATGATCAAAATATACAGATTTGAATTCCCCCCAATTTTGGGAGCACCTATAAAAACTCCACTATTCAAGCTCTTTGGATTCGAACCAAGAGCTTATTATGTGTTTTTGTATTTTGAATGTTGGATTTCATACTACGTCGATTTAAGAAGAATTTTCAAATTTTTTCTACTACCTTCTTATTTCTTCAGTGAATTTTTTTCTTCTAACTGTACTTTATACAAATATTAATAACTTACGTCATCGTTATCGTGTTCATTATTTGAATATTACTGTAATCTATTATTGTTTCTTAATATTTGGATATCAAATTCAATTCAATCTTCTCAACTATCTTGACTCATATTTTTTTATTATTCCTTATTGGATTACTCAAATAAACGTAGTTTTTAAAATGTTCAATTACCTAGGAATTCTAAAAATGCCTCTGGAAGGAAGTTTGAATGAAATATTTCTCAATATTGAGGTTTGAGATTATTCTATGATCCAATCCCAACAATTTTATTTTATTGCTCGCAATATTTTTTTATTTTGAAGATCTCATATTCTATTGTTATTAGTTTTTTATGGTTTTCAAATCTTTTAAAACTAGGATTTAACACTACGATATCTATAAGATCTTGAAATTTTTTACTATATATAATGAACAAATCGAAATAATATATATAATGATCATGCACTGTCTGATTTTTACAAATACAAAATTTGAGTCAATGAGTGCTGTTCAATGTTTTTCCGGAGTAGTTATTATTGTATTTTATTATTGATGGTATGTATATGTGAGAGAATGCTTTCGTGTAAATTATTTTTAATTATGAATGTTGCAAACTTTTTAAATACAATATAATTTTATGTGTACTTTTTTATAAGTGTTTTTTATTACATTTCTAGAAACCTATCCTCCTAGCTTAATAATTTATTATATGATCGCGTTATATCATATTTTGAGTATTAGTTCATTTTTCAAGTAGGTACCTATTCATTTTTATTTATATATTCTGAAAATCATCTCGAAAGAAAACCTCATTTTCAATACAAGACTGACAAGCTCCAATTGATTCTCGAAAGTAAAATTTGCAGAATTTGAATCAACCTGTTTGCTACACGATGCTTGACATAAATCAAGCTTGAAGGCTCTGGCTCTGCTGTAGCTTATCTGCTTATATGAAAATATATCAAAATATTTAAAAATACAGTATATTGAAAACTAAATTTGAGATAAAGAAGTTTCCTTAATCAAGATTTATTTTTCAAGGCTCAAGCATACCGGTATGGGAACACAGCCTACTAATAAATAAATAGTGATCTTGATTACTATGAGTTGAATAAACTCACTAATGAACTCAACAAATAATTGAGAAAATATTGCCTTCATTGGGCGTGCAATAAATTAATTTGCTTCGGATAGTGATCTTATGTGTTGATGGTTACTGTACGGTACATAAATTTCATTCTTACTATTAATTCATTAGAACTGAGTCTTCGTAATTAGAAAAGGAAATTTTATTGCCGTAGTAGGCTATATAGGCTAAGTTGTGAACAATTTGAATCAATAAATCATGGTATAGGCTACAATAAACTTTCGTGTTCTACTATTATATTGCATACATTTCTTATAGTTATATTAGACATGTAATCGTGCTTATAAAATCCTCACAAATATGCTTGGAATGTTGGTTGTAATGCATTTAATTGATCATTCCATCAATATTTTTGGAAAAATCACTGTAGAAGGCATTTGCCAACATTCCTTCTAGTAACGGAAAAATTTAAAAAAAGAAATAGACTATTATATTTTTTGCATGTCGCCATGAAATATCGTTGGACATGTTTTAGTCCAAATTGGAAATAATGAATAGTTGAATACTATTACGAGTACATCGAATGAATTTTACGAAGAATCTATTTATAGAAAAACTGCAGCAGCTCCAACAAGAGAACAATTCTTGCCGTCTTCAGCAGCTGAACATCATTTGTATTATAATAATGAACCAAAAATATTACAATATTTGAAATGGAAGACATTTTTTGATGAAGTACAGCTTCAGCCTGAATACACTATTATTTACTTGCACGAAAATTCAAAGAAAGCTATAAAAATACTTCAAAAAACGTTCAAAAGCTATTTATGACTTCACCTAATTTATACGTTTGGTGGTATAAAATAGTTATAAAAATAAAATGAAAAAAAGATTTTGTGAAAATCCATACCATTATCATAGATTTCATAGTCTTAAAATTTTGGCAATCAATATTATAATTGTTATTGTTATTGGATACCTTTATTATTACTTCTTTATACATTTCAAGCTAAATGCAACTACTCCGATTATTTTGTTCCATATGCAGCCGGGGGACCATCTGATAAAAGTCAAATTTAGCGATAATATCCGTGGTGAACTGATTAACAATAGGTTATATCATTACAGTAGGTAATGAAAATAATTCTTGAACAATATTTATGCTAAATTCATCTGAACTATAGCCTTGATTTACAACCTGGAGGCTGTAGAGTGAACAAATCAACGCTATAATAGTAAGCTATGCACTCTATACAGACAATTTTCAGAACTTACTGCAGTCATTAAAATTGAAAATATATTGAGCTACAACAATAAAAATACCTGAACCCAAATTTTAATTGCATTGAGGTTAATTGGCATTATTATCAGCTGTCAACAACCAATTACCACTTATTTTATATGAATCATGAGAAATACTCGATGTGAAAAATAAGTTACGTGTGTTATTGTTTCCATGAGAAGAGTATTGAGTACGGTATTATAAAGAGAGAGCGTAGTTCAACAATGGATTTCTTGTAGAAAAACTGCATGCGTCTTCCTACTAGAACTACAGAACTACTAGATTGAGGTAATTCTTGAATGTTTGTTCGAACTGACAATGCAGTTGTGATTGAGCTTTCCTACTCGACTGATAAACGGTAGAGCTAGCGGTGCGCTTACTTGCAGCATCGAACTTCTCTACTTATAACTCTCTGAAATCCAAAAAATGGTGAGTTTTCTTACAATAAAAAATACATCTATAAAAATACTCCTAATAGAAATTTATGAAAAATTGGAAAAAGTTTCATGATCGGATTCTTGAAAAAACTCGACAATATGAACAAATAATAATGCACGTGAAACCCATTCACCCATGTTGAATCGTGTTCTTCATATTAGAAAACTGAGATTCTTGCAACAATTCTTCTAGAATATTTCCAATTGAGTGCAAGTCCACATCAACTGACATTTGATTTTCTTTTTCTCAATAGCATTCAAAAAATCCTTCATACATTGCTGTGAAGGAAATTCTTCAAACTTTGAAGTTTATACATATTGTATAGATTATACAATTATCATATAAAATATTATTGTAGCCTATTGTGAAATTTCTAACATTTTGTCTTCATATTTTTTTCAAATTCAAGTTTCTATTGATTTTCTTTAATATCCTTCAGTCCAGTCTTTCTTTAAGTCCAGTTTCGAATTTGAATTATTTCAAATCAGTTTATGGTTACCTACATATTAATTTTTAGTTTTCTTTTTTTGCCAGAAGAAATACGTACCATTGAGTGAACAAATTATTTAGCGGTCTCGACTACAATACAACAAATAGTTTTTATTATGAAAATTATTTTCTATCTTCTCTCCACTACCTTTTTATATTTTTACTTTTTACAGAATATATTTCCCACGAACTCTTGAACATTTTGAAATCTATTGAAATTTCTCAGAAGCAATTATTTATTAAAATTGTAAAAAGGAACAAAATATTTCATATTGTGGTGACAACAGGCTGCTACACTCAGAACGAATTACGAGTACCTATATGCTTCATATAAAATTTAAAGCCTAATATAATATATCTGTGATTAATTATTGATAATTTTGTATATTATTGATTCAACTAACTGGAATCTCTAGTTATTTATTTAAAAGAATACAATGAAGAGAATAGAACGCGTTTTTCCTTTTTGATATCTTGGATTGTGACCTTGACAGAATAATAAACTAGACAAGGCAGTAATGTTGAGATCCAGCTTCAATAGACTGGCTGAGAAAAGGTAGGTATAGCAATAAAATGTTGAGAATATAAGAACTATAGCTGTACCAGTGTATCAATTCTTCAAAACCTCAACACATTATCAACCAAAAGAAACTTCATACAACTCTAAATTTTTTTAAGAAACTCAATTAAATTTCATTAAGAGTTTTGTTGGGCATTGACAAATTCAATTTTTCTTAATCATAAATAGCCTCTCTACGAATATTTTCATACTTTATACTTCCTTGATCATTTTTCAGATCGTTTTGACTTACATGACATGACAAAAAGTAAATGGAAAAAGAATACCCACTTAATGTAAATAGGTAGCCTATTTATTCTAAAAACTGGCGGTAGTATCCAGCTTATGTTAACTTTTCAGTAATTTCCTCAATATATAATATTATATATTTCCTCAATGTAAGCCTGATTATATGTAATGGGCCTTTCCCCTAGAGCTTATTTACAAGACACGAGTTGACCATTATGGACTTTCCCGAATACCTCTAAAACTAGACAACTTTTTTCGATAGGCTACTTGAATACAACTTCTACTTCAAGACACTTCTACTGCTGTTCCTAACCAAAGATTATTACTGTTAAATAGCAACCTTCCCTGTAATAAACATGGTTCGTATCCTACACAACTATACATATAATATATGTATATTATATTTTTTTTAGGCACTCAATATTGTATACTATCACTCACTCATTATTTCATTATCACCTTTGCTTAAAATACTTGCTATCAAGTCGCAATTGTAACAATAAATAAATAATACTTACGTTAATTAATCACTCATTACATCACAAGAAATGATGCTTGGATCTCCGACTAATTAAGAGATAAGTTACCGTATCTAATAATTCAATGAAAAATTACTTTCCAATTTTTCCAAACTCAATTCCCAGACTTGTAATTTATTGTTTGATTCAAATATAATTTTTTTTGTCAAAAATTAAGTATTTTTATATTAGAGCCTTATTTGATTATCCCTATCACAGCTTCTTAATATTTATCCCTTTTAATTGGAATTTTTATGCTTTTCACGTTGCATTACAGTATACCATAAATAGAAATAATTGAAAACATATTTTACTCTGTTTAGAAATAGAATAGTAAATTTAACCGTGAAATGGAGTGAATGGGAACACTATGTTAAAAAGAATGAATACTTCCAAAAATTAAAAATACAGTACCGTAGGCCTATATATTTATGAATAATGTAGCCTACTTAATATATAAGCTTGATATTTTCCAACCATTGAGATTGAATAGAATTCATTCCACTGAATCTATTTTGCTATGCAATATAACATAATTTCATTTGTAACACTGCATGTTAACAACTTCAAACAAATGGTGAATAATAAAATAAGCTGATTATTGTATACTACAATACTTGATTTATATGGTGGTTTAATTAGTATTTTTAAAGGTTTCATTTGCTAAAAGGAAACGTCTAAATTATTATTAGGAACAAGTTCATCAGAGATTTTTTAAAACATTTCTTTGTAGTTTGCATTTTTATTACGGTTGGCCTAATTCATTCTAAGTTTATTGCACGAATTTAGAAAAAATTGGGTGATTAGGATCAAATTACCAATAGAAGGGGTGGCGTAGCTGAGTGGGTTAAGTGCTGGCGTTGCAACCCAAAGGTCCCGTGTTCAAACCCAGGTCAGACCAGAAATTTTTCTCAGGCCACTTTCCCGTGTTTCGGATGGACACGTTAAGCCGTCGGTCCCGGCTGCCTAAAAACAGTCGTTAAGCCATGTCAGAGACCCTGAGGCCCAGAGCGACCTGAAAACTCTGACACCAGACCTGAGCCAGCCAGGTTACACGAATATTATTATTATCAAGAGATTACTTGCCTAATTCATGAGGCAAACTTATTTTTGAAGAGCTGAAAATGAACTTGAAGCAGCAATCTTAGCTATAACCATATCAATTCACCCCATTTATAATCAATCCAAATTACTCTCTTCTTGTGAATTTTAAAACAAACCAAAGTGGAAATAAGTTCTTAGCTCAGGTAAAAAGTATTTATGGAATGAATAGTAATGTACAGTACCTATTTCCGAAAATTCTGTACATTAGTGTACAACTAGTGTACATAGTGTATTTTGTGATACCATAGATTAAAAATTGTATTGAGATAAAAATAAGACAGGTTCAAATTGAAAGAATTACATATTCTCATGAACTCACAAAGGCCAATACACATTGATAAAGAGTTTTTGAAGCATAATTACTCAATAATGTTCGGTACTATTCTGTGTTTTTCGGATCATTTCTTCAAGTGAGAAACCTTCGGCTGAAAAAGAAATTTGGACTCATACCCTAAAATTTTGGACTATATTTGAATGAAAATTGTGTTGGAAATACCAATGGCTATGTCTGTTCTTTCTTACCAATGTGTTTTTGCCAATAGATGAATAAATAAGTAAAAAAAATTAAGATACCATTTTTTGTAATCATAATGCATGTTTAAAACCATTTATTTATTGTCATCCTACTGGTTCTACACACAACGACACAACTACTTAGAAAGTTAAACATTTTAAGAGTGGGTGGTAGTGGACGGCAAACTGCCAAAAGGCAAAATCAAGCCCCATAAGAACAATGTAATTTTTATCAATCTCTTGGAGCAGATATTGCCTCTATTTATGGACAGAATTTCACGTTCTTTATGTCATTAGAAAGAGAATTTAATTCTCCAGGGGCGTTACTTTTTACTTTTTCGATTTTTAGTTTATTTTAATAATTATCGCATAATTAATTAACTAAAAAAGTATTGAGATGTAATTATTGAAATTAACTAAAAATCGATAAAGTAAAAAGTAACGCCCCTGGAGAATTAAATTATCTTTCCAATGACATAAAGAACATGAAATTCTGTCAATAAATAGAGGCAATATCTGCTCCAAGAGATTGATAAAAATTACATTGTTCTTATGGGGCTTGATTTTGCCGTTCAGCAGTTTGCCATCCACTACCACCCACACTTAAGGAGGATGATGAGGGGATTATACATACACTGGTATAGCATTTTAACAATTTTTTAAATTGTTAGTAGGCTACTATGAACAGGGCCGTAGACAGACGGGTTTTCTCGGGTCATTTGCCCGGGGCCTGGGACCATAAATTGGGGCAGGGGCCCGGAAAAATTGGATAAAAATTTTTTTCAATCTTTCATACAAGTTCATAATAACTAGCCCATGAAAATTATCTTTTTCTCAAATTAGAATTGAATAAGACTTGATTTCTTTCACTACTCAACCATTAATTTTAAACACACATTAATTTCTCAAAAACTGGAATAAATTTTAAAGCTCTATGGATTGAATATTTAAAAAAAAATCATATTTATTCAGGCCCAGTCAGTCCGTCCTGAGTTGTAACCTGGCAGTCGCCAGGGGCCCATGAGCTCAGGCCCCAGAGAGCTAATAGCTCTCTTTTCCCGGTTTGTACGTAGTTGTTATATTATATTACCAAGGTAATTAGAATAGAATTCTATTCTAATTACCTTGAATATTAACCATGGGGCTTGATTTCAGGGGCGACGCTTGGGAGGGCGCTCCCATACCTTTTTTTCAAGAACAACATTTAGAAACAACAATAATTTTTCATGTTCGGTTTTTATTTTTGTCATTCACTAATTTTAAAATGTTTGATAACTTTGTATTCAATCAGAACATAATATTACTTGCTATTGTGAAGAGTTTCTTGTAAAGAGTTGTTATTCCAACAATGCAATTTTATTCTAAATCATGTTTTATTCTTAAACCGGATGTTTTAAAGCTTGAGGAAAATTTAGGCCTATGTGGATTATAAAGCGTTGTTGAAATGGTACAAACCATGCCTGGTCAAAATAAGCTTTGTGATTTTTATTCATTCTTTAAAATTGTATTATTAGTTTTATAAAAAACAGCTATAAAATATTGCCTAGATTTTCTATAAACGCTTCAATTCAAGTGTGATTTTTTAAAATAATTACTTGGAGCCCCAGGACCCTTCGCCTGGAAAATAAATTTAGGACTTATACCCTAAACACCGCTCCTATACCTATTTTTTCTAGAAATCAAGCACTGATACTTACTTCCACAAGCTCACTTTTATTTCTTATAGATAAATAAATAAGTAAAATAAATTCATGTTGAATTTTTTATTGTATTGTATCATATCTTTAAAACCATTTATTTATTGTAACCTTATTGTTTCACACCCGTTTGAGAATATGACTACTTAGAAAGATAGGAACATTTTAATAAGGATTATAAGACCGGTCAGATTTTAACCGGCCCGTAAATTGTTGTACGGCTACTATGAATAATTGATCATCGATAAACTACACGAAGTGTGAAGAATAAAAATAGATAAAAAGCTTAAAACTTGCGTTTTCAATCTAATTAAGTATTATTTAGACCCAATATACCGGTAACCGGTAACTAATGACAGCAGTAATAATATGCAATAACACAAGTTATTATCGTGATTATATTGTTGTCAGTCAGTGACTACGGTCACCTTCTAGTAATAATATAATAACTATAATTCTTAATTATTATTATAAAGTTAATTTTCCACTATCAGTTTGGCTATTGTTCGGAATTTTCTCATACAATTAATATAGCCTAACTTATATTATATTATAAGCTTTATTTTCTCAAGTTACCATCAGTAACTTTACCTTCTTGGGAAGAGAATAGGTAGGTATGCAGAGTTAGGCTGTACCAATATAAGAAGAGTTGAGTTAAATTTGCAATATTTTTATAAAAATTTGGAATATTTTAATAATTAAAATGTACATAACCAACTCAATAAAGTTATATGAATATCATAGAAGAATTTGTTTTTTATTTCAACTTCAACTTTTTAAAGTGGATGGTTTCTATAGTCTTATTATATATAAGTTAGGTATATCAGTACAATTACTTTATTATTTTCAAATTATTAAAATAAGAATAATTATTGACTCTAATAACTATATTCTAATACTGTTTCATAAACCTCTCGTGAATTTCGATTATAGATACAACTTTTTTCTACTTTATACAGGTCAATGATAGTCTGGTAAGAAATCAAACTATTATTTATACTGCGAGAACTAAATGACACTACTAACACTAAATGACAATGATAATACATCGGTATTACTGAATACTAAATACTGTATATTAGTATTACTAGTGAATACTTATATTACTAAATACATCGGTATTTCTCTAAAATCAACTAATTCCAAATCTCTTGGCTGTCTCCTATAGCCTATTTCATTTATTCTCGAACTAGACGACTATACTAAATTAATCTCAGTTATAAAATAATTTTGTGATAGGCTATCATGTCCCAACACTGTTTAAATAAATCATTATCTCCCACGATCATTAAAAAAGATTAAAACATTGACTAGAAAAATGCAGAGTATTTACTATGAAAAGTTATCAGTACGGTACGTATAGATAAGAAAATACGCCTAAGTTACTCTTTATAATAAGGCTACATTAGGCCTACTATGAAAATAAATTATATATCTGCACTATTGGAGTTCTTAAATTCAATTCAATCTAAATTTCCATCTAATCTTAAATTTGAGCTAATACTCAACGTTGCATGGTTACTAACCATATATATATTTTATAAATATATACTGTAATTTATATATTCCGGACCCTGTACTGGTTAGGGTACAGAGTAGCTGAGTAGCCTACCGTGAATATTTTGTGTACAAATATTCTATATATTTGTTCATTTTCATTCTTTCTAAATGACTATGTGAATCTGGTTGCGTCTCAATGCTTGAGTGCCAGTAATGAGGTACTTGAAATTCCAGGCAGAAAATGAATATTGATTATTGCAGTGACTAAGTGACTGTTGATAAGGTTGAGGTGTTGAAAAAATCAACATTCCAAGAGGTCAAATTAGAAATTGAAATCGAATCAATCATATTTTTCCATCACTTGCCATACCGGTATGGGTATAAATTATAAATTTTAATTATAATCATTTTATCCACATTGATAATGGCCTAATGTGCCGAAACATGTCTGTGTTCTAATAATTTTAAAGTTTTTTTAAAAGGGTGTTTGATTTTCATTTATTTTTCAAGTATAAATTATAATATGTATTCAATCAACTGCTATAAAAACCATTATATTTTGAGAAATTCTCGTTAATGGAAAATATGAATTTTTATAAAAAACTCATTTTTAACAATATACCCTATATACTCATCAGGACGTCCAAATGAAATTTGAAGGCATAGCCAATACTGCGATGTGATGGGAAAAATATCTAATGAATCAAGTTATATAGAGTAATATAGAAGTTGATATAGATATATGATCAACAGGAAGATTGTATTTGGTGGGCGATAATATCAATAGTTCACCCCAAATAATGATTAATATTTACAGTCTTAATAATAGTCTAATGAATTATTATTAAAATATAACTAACTTAATCAAATTTAAACTAGCATATAATTTATTAGTCAATCAATATGATCATAGAAAGTGAGAGGGCTTAACGCTTATAAATTTATAAATATATTTATAGCCTACTTAGTTTGTATACAATAGCCTAATTCATTCGAGGATTGCTAAAGAAATGTAGGTAACTAGATAGATTCTAACCGGTTTTTATGTCATAATCTTTGAGCAACTGCTGAAACTTACGAAGAGGAGGTAAACAAGGAGGATAGTTTCAGCGACCAATGAAGAGCGAGAGTGATTCAGAAGCGCACCAATGCTCCTCGCGTGTGTTGATTGCCGAATTTCCTCTTCAAAAATTTGTGTTTCATTCTTATCTCCAACTCAGTTCAGTCGCAGTCAATCGGAGTGATGTATTCAATTATCAAAAGTCGGTAAAACTTTTGAATTTTTTCAATTTAAATCCAGTTATTTTCGAAAACGCGAGTGCTCAATTTTAGTTACCAGAGTGTGGAGGAAAAACCATAAAACTATAGCCTTGACAGTCACTGTTTTGCGTGCCACCTTTATTTCCATTCAACAGAAGTAGGTAAATTACATGGAAATTAAGTTTGTGCTTGGTACACTGTGTGTTTAATTATTCGGTAGTCGAACCTTGAAATTACTAATCAGAATGGAATAATCAGTCAGTCAACTCTACACTGTGGGTCTATTGATATAAATTGTATTGAGTAACTTACCTACTACATTTCAGGCTTTATTGATTTCAATGTTGAATTGGAAATTGATTTCAAGAAGTTTTAAATTTTTAACTGTATAACGACAATTTTACCTCCGGTCGTGCCTTCATTGTTCTTTTTTGCATGTGACTTGTGTTTAAATTGCATTGATTGCAACACATAGCGATAATAAATTGATTGAATTGAATGTTTCTTGGTATCTTGGTTTCTTGCAATTATATTTGGTAAGTTTTATCACATAGAAAATCTCAAGGAGTTTTGCATTGTAAAAATTGTAAATTTAAATAGTAAAAATGAACACACTGAATGAATGATTAATACTTAATTATCTACACACAAAGTTTATAGATTGAATGTTCCACTTTTTGTGTTTGTATAGTAGGCTACCGTAGTGAATCAATATTTCATTATTGCTTCTTCAGATTGCATTTGAGTACGTGAGTGAACAATACATATTGAATTGTTGAATTGATAATTAATTCAACATAGAAAAATTAAAAATTAATGTAAGAGTGGTCGAGTATTGAATGGAAGTATTTATTTTTCAACAAATAATTATTTTAGAAGTACAGGAAAACTAAATTCCACCAAATCATTGAGATGATTAATATAAGTGAACGGATTTCCCTTAAAAAATTAAGGTTTAAATGGAGCGAAATTATTTTCATTATTACTGTTTCAAGAATCATTGATAAAAATATACCTTGGTGATAAAAACAGCGTTAAATAAGATGAATTCAACTTTATTTTCATACTTTTATAATTAGAAGTGAGTTAAATAATAAACTGAAATTGAATAAAAAATTGATTCGAATCACATCGCAGTTGGATATACAGAATGATCAAATAAGATGTGAACAATACATTACAACATTAAAAAATGAATTAGATTTTTTTTGTTTGGATAACTTTTGTTGATCAAATAACTTGTAAATAACATTTGATATCATTTACAACTGCGTGTTATTGTGTTCTGGTTCACTGACTGTCAAGTCTCTAATTTTTTGGATCTCTTCAAATATTTCGTCCTATGCTGAAACACTGAACACTCAATTCACTAGATAACTAATATTATTTTCAATGGTAGAAAGAAAATTTATAATTCAGGAAATAGGCAAAGATTAACAAGTCTATTGATAGAATAAATTCTATGAGTGCCAACTTTCAATTCAATCTCATTTTTTATTCATTCAAATAAACAAATGATAAGTTTTTTTATGAGA
Organism: Sogatella furcifera; assembly: GCA_017141385.1. Classification (NCBI taxonomy): domain Eukaryota; kingdom Metazoa; phylum Arthropoda; class Insecta; order Hemiptera; family Delphacidae; genus Sogatella; species Sogatella furcifera. The sequence goes on along the minus strand of CM029549.1, from coordinate 32,296,182 downwards.
TAACGAGATTGATATAAATTTATCAGTATTTAATAGTTATTTTTTGAGTACGGTACCTCACTAATTAAGTAATATTTTCAGTTTGACAATAGAGATTCTATTCGAGCCTCAATATCTTTCCACAAACTATTTACAAAATATAGGTTTCCATCTATAATGATAATTTCAAAATCATAGAGTGCAATGACTCGGCTAACAAAAACTATTCACAAATCACTCAATTCTTTTCAAATTAGCCTATCATTATGCTTAAATTATCAGGAAATGTTGTTTTTAAACGGTAATTTATTTTAAATTCAACCTCTCTATTACAGGAGGACTTATGGGGAAAAATGTGGCTCCTCTTCACATTAATCTCAACAATAGTTTTTGCTCTGCATTATCTATGGCAAAAGAAGACTAAACGAATGTATGAGCTGACAAAAGACTATCCAATGCCAACTCACTGGCCAATTGTAGGCTGTACTTTTGAGTTTGGAACCAATCCAAAAGGTGAGCTACATTTTAAATGAATATCTTGGTTTTGATCTTGCACGCGTCATGAAAAATTCATACAGAGTTGTCTCATATAAATTCATTCCACAATTCCTTCAAAGTGAAAAAAAATTGACATTGAATCCTATTTTGTGAAAATGGTCTATTCTGTATTTATTGAATTGAATATACAGGCCTATTTATTTATATTTAAGTACAGGGTGGCGAAGAGAAACGGGAAATTTCAAAATAAGCATAATAAACCAACAAAAAATGTACAAAACATTTTCAATGCTGAAAATATGTTCGTCAAGAAGGGAATTTTTAGTAAATCACTTGAAAAAAAAACACATCTGTTAAGTGTTGTCCATTGCGCCTAACACATTCATTCAATCGATTTTGAAGACTAAAAAGTAACATTCCCAAGCGGCTCGAACTGCCCGGCTCTAAATTCGCTGCTCGAGCTGCCCGGCTGTAGCTACGCTGCTCTACCCATCACAACTCTATTCACATAGCTATTTTATTAATGTTCACTATGTTATTAGGGCTACAAATGTGTCATAATTCAATAAAATAGTGAAATTCACACATTTTAAGCTATTTTCAAGTGATTTTCACTAATTATTGATTGATTACACATTTGTAGCCCTTATAACATAGTGAGCATTTAGTGAATAGCCCTTATAGCATAGTGAATAGTGTTGTGATGGGTAGAGCAGCGCAGTTACAGCCGGGCAGCTCTAGCCGCTTGGAAATGTTACTTTTTAGTCCCCAAAATCGATTGAATGAATGTGTTAGGCGCAATGGACAACACTTAACAGGTGTTTTTGCAAGTGATTTTCTTAAAATTCCCTTCTTGACGAACATATTTTCAGCATTGAAAATGTTTTGTAAAATTTTCGTTGGTTTATTATGCTTATTTCAAAATTTCCCGTTTCTCTGCGCCACCCTGTATAATCTATTTGTTTTTTAATCTACCTTTCAGATTTTTAGTAGATAGGCTACTTGAAAAAACGTACCTCTGAAAACGGAATATATTCCCAAAAACGTGTAAGTTACCATAGTAACTTTCAAAAGGAGGCCTATATTCAATATTATTATATGAACTTAGAAATGTATTTCATAGGCTTCAGATCTTTTTATAAGAACTGTTTTATAAGAAATTTAGTATTATTCTACCTATTGTAATACTGTAGGTAATTCATTATTAATTACCGTACTCGAGTTTCTATGGCTCGAAATGAATTCCTATAAGACTAATAATGAGAAAAATCCATTCCTAACTTGTCTTTTACGGTACTTTTTTATTTTATTATATCGAATACCTACCTAAGTAGTACCTATCTACGTTAGTCTAAGATATTATTGTTCACTCAAGTAGTTAAGAAATCTAATAGTAGTTAGTCTCAGGTATAATTGTTTACCCAAGTTATGCAAGGCATATTCGAATTATTTTGGATAAAAATTTAAAAAAATTATTTCTTGCAGAATTTTTTGGTAACTTATGCCGAATGTGTGATGAGCATGGATCAGTATTTGCGGCATGGTTGGGACCAGAATTATTTGTTGTACTGAGTAATGTAGAGGAAACTGAGGTTGGTGAATAATCAATATCAAATAAATTTATAAGCCAACAGATACTAACAGTAATATTCATCTTCAAGGGAATATTATCAACGTAAATTAACTAGAACCAATATTTATTGAAATTTTTCTTTTTCAAACACTGTAATATTCTTATCTCAGTTCTCATTCGAGAGTCTGTCAGCTCTAGTCTAGATAATGAACACCATGATCCATTATGAGAAATCAACTTACGCTTGGAATAATATTGTTATCATGGACTTTGACAATTATATTGAAATCTATCTATTTTTCAAACACATTTCTTTTCATGAGTAATGCATAACATTAATTTCAGTATTAGACCAGTTGTTTTTGACATTATTTTTATTTATACAGATTTAATGATTTAAAATTCTGGTTGAAGTTCTGGTCTAAACGCAGTCTGCCTCTTGGAATATGTTTTTCCACACGATTCCATGTTTCTGTGGCGCACCAGTGTGCATTTATTTTTACCCTTTCTCTTACAACATCATATAATTATAACAAGGAATTTAAGCTGTAATACAAGTGTTCAAAGAATATGCACTTGATTCATAATTCAACAATTTGAGAAAATCAATATTTCCATCACAAGAAATGGAAAAATGTTATTAATTTATCACAATTTCATAAAATTGTTGAAATATAATTACATCAGAGAGAATTTTGTACTCCCTTAAATCTACATTTAATTTCGCTGTTCAAAAATTAATAGTTGAAAAATATTAAAACTAAATTAGGTACCTACTTAAAAATTTCCAACAATTTTGAGTGAATTTTACAACTTCACAAGCTTCAGAGAATGTTGTAAGTGAATAAATTTCAATAATTTACTAATCAAAGTTAAATTTTCCAGTTACTTCTCTCAAATAATAAGCTGCTGAAGAAAGCATTCGCCTACGATTTTCTTCATCCTTGGCTAGGAAAAAGCCTCCTAACAGACGAAGGTAAGAAATGCAGTAAATTTTATCATTACAGTTTCATGAAAAAATCTTTCATCAAAATAGTGTTGTTTCCATAAACAGAATAATAGACAAAAGACAGATACCGGTAGCTGAGAAATCAATTGTATTTGATGAGATATTGTGGTACTTCTCTATGATAAAAAATAATAAGACACAGTTGTTGTCAATACTGTACCATTATTTTTTATTTTATACTTTTAGCAACAGGACCATATTTTCGGGGCTATACCTGCCCCAAGAGAAAGTATAAAATGGAAATAGTGGGATTGGCAACACCTCTGTGTATTATTATTTTTCAAGACAGATAGTTCATAATAATTCATGACTCAAGACTAATATGAAACAGTAGGACGAATACTGGAATTCCAAAAGGAGTTGTTGAGAGTTTATCAGTAATATTAATGGCTAGAACGTGACAAATTCTGGTTTACACGATATGAGTATAGTGAGCTAAGAAATAACTCTTTCTTGTTTCGACTTTGAATGGGGTGATAAATATTGGAGGAAGTGCGAGTAAATGGGAAACCGAAAATTTATAAAATCATGAAAACAAGAAGAAAACTAGAATAAAATAAAAAGTATAAAAAAACTAAATATTATACTTGATATTATATATTAAATATTAATGACAAGGATTGCTAGATTAGCCACATAATAAGAAATTATTATTCTGTATGTAGCCTACTTGAAAGTGTAACAAGATAGTTTTTAGAAGCTCCATTGTTCTGGGAACTTGATAGGATAAAAAACCTCTTTTGCAATAATTATGACTTGCTCTTGCTTTGTCGATGAGTAAATACTGAGAGACAATCGATCTCTCCTCTTTGCCTGATATTGTTGTTTAAGAAAGTTTTGCAATACGCCACGTGCAAGTTGAAAAGCTACTTATCATCCTGTTGAATAAGAAGTTAGCGGTGTCATAAAAATCCTGAATATTTTGAAGAATGAATGGGAAAAACCCATGTTATATTTCATTTCAACCTGGTAATTACAGATAGTTTAAGAATTTGACCGCAAGTAAGTAAATTCATTTACATGAAAATAGCTACAAAAAGTAGAAATAGTTGCGAATGTATTGAAACTCAAACTCTGATAATTTGTTTACAATTTTTCAGATGAGTCATGGAGGACTAAACGGAAAATCATAACACCTGCCTTCCATTTTCAAATACTGGAACAGTTCATGGACGTGATTAACAGAAATTCATTAATCCTTGTCAAAGAGCTGGAGAAGGAAATTGAAAAGCAAAGTTTTGATATTTCAAAGTACATAACTTTATGTACTCTGGATATTATTTCAGGTAAAAATTTAAAAAAAGGAAATAATTGTTATAGTCTGTTATAGCTGATAATATTAGTCTTAGATATAAATGTTAGGATTTTCAGATAAATAGTTAGTCTTATTAATAATATATTAGCCTATCCTTTTTAAATGCAATAAAAATTCATTTTTCAACTCAAACCTTATTGATTTTTGGATTTATTTTGAATTGATTCCTAATGAGAATAGAATTTTAGTATATTTGAATATTATTTGAAAATGAGTAACATGGAGTAGCGCTTTTAAACTTCATTGTTAGCACTCATCAAATCACTTGAACTATCCTATTGTTAATATACCGTAATTATAGAGATACCTTGTCCTTCAATGATTTTACATTATGAAGATCTTTTCCCAAACTATTTTAATCTTTTCCTTTCATATTTGAAAATAGAATGATTTTTTCTCATTAAACAGATATCTTAACCATGAATGATTCTTTATTATGAAGATATTATCTCAAAATATTCTATTTAATATCAACCTTGAAATTAGAATATTATTTCTTGTTTAGTTGGAGATAAATATTCACTTGGACATTCAATTTAAGAATTATCGTTGATATTTCCAAACTTGAGCAGTTTTAGGAACTTGATAGTTAAAAAAGGATAATATTAACGTGTAGAGACTAGAGCGATAAAATAAAATCAATTCTATCATCACGTATTATTTAAAAGGATTATCTTCAATAATACTAAGGGTTTTTTCAACAGAGTCATCAATGGGGACTGAAATCAACGCTCAATTGAATAACAGTCCAAAATTTGTCACAGCACTTCGAAAGTGAGTAGACCTTCAGTACGGTATCTACCATACATAGAATTATCAGTATTATCAATCTATTCTTTTGTCTACTCTTTTCTTCTCTTGAGTAAGAGTATTACAGCTATATACTGTAGTCATATTCATATACTAAGAGCCATCATGTCTTCACAGATTACGCGAAATACATATCTACCTATAGTATCGTCTACTCTATTTAAACTCATGTAGGTAGTCATTTTATATGGTAGCCGAACCATTCATTGTAAAATTATATTTGAATATAATTAGGACACCTGTCGATCATTTAGTTAGGATGTCAAACACCTTTATCTATAGGCCTACAGTAATTTGAATTTGCTTGTTCACTTTTTAGATAGGCTGATAATATTTTTTGTAGTTGAAACAAACCCCAATGAACTAGATGATGAAGTTGGACTTTTGTAAAAATTGGTAGAGGAGCAGTTTTGGGCTTAGCCTGTTGCACTCACCTATATCTATAATTATTATTGAATAAATGATAAATGAATTCAAAATAAAATTGTGAATTACAAGCCAACGGTAAAGATTATGGTGGTGCCTTTTGATGATTTCTAAGTGATAGGATAATCAACTGTTAATGATTGAATAACTTACCATTGATGAATTGAATTTTTTATTTCATTTTTGATCCACAGTTTGTCAGAGGCTGTTCTTTATCGATTTTACAAGCCTTGGCTGTATCCAGATTTCGTTTATAATATGACAAGTGCCAAAACGGCGTTCAACAAGGATTTAGAAGTAGTCCAAGATGTGATATTGAAGGTAGGCCGAGATAATTCATGGTGTATAATATTGTAACTTACATTAATTCTAAATTTATCATAAAAATTCAACTATCGTAATTGAATTACAATAATTATTATCACAAGATGAAATACGGTATCGAAAGATTATAATCAAATCTATAGGCCTATTGAATGAAGTTTTATTGAAAGAAGGTACCTAGGGAAATATTATTTGAAATGAATCACCTGAAATTGATAATAAATATTATTTCATGCTAAAAACTCTTGAATCACTTAATAAGTTGTATTTAATAAATTCCCTACTGTATTATGATTTCTTATTCGAATTCAGCCTTAATTTTTTTTCAATGAATCAACTGAATTACCACTGATTATTAGATTTTCTAGCCTTGAATCATAACAATAAAAAATTGATTTTGTATTCTGTAGGCTTCTCAACTTTTCCAAATAATATTTGTTAGCCAACTATATTATCAACTATAATACTGAAATACCTGTTATCAGATTGCAATAAATGAAATGATGATAAATTTCTAGGTGATTCAAAGTAAGAAGCTGAAGAGATCTCAGAAGAAATCAAACGGTATCAATGGTTCTTCAGTGATAACTAATGGTAAAAGTAACGGTGTATACTCAACATCAAATGGAAATGGTGAAATCAACAATTTGGCTTTTGGTATGATTGATCGTTTTTCATTTTTTTTTACTATGTAGATGTAAGCTCGGTACATTGATAGTCTTTATCTTATTACAAACTTTCTACAGCAAATTAACGACTCCAGTAAGTATCGTTATCAATATTTATGATTTTCAGAGGAATGGAATTTATGATTTTACTGCAACAACAACTCGATCTTCGCCGAGCAAAAGTTTCTTGGATTAAGCTTGATAGGATTGGATTAAGGTTGATATTTCTTTATTGGGATTTCAATTTTCATGAGCAATTGGAGAAACTGTATTGTAAAGTCTTTGATTCTTGAGAATCGATTACAGAGTGATTTGGTGTGTACTGTACTATTGCTGGATACTGGATTCAAAGTTTTGGAAGCTACTAGAAGAGAAATTTTCGTCTTCGTCAACAAACGAATAAGAATGATTAGTATGTAAGAGTAGGTAAAAAGGAGAATCGAAGGATCAAGATCTTTCATCAATAAAATCATTCATTTTTTTCTGTTGAGCGAATCTTTCCTTAATAAATGCAAATTACATTCTAGAATAGTATAGAAATGATTGATCTTTCTGTGGGAGAAATCTTTACATAAATACTGTATTCATGTCTCATCAATCTCATTTTATCAGCTCACCTTTTCCATCAACATGGAAAAATAATAATAATAATAATTATTATTATAAAAGTTAATTGGGAGTATTATTGAATCCACAGCATTCCTGCTGGATTTGAGAAATTTTTCCTTATCAGTAAAGTTTTCAAGTGTATTTTATTATTCATAATTATACTTTCAATTATTTTTGATCTTACACTTACGTACATCGTAGTGATTACGTACTTAAGCACATCGTATCAGTAGACTGAGTGTTTGTTAATGTGAAAACTATGTAACAGTAATATTACTTATCTATATTTTAGTTTCAAATAAGAACTATTTTTTGCAGGCCAGAAAAAGAAATCAGCTTTTCTTGACCTGCTACTTGATTACACTGAGCATGATGGATCCTATTCAGAGCAGAGCTTGATTGATGAAGTCAATACATTCATGTTTGCTGTGAGTGCATTTTTTCAAAACTCAATTAATTATTGCTACTCATACAAAACCCAACACATGAATGATTTCATTTGATGACATTAATTGATTCTGATCAGCACAAAGATTGAATTCTGATAAGTTTGAAAATTTACTTGAAGTATTAATTAATTAATTACAGTAACTTACAGGTATTAATGAGATTTTACAATAAAGCGTGCAAGTAATCAAGTTATGCTTATTATTTGAATTTGAGTTATCATAGGCACTAACTCTTTGAATCAGCGAATTATATTATTTCTGGTTCATGCGTGCTATGTACAGAAATTGGTACGGTACTGTAGTCGCTACATCCAACAATTGGGCTTTATAGGAGTTGAAATGTAATGAGGTTAAAATTATTAAGCTAGGTATTTTTAATTTTCGATATCAACATCTCATTTTATCCAACCTTTTAGCGTTTTATATTATTTTATTTTAAAAGATATTTATTTCATATTGTAAAATCTAGGGATGAATCATTCTCATAGCAAGAAAGATATCAATGAGCTACAATGTTACAGCAAGAAAAATTTGGCTCGTTTTATATACGGTAATTTATTTTTAAACTACAGATGAATATGATTGAATAACATTCAATATTTTTTACAGGGTCATGATACAACAACATCAGCAATAAATTTCGCTCTTCACGCAATCATGAAGACTCCTGAAGTTCAGGTAAAATTACTCAAACTAGTTTTTCCCTTTCTGTATTATATTTTGCTATTGATGCTAGGAATTCTTGATTTTATACAATGAAAATTAAAAAATAGCTCATGACTGATAGTACATTGGTATCAATAATTGAAATTTGAATATCACGCAAAGGAATTATTATATTTCTCTTATATTCAACCTATGTGCAATTTCTGTTTGAGGATTAAATTTAAACTGACCTCCAAAAAGATCTTAGTTTATAATGCACCAATTAAAATTGAGGTAGTCATACTATATGCCCTTGCCCTTATAGTTTTGTTATAATCTAAAAAAATTATATGTAAGCAAGAAAGATATGGGTGGCTCGTTGGAGGAGTAATAAAGCGCGGGTCTGACCAGTGGTACGGTGCAATTAGACTCGAACCTCAACATCCAAAGAGAAAGGACGATTCCTATGCAACTTGTTCTATACAACCCCTTTATTGTTTGGTAAAAAGTTACACCCTTATGAGAGTGCAAAATGAGTGAAAGGTGCAAAATTTCAGTTTTTTGTGAATTGTAGCCGAACCAAGCATTGGACGAAAAAAATTCATTCATGTTTTCTCTAGAAAACAAAATTTGGAAGAGATTGAGACCAATACCAACTCTGTATCTTTAACGGTTTCCAAGTTACAATTTTTTGAAAACTCCATATTATTTTCACAGGAATTATTTTGTTACTTTGAAAGTTTGTAACTTTGAATTGGAAACACTTGCATCCATATTTCAAAATCCCTCTCAGCAAAATTAATTTCTCTTTAATTTGAGACCAAATTCACACTTCTATGTTCAGTGGTTCATGTGCTACAGCGATTTTAAAAAAACCCTTACATCCCCAAAATCCCCTGAAATTACATTTTACCATACTAGAAAACCCTAAGATAGAAGCTAACAAGCTAAATACATTACTGACAGATGCAGAAGGTTAGGAAAAAGATCAAATGACCATGGTGCATTCTCAAGAGGTGACGGCCACAAAGGAAGGGGACCATCACCCAGAGGTCAATTCAGACCTCCTAGCCAATTCCAGCATGAGGGATTGGCGTAGAGCGGCCAACAGTCATCATTGTGCTCCTGCCAAACCATCGCTTGGAGTTCAGTAGCAATCCCAGTAACACTCACGTAGAGAGGGCAGTCAGCATAGACTTAGGGAACCCAAGATCTAATAGGGTTTGTACTGATTGTTCCTCCCAGATCCCTCTCCACGTGATTGTTAGTGGAAGCACTGGGATTGCTGTATTGTTGGGAACAGCAAACTCTGCCCGGACATAGTCCATTTACATCTGAGTGGCCTCACCAGCGGCTGTGAACCAGACACCACTTGGGCATCAATGACAAAAGCAGACTTGCCACCTTTGCCCACTATGATGCCCGGCTTCCATAGGCCAGCAGAGGTTGCAATATGGGGCTCCCATATGACACAATAGCCCTTTCTCACCAAGTGAGCAGCAACTACTTTGCATATTGCATCATGATGGAGGATCCTTCCTCCATGCAAGTGGTGGCACATCTGAATGCAGTGGGCTGTTGTTTCAGCCTGGTGACATCCTGCATAACATTGGACATTGGCTGTTGGCTTCCCCCAGGTGGTTCTGACCTGTGAAGGCAGCGCATTTATTAAAACATGCACATACCACACAAAGTCAGAACCCAGGTAGCAAGATGTTGCATTTGACAGCCAAGCCATAGAAGCAGGGACATCAGCTACCTCTCTCAACTCCATACCATCAGTGGAGTTGTACAGCCTGCTCAAGTAGAAATGATCCTCAGGTCATGCTGTCAGTTCAGGGAACCCTGGGTAAAATTGGCAGGCAGCTGACAGTGCCCACACTAAATGCCTTTGCAACAAGGTGGATTGTGCAATTGCCCAAAATGATCCCAGCAGTTTGTTAATCCTGTGGTAGATTAACACTGGTATGGAGGTAGAAAGTGAGGGCACTCCCAGCCCACCATGTGAACAGGCTGCATGGAAAAAGCCAAGCAGAGTGTTGTGTGGAAGTTGCAGCCAAGTTCTGATTGCTGCCCCAATGAATATGTCCAGGTTCTGCAGCAGCTTGGTGGTCACCTTCCCTGAAATCAACTGGTGATAAAGAGAAGGAACCAGATGGTGGCGGACAATGTAGAGGCGCTGCTGTGGCTTGAGTGGGGCCCAGGTCACCCTGCTCAGAAGCAGTTTCAGATCCACCCCTGATTCTCTAGCCCCTGTGGGTGAAAAGAACACCCCCAGATATTTGAAAACCATGGTGGATGTTGCTGGCTGAGGATGTTGGTCACCAGGGAGTCTGAACAGTGCATCAGTGACTATTTTTGACTTCTTGTCCTTACTTGCAATCAACAAGAAGGACAAGGACTTCTTTGCATTGAGCATAAGCCCAACAAGCTCTGCTGCAATGGAGAATGCAGAAATAGCCATCTGAAGACCTGGGACTGTAGAGCCAAACAGCAGAACATCATCTGCATAAGCCAAGTGCTGCAGTCTGGTGCCATCAGGGGGGTAGTGCACCACAGCTGGGAGGCTGTGGAGCACACATCATCAATAACCAGGCACAAAAAGGAATGATGAAAGAGAATCCCCCTGCCAGACACCACGCCCAACCACCAAGAGATCAGACTGATGGCAGCCAAAATGCAAAGTGGTGGTGGAAGAGGCATACACATTCCTTAAATAACAGACAAATGACATAGGAACACCCTTCCCAATGAGAGTTGCTGCCAAGGCCAAATGGGACACAGTGTCAAATGCCTTTGCAATGTCTAAACTAGCAACATGGAGCTGTTTAAGGTTGAAGTGGGCATGGTGGGTTGTGGCAGCCAGCGCAGAGGTGTTCTCCAAACTTCCATTTTCAAAAGCCCTCTGAAATTTACTGATGACACCCACACGCCAAAGCCTTGCAGCCAACACCTTGTGAACACTGTGACAGGCCAATACTGGGAGGGGTCCTCAGGCCTGTCCACCTTAGGAATGAAAATGGTGTATGCCCCTGCCAGCTAAACAGGAACCACTTGAAGATACAGTAAGATGTTAAATAGTGCAAGTTTGACTGCTGATGGACATGATGCCCACATCCTTGGTGAAATCCTGTCAGGACCTGCTGCAGTAGTGTTAGGCACCTTTGTCTAGTGCACCTCCACCAATGTCACAGGCCACCACAGCGCTCAAAGTGCAGCTGGAATGCTCTGCTGCTTAGGGGCAACCACTTCACCTAATTGTGCCTTGAAAAGTGACCCCCAAAACTCAAACATCTTCTTAGAGGAGAAAGGAGGCCATGGAGCCTTGCCTAGCAGAACAGTGTTGCGGAGTGCCTCCTCACCAGAAAGCACTGCCTGGCACTTTGCTGTTCTGCTTTGTGTCTTCTTCCATGCCTCCTGGGTTGCTGCATATAATGCAGCTCTCCTATTAGGATGGTTGGGTGATCTGGTACTCTCATTTGACTGCTTTGGGCATGGTGGTTGGTGCTTCATCTTAAATGCTGCAGCAACCTGTAATGCTGATGGGATAACTTTCTCCACCCACTCTACAAGTTCTTCATATGCGCCGGCCATGTCCCCAGCCATGGGACATGTAATTGCCATGACAAGCTGGCGGCCACCCCAAACACCTAAAATCAAGAACTCTCTTTCCAAAGAGCAGAGACACTGAATGATGGCTGCCCCAACCTCATCACCGGATTGGAGGGGAGGTTAATGGGCCATTGAGGGCAGTGGGCAGTCAAAGGGGCTGGCAGATCAGGAAAACGGCGACCTGCTGGCGCTACTTGCTGTAAAGCTTCAAGGGGCTGCTCTGCCAACAGCAGTACAGGGAAATCCTCATCAAGTATTTCCAGGAGACCCAGAAAGTTCTCTCTCGCCACCTACTTCTAGGTGGAGAGGCATTGATGGTGACACTATTGGTAGGTTGAGAGGAGACCGCAGATCTTGGACTCTCACAAATCTCTGCAGAGATTGCTGCCCCACTGCATTACGCAGTGACATGGCCAGCACATCAGAGCTTTCAAGTCCCTGATGATCTGGTCACTTAGTTGCATTATGCAGCAGCACGGCCAGGTCATCAGGGCTGTCAAATCTCTGCAGAGATGGCTGCCCCACCGCATTACACAGTGACATAGTCAGCCCATCAGAGCTTCCCCAATGACCTGGTTGCTGAGTTGCATTATACAGGAACATGGCTAGGTCATCAGGGCTGTCAAATCTGTGATCTGGCAAAAGAGACACAGAGTCCTCCTGTGGTGCCAGGGTGTGAAATCCAGTAGGTGGTGAGGAAATGTTGGAAACTACTCCCCCTGCCAATTTGTCATATCCAGGAGATGAGGGCATGACTAACATGAAAACAGGGCATGAAAACTTTCTCCTCATCAGCCGTAACCTCAAGGTCAAAGCAAGTGAGGTCCAGCTGGTTGTCATCAATTACTTGATGTACTTCCAACTGGTTCTCAATAAAGGCTAATCCAGTAACAACACCACCAGACTTCTCTTCCAAGTGCCCCTATGTAGGCAGTTCCTTGCTTTCAGAATCCTGCACCATCTCCAAAGGAACTGACATGGATGATTTCTTTACTTGAGGATCTGCACCAGCTTGGGTTGAGGCTGGTCCCAGAGATGCCAACTGAGACTCACCTACTATCCTTGGTTCAGCTACCACTACAATGTTGTCCATCCTACAGGGTTTCCCGTGGGCCTGGTTAGTAAGGTCCATCCTCTCCAGCCAGGGTAGGGAATAGAGGCTGGTTTGGCAGGATGTCCAGGGCAACATTCTATGGTGGGTACTGCACCAGGGGGGGATGCTATTCTCTGCAAGCCATTTCTGGAAAGTAAATACTGCCAACCTGGTGAAGGCGCTGGTCCAGGCTGAAAAGGGGTCCAAGCATTTGGTGGAATTTTGCTTGGGTTAGTGGTCAGATCTACAAACAAATCTCTGTAATCCTTACACAGCACATTTTCTTTATGGCCACCTGAGTACACCTTGTACCATCAGGAGGCTCATAAAACAGTGTATAGTTTATAATACATGAACAATTACTGCAGCAGCCTTGATGAATGTCTATGGTAATGGCTGCTTCCCGTGCAGCATATGCAAAGATCTCCTCCTCAGTCCAGTGTACCTTCACCTGTGACACATCAATTGCCATATTAGCCTCAGTGGGGTGTGCGGAGAAAACATGCACCCCAAATCCTGACTTGGTTCAGAAGGCATGCTCACAGTGATCACATTTGTGAGGCCTTCTTGGTTCAGGCAATGGTCTTGGGGCAGCTGGGGACACTCTAGATGGGATGAGTGTTCCAGGGTGGCAGTTGGTGGCTGGCGTCCAAGCCCCCGGAGATTCTGGGGCACCAGCCGGTGGCCAGTGTATACCTGTGCCCAATCCTATATTGTTAGGGCCAACTGTAAGGACCATAAGGGGCTGGCAACCCCAAATGGCCCTTATAGCCTGTATGGATTTAGCCTGCTGGCTTTATGACCATCTGGCCAGCAGTTTCTGGAGTGGGCCACAAGGAGGCACCACACAGGCAATTCCCATTCTGATCTTTCCTGATGCAAAGGGATGTTGTGTTGGTCATGGTTGGGTCAGATCAAAAGGTTTCCCCACCTAAGCTGTCTGTCCCAACTATCTAAAAAGTAGTTGTCATCTATAATCCATATCATTACCCACACACAAGCCTATGAGCTCATGTGGGCTTCACCCTCATAACAAACAAATATTAAAGATGTTAGTTTATAATGCACCAACTAAAACTGAATAAATCATATTATACGCCCTTGCCCTTATACTTCTGTAATCATCTCAAAAAATTACATGTAAGCATAGTGATAGTAAATTAACAGTGTTGGTGTTTTATCATTTTCAGGAAAAAGCAATGAAAGAGATTGAGGAGATATTTGGTGATTCTAACCGTATGCCAGACTACAACGATCTGCCAAAGATGAAATACATAGAGTGTATCATCAAGGAGACTTTGCGTCTGTGGCCCAGTGTTCCTTATGTAGCTCGCACAGTCACAGAGGACATAACTTTAAAATGTGAGTTGCAATTTGAATTTAGTTCTTTAAAAGTGTAATGTAATTGTAAAGGTTTAGTTAAAAATAAAATGACAACCAAACCTGTTGGCTAGATTATTCCTCAAAGGAATCTCTAAAGCCACGATCAAAAATTAGCAAACAATAAGTGAGGAGCAAGCAAGCACTTGACAAGTGAATGCAGAATTTACCCAGCTGATTAGACCATCTTGTTTTCAAATCTTTTTGTTCTCAATCTTTCGGATATTTGTGTTCATGCCTGATTCATTTTTGGCATAGCAAAAGCGAACGATAAGAATGAATCAGAAGGATTGACGTGTGTATCCGCTTTGGTGCGATCTCTCCCATTTCAAGTGTTTGCAAATACTAAATGTTCGGTGAACGTTCGGTTAGCTCAGGTCAGGTATGAATGTGGCATGACAAACCACAGTTGTGCAAAACTAGGTTCTCATTTATCTATGTTATAATCTATAGTATACTATCTTTTATTGCATAGGATACTAAGCTGTAAATAGCCTAATTATTGTTGGTTCATTCTTCTAAACACCTTGATTCAAACTAACTTTCAAAATACAGCTTTGTACAATGCACAAAATGGAGAAAAATCAATCCACTATAATTTGTGTCTATTTCAAACAATGATAATATTATTTAGTGAATGGATGAGATTGAGGAACATGTTGAAAGGTTTTATCTGCAAATTGATTTATTGTCGACCAAGGGCGTTAACCCAATTGTTGACCCAATTATTGAATAATTTGATTCAATTATTCCTGGATTCAAGAAATAATACAGAGTATTGAAATCTTGACTATCAAATGAAAAGACAAGATGTTGTCAAACCAATAATTCATTAAAAATATCGAAATACAGGTTTCGGTTGTTAAAACATTCCATTATTAATATCTGGTAAACTGCTTACAAGAGAGAGATAAGATAATGGAATAGCAACCAAAATCGGTATCTTGATTTTTAGTACGTCAGTGGTTTCACAACATCTTGTCTTTTCATTTGATATGGATAACTACCTTTGATATCACATTTACAACCACTTAAGAAATAATTTGAACTATTTGTTTTACTGGGTATTTGGAAAAGGTGGCTGTTTAGTGGTCCTGAAGTTGAGTAACGAACACTGTGAACTGCTCTTGATTGAACCAGTATTTGTCGAAGTACACATTGACGAGGTGGAACCTACACAAAAGAGTCTCCCCGTAAACAAATATCTTCTATCATTGTTATTATTGCTCTATTTTAAGGTGGATACAAATTACCAGCCGGATGCTCGGCAGTTCTAATGTTCTATAAACTGCACAGAAATCCGGAACTCTACCCAGAACCAGAAAGGTTCAATCCAGACAGATTCCTTACCGACAGTATTAATGGTCGTAAACCCTACTCATACTGTCCATTCAGTGCTGGACCAAGGAACTGCATTGGTGAGTGCCATCTACTGTGATTCAAATCATAAAGTAAGAAACTTGAGCTAAGAATAATTTTAAAGTGAAAATTATTAACATTACATCATAATTAATTATTAGTCCAGTCAATGAGTGTTTTTTAGAGGAAAAAACATATGAGGCTAATTTTTCCACCATCGATTACTTTCATATAGACAAGTGTTCTGCCAAAAGTCCCCGCCCCTACCCCTCTTGATTCCCCCCCAGCACCCCTGCACCCCTCAAAGTCTCCATTTTTAAGGATTTTTTAATTGTATTTATCTCAGCAATCATTGAAGATAAAAAACCAAATTTTTTATCATCATTTAGAAAATTTAATTTTCTTCATTTTATGTCTCTATCATTTCACTCTAGCTCCTGTGGTTCAGGAGTTATACATGACAGAATGGAGGAAGCGCCGAGATTTATGCCTCACAACTTTATTCTTTACCTAAGAAAAAATGACAGGGTTGTTCTACTAAGAATATCTCAAATAGAGCTTGTAGAACTCTTCAAGGCCTACATTTTGAGTATAAGAAACATATATTTTGTTGAAATTCAACGTGAGTAAATGACCGTTAAAATACGATAAGCACGATCTCGGAAGCGCTCGGTGGCTGGCCTGATATAGTCTGTTGAAGTTAAGAAGACACTCTGGCAAAATGGAAAAAAGACTACAGATCAGTCAATATTGTTCTAAAAATGATAGGTTAAGTCTCGAATTGGGGAAAACATTTTGCTTTAACATTTAAAACCAAATTTATAATTTTCGGTACAATATTAAGTTAGCTGTAGTCATTTTTCCATTTTGCCAGAGTGTCTTCTTCGCTTCGACAGACGATATCAGGCCAGCCGCCGAGCGCTTCCGAGATCGTGCTTATCGTATTTTAACGGTCATTTACTCACGTTGGATTTCAACAAAATATATGTTTCTTATACTCAAAATGTAGGCCTTGAAGAGTTCTACAAGCTCTATTTGAGATATTTTTAGTAGAGCAATCCTGTCATTTTTTCTTAGGAAGAGAATAAAATTTTGAGGCATAAATCTCTGCGCTTCCTTCATTCTGTCATGTATAACTACTGAACCACAGGAGCTAGAGTGAAATGACAAAGACATGAAATGAAGAAAATTAAATTTTCTAAATAATGAGAAAAATTTCGTTCTCATATCTTCGATTGTTGCTGAGATACATACAATACAAGAAGACCATACAAATGGAAACATTGGGGGGCTGCTGGGGGGGAAGCAAGAGTGGTAGGGGTGGTAGTAATGGTAGTGTGGTAGTAATCGATGGTGGAAAAATTAGCCTCATATGTTTTATTTCCCCTAACGGGTGTATTTTTGCACTCATTGACTGGACTATATTAACATCATAATTGGTTGTCATACAATTCTTCGACTAGAAATAATTTTTAGTGATTGGAAACATTTTCTTACCAACACATGATTTCCAGTAAAAATCTAGAGCTGAGTGATTAAATTCAATTGTTTTGAAAGAAAAAGTTCAAATACTAAAAACGTTCACAAATTAAAAAAATACATAGAGTATTTCAAGAGTTCTACTATTGTATGAATCTGCAATCATACGATTTCAAGAGTTTTGCTCACCAGGCTGACCTAACCTGCTCAGAGGAATGGCTCGCATTATAACATCATTGCTCCTACTGTAATGATACTTATTAATCAAATAATACATGTAAACATGATATAAACGTTGGAAAATGTTTTTTACTGCTTATTCTGATGCCCCCATAAGTGTTTGGTTTGTGAGTGGATGACTGTGTGATTGAACCGAGTTGTGAATAGTTAAAAAAATGGAAGAGTATTTCAAAATTTATGGATAAATGAATTTTATATTATGTATTGTTCTATTGCAGGTCAGAGATTCGCCATGATGGAAATGAAAATAGTAATTTCAACAGTTCTAAGGCACTACAGACTAGTGACTCCATCTAATGCGCCTGACATTAATGTGGCTGCAGAACTAATCCTTAGATCAGTGACTGGCGTACATGTAAAAATAGAAAATAGAGCATGATACCAAAAAACAATACATTAATCTTGTACGTAAGTTACAGAAGTTATTCATTTCATTGTAGACTGAATTTTATTTTTAAATTTCCAAAAGTATTAAGATTTTTGAAGTGGATTTACGATTATTGGAAAAATGTCGAGCATACTCCTGAATGATTGGAGTCATGAATATTTTCAACAAAATATTATTTAGAACACATTCTGATGTAATATGCAATAGTAATAAAATATCGATTGAAATTTGTTAAATATTAGTTCATGTAGTGGAAAACCAATATGAATGAAAACTCAATAAAATATTGTCTCACTCAACAAGTGAGAGCGACAATATTTATAATGTTTTCATCTATAAAATTACTGTAGTAATTTCTAAGAATCTTTTCATCAATAATTGAAGTATGATTTCTTAAACAAACGATTTAGAACAGATCTATTCCAAACTATTCAGGGTAATTGACATAACTACATTTCATTATAATTGTAAAGGTTTAATATTTTTGAAACTGTATAAGAATGAACACAAAACATGATTAGTTATTACACTGCATCATTAATAAAATAGGAATACGTTATATATTGCTTATAATACAAACAATAAGCTACACTGTAGGCTATATAGTTTGTGACATCTGATTGTTGAATAAATTATAAACATAATTATAGTAATTTCTACTCAGTAGTTACCTCCCAGAGTACTAGTTGTTTGAGACGTTTGTATTCAAAGAATTGATCAAAGTCGATTTTCAATTCTCTAAAAGTCCATCTCGACATAGGTGGGCGATTCCAGTATTGTTTTAGGTATTCCAAGAAGTACTCACAGCATGGTGCAGTAGTGTCGAGATCGTCAATGGTGAAAACGTACCTGAAAAAATTGCGTTCAGGTTCAATAACATTTATATCAACAAATGATGAAAATAGGATTCTTTCGAGACATTTTTAAACATTGAATTGGTTTCAACTAATACAGTTTGGGCGAAGTTAATATATCAACTTAAAATTAAGGGTACTATAGAATTTAAAAGAAGTATTCAAACCTAAAACGAAAAAGTAATGAATTTAGGGGGGAAACTAGGATTTTGAACTTTCAGTTTTAAATTGGAACATAGAATTTCAATCTTGAAAAAACTAGAATTTTCAGTTGTTAGCATAGTCTTACTCAACTTCCATTTTTTGCTTGTTTTTGAAAAAACTTGAATTGGCTTAGACTTAATGAAGTCTCATTACGGTAACTTACTTGTATGGTTGAATATCATAATATAATAACATTATTATTGAAATCACACAGTCAAACGAAGATAATATTTTGAATTAACATTTATTCATAAATTATAAATTACCTTTTCTCCAAGGCGATTAAAGCTGTTTTCTTAGGAGGTATTTGAAGAATTTTTGTGAGTGCTTTCACAAAACCTTCCGTCACCTCATTATCATAGATTACTGAAAAACATTGAAGATGATCTCAGTAAAAGTTTTGATCATAGTGTTATGGGTTTCCACTATAATAAAAGACTTGAGGCAATTTATACTGATTAACTTTATTAATTAGACTGCTATAACACACTGGAAAAAGATAAACTAAACAGAAGATAGTACAAGAGTTCATAACGTTTCACAATACAAAACGATACTAAGTTAATACTGCACTGAATAAGAAATTATAAAAGTCGTTATCACACAAGGTTACACTAAGAAGAAACAGAATTGACTAATAAACAGAATGAATATAACTATAGAGTGTCTTTATACAACAATCACGGCTTGTCTGTCACACAACACAACTGACACAACTTGTTTAAACGCTTGAATAAGACTGACTAATAGCTCAAACACTCCGACATTTATATGAGCTCCAGAAAGCACGAGTGAATGCTAGTGTAATGACTTCTAGACGGTTTGAGATAATTGTCTGTTTACAAAGCAATAATTTTGTTTACACAAAGCCTCCCACCCCGCCTGTCGAACACTCGGCGTGTAGCTATTTCAAGGCCAAGACAGAGTCAAATTCCTACCAATAGAGATTCACATGAGACTTTAAAATTGAAACTTGAGTTTATATTCAAATTATTGCACATTATATTCCATAACACAGTTACTTAACAATATTCGTTTTACTTTTGAATATGGGAATCAATAAGAATAAAATTAATTACTGAAAATTCAATAAGTAATACGCAGTCTTTATTATTATGAGAATACAATACACAATAAAATTTACTTCCAAGGTTGAAAAGAGCTTGACAAATGAGAATCAACAGATCATTGATTAGTTTAAGTACTGGCAAAATATTATTTAGACTTATTCATTTTCATTCAAAATAATAGGCCTACATTAATCAATTACATTACATTACAATACATTACATTGCATACAGAGACATTGATACATTTTACGGTTCACCAAAGAGTTGGATATGAAGAAATGGTTAAAGGCAAGCAATTATAGAATTATTACAGAATTATCTCCCAATTCCACTTTTTGAAAATAAATAGAGCGGGAATCTGTTGGAAATTTTTATTGGAAGAGCCAAGTAAGGTGATAAAATGAGATGAATAATAAAAAATAAATGGATGAAAGAAATGGAAAATAAATGGTTTTGTTAACTTGAATTTTGTACAAAAGCCAATCAATTTCAAACTGTGTCAATAAATGTTATTGGAATGGAAATTTTTAAAGCTTGACTATTCAAGAATGAATGTGAGCATACTATAGAAAATTTGGAAAGATTGCAATGTTTTTTTTGTGAATTGAATATAAAATAAGTTAGTGTTTTGTGCGGCATTAAAAATGTTTTTTTTATGACGAATCATTAATCTGCCAATGCTTACAAATTTGATTTGTTTTCAAACGAGACATTTCCATACAGCGCCTAGATACAGTATTAATTATTTGCAGGATTACTAATAACTTGAATTAAATGGTAACTTGAAGACTACATTATTTTTTCTACAACTGCGCGTAAAACAAGATTTTACGTACTGAATTCTCCTTGTAAAATCGCCCATTTCCGAGGAGAATCTACTTTTTTGCTCACTAACCATCTGCGCATGCGCAGTTGAATTACTTTTCGCCACACTGGTATGAAATGGACTGTTTTACATGCTTTATACGGAGGCCGAAAACGCTCGTTTTCAGGCGAGGTCACCAGCAACTCGCCGGGAAAATGCGTTTTTCGGCCCTAGGGCGGTAAAATAACCTTGAATGTCAGCTGACCGGAGGTCGTTGTTGATTTAAGGGTTAGTCGATCAATAGGTAGCATCCCGGTTTGATTGCATTAAATGTCAGCTGTTTTGGGAGTCAATGTCGACTTATTGGTATTTCGATGTAAAGGTAGTCTCTCATCTGTTATTTTGATTGGTAAGATCCCTTGTCAAGAGAACTGAACGTTGAAAGTTTTCACATTAATCAGTAGTTGAATAATAAAGGAAAACTGCTTCAATAACTAATACTACTAATACTTCAACTTTGATAAGATTAAAAATGTTTGTATTGATTAATTTTTGAATAATGATGAACGTGAAATCCATGTTTGAACAATATTATTGTTGTCAGACTGTGTTACTTCGTCTAGCAGGTTAGCCAGCGCCATCTAGCAGGTGATAATGCAACTAGACTAAGCTTCTCTGCTAGCCAGTATCTGTCGAAAATCAACAACTTTGAATTGATATTGTACAATTGTACGGAGTTATGCAGAAAGGGACCAACCCACAATCAGCTACTTTTGATCAAGATGAAACTGCAATAATACCTCCCATTTTATTATCCATTAAGATATTCTGATTTTGGGAACTTATATGTGCTCTTAATATCATAAACTAGATATTTATTCACATCCTACTTTATGTGTTATGCAGAAAGGAACCAACCCACAGAATTACCATGAACCAAACTAAAATTTTTGTTTTTTCCAGAGAAAACGAATCATATGAGGCTAATTTTTTACTTATGGATCAATATTATGAAGAAAAGTACCCCCACCCATCTTTCTGCACCCCTCAAAGTTTCAATTTGTAAGGGTTTCTTACATTGACTGTATCTCAGCACTTATTGGAAATAAGTAATCGAACTTTTTATCATTTTTCAGTAAATGAAATTTTTATTTTATGTCTATTTCATTGTAGCCAAAAGTTATATTGGATTCCCTAGATTTCTGCATGAAATTTTAATTATCTTCTATATGAAAGTTTACATACAGAATGATTCTACTGGAAATGTATCTTATGGAACTTGTAGAACTTTTCAAAACCTACATTTTGAATGATAGAAACATAATATATTTTCTGAAATTTAACGTAAGTGTAAGTCAGTTGATTAAATGAAAAGCACTATCTCAGGGATATGGTCTATCAAGTGAGTACTAAAATATACCTTTTAATTCATTTAACTTTACATTTCAGTCTGTAGCAAGAGGGAAATTTTGACAGAATACTTTTCTTTATAATCTCATAAGGGTTGATTCCAGTGATTTTTCATCCAAAACTGTTACCTAGGGTTTATCAATCCAAATATTGAAAAATCCGATTTTTTATTTTTGTGGATTGGTTCCTTTCTGCATAACTACGTCCAATTTAGGATGATCGTACAAAAATTAACTTGGGCTTAAACGTTTCTGAACTAAGAAAATCGAATACACTGATAGTTATAAAGTATTATTCAGTCACTAAATCAATAAACTTTTGACGCGAAGTTCCAATAGCAAGCAAATGGCACCTACTCCAAATTCAGCATAGGTGAAGATAGCATAATATGGTTACTGGTCTAGCTGTTCTTGGAACTGATTAACTAATTTTTTATTTTGTTTTCTTCGCATTGATGTTGTGTGCCGAAAAATAAAGTTCGACACCACAGGTCGAAAATGTAATATTCCGTCTCTCAATCTTTTCTAGTCCTCGGCCTACGGCCTCGGACTTGAAAACCGATTTCGAGCCGGTAAACGCACATTTTCGGCCCTAGGTACGAAATATTCTATTACGCTTGCTAAGCAACTGCGCATGAGCAGGAGATTTACTTTACGCTTGCTAATCAGCTGTGTTGTGATAAGCTTCAGTCAGTGAAACAAAAAAGATTTCATGCAGCTAAATTTCCGCCCTTTTCTGGTGGCTAAGGCAGCGTTCATTATCTTTGGCTGCGACGGTATCAGGTTCAAATCTGATGGCTGGCTGATTTTTTTGCAGTTTGTGAAATTGTTTTTTCATTTTGTATAATTAAAACATATAATAATAATAATAATAATTGAAAATGAATTATAATTTTTGAGTTTAACTGGATGGATTAATTTTATTATTACAATAATCATAAGAGACATTTAATAATAGTTTTCAGCAGGCTATTTGACAAATCAAATTAGTTCAACAAGTTATTATAATGTGCAGTTGTAGAAAAAAATTTGTATGTAATTCGCGTGTAAAGCTTCTTCATCACTCTTGCAAAATTATCACGCTCCGCTATAGCGTCACGCAATAACTGTTTTGCGTGAGCAATAAAGTCGCGCTTTACGCTCTTAATAGATGAATAACTATTATGGGATTCATGAGAAAAATTATTATTATTCTTGACTCTGAGAATGATTAGGGAGTTGGAGAGTGAAGATAATTAATTTAATGCACCAATCACATTTCAGTTATTTAACAAACTACTTAATACACACAAAACATTTTCTTTCATTCATAGTTATTTATTCTACTAATGCTCATATGAATTTGATTTCAGAAGTTTGAGTGCAAGAATCAAGAATATCATAAGCACAGATACCATGACAATATGCTGTTGGCCGACAATAATAAAATGTGTGATATCCGGAGCTTTCAAGGAGTGATCAAAGATTTTAATAATAAAAGAATCTTGGCACTGGAAGATCCTGCCAATGGAATTAAACTACTTCATACTGGTAGAATGAAGAACTCTATTTTCTTGGGAACATTCAGTTTTACGTATACTTGACAACATAGACATACTTTTTTCAACAGTATTTCAAATATAAATGTGAGTTATGATGTTACGTGCCCCATTTCATAGATTGCTAATCATGAAACAATTGCTCCAGGTGAGTTACGTTTCTGGATCAGGATACGGGTTGTAGTGAAGTAAGGAGAAACTGAATATTAGTTGTTTAGAACTCTGAAAATGGTTAACTTAATGAAATTGTTAAATAAGTTACTGTGCCAATTCTATTTCTGAACATATTATATTAACACATGCTCGTGTCAAACAAATAAGATTAAGAATTCAAGTGAGAAGGCATTGCCATTAGAAAGTTTCTACATAATATAAGTAATGGTAACGTCATACGCAAAGTTAATATCATAAATTTATTACTATAAAAATTATTTTATAGTTTCAAGAAGCATGTATAACATAAAAAAGAATGTAATTTTCATTAAGTAATTTTTTGTATTTCCTAGTTTTCCTATTCTTTATGACATCTAAATTCTTTTGATATAGTAAAATAACAAATAAATGAGCACTCACCATCAGCCGCTATAAGAATATCAACAGTTTTCAACTTTTCCATTAGTACACCATTCCAGTTCAAATCCATGAAATCGAGAGGAAGCACAGTGGTTTCACTCTTTATGAGATTCTTGTTGTTTGTTATATTTCGCCTAATGAGATCTAAAATGGTTCTTTCGTCAATATCTGGAAAAAACAGAGATGCCAATTAAATAATAACTGAGAAATTTTTTAGCAGATGAAGCCCACTTTAGCTGTAAGGCTTGTGCAAGGGGCCGATGGCTTACCGGTTTCCCCAAAAACGGAATTAGTTAAAGTAAAATGGACTGGTTCAAACGTTCAGGCTTCAGGGGAATTTGATGGCGTCGATAGAGGGAAAATATATAATTTAGAAGCTATATAAAAGCTCAATTATATTTAATATTAAAAGCTGAATATTTAGAAGCTATATAAAGTTCAATAATAAAGTTTGTGTTAATTATCTTTGTCACACATATGACATATAGTATAGAGAGTGAAGGTGTGCATATACCTTATTATAATCTTATAGATAGTACAGAGACTGTACAATACAGGACGTTAAGTCACCATCATTGTAGGCTGTTGGGTAACCAGTATTAAACCAAATGCATACTGGCGAGGTGCAACCTACCAAGGGTCTCCCCACCAATAAAAGCCATACGTTTATTCAGTAAAATCAATCAGTATAGTCTGTGCAAGCTTACTAGAAGCTAGATGCTAGAAGACCTCTAGCAAGATGGAAAAATGACTCCAGCTCGGTCAACATTGGTTCAAAAATCATTAATTTGATCTACAATTTGAGATCAAATTGATAATTTTTTAAGCAATATTGACCGAGCTGGAGTCATTTTCACATCTTCCCAGAGGGCCTTCTTTGCTTGGACAGACTATATCATAAATTGAAAACTCTGAAGGGATTATATAATCAGAGTTTTCGGAAAATACTGTTTTCTGTCGTATAATGAAATTGTTCTATGTATACTGTATTACTTTACAGGAAGAGCATTTTTTTACTCATACGCTATTAAAATAATTAAATTATATTCAAAAGCAGACGATAATTATTTTTCTCGTTCAATAGGCATTTAAATGGTCATTGAAAAAATTTAGAATGCATTTGAGTTTCTAGAAATGAACAAGTATTAATTTTAGTTACGGTACACGAATGGATGTTGAAAAATTTATTATTTCTCTCCACAGTACATGAAAACGTTTGATAGGCTTGTTCGGGTGTCGAACGATAACAGTATCGCACCTGGTTAATATTTCATTGTGAAACTTTATTTTGTTTGGTTAATCCAACCTACTGAGTTGTTGTATCTGCACGAAACAATAGTATCAACAATACTTGTTCACTACTCTTTATAATTATTTCACTGACAACATATAGAAAACAGTATGTGAGGAACAAAACGAGCTTGATCAAACTAAGAAGAGATCAACAAAGAAGAAGCGATCAAGCATAAGAGCAAACTCTAACATTGAAACTATTTATGATACGTTTGACGATTGTAGCCTACCAGATTTAATTCATTGGTTCAATTCTGTTATCACCTTTGGCATAATAAATTCAAAAAATACAATCAAGTGAATAAATTTCATGACGCGATTTGATAAAAAAATTAATAAAATGTATTGAGAGACTAATGAAAAGCACTCCTCATAGAAAACGAAGCATAAAAATATAAAATACAATAATTTATAGAATATAATCAAACACGAGTTTACATAAATTCATAAAAATAGTCTGATTGCTGAGAATGAAGCACATGAGACAATTTAAATCAAAGGCACAGAAAATTGAAGACAATGCAAGATTAGTATAAAATATTAGGCTAATAATCCCCGCATATTTGAATTAATAGCATTGTTCAGATTGGAATGCTGATAGATCTTAACACATCATAAACATATCAAATACAGTTTCTAATGTTCAATGTAAGTTATGATGTATAATGTCCAGATTAATAACCACTCATGTCTCCATTAAATCGATTTCTGAACATACGTGCAGCACACAAAAATCGACGACGTGTGGAAATAGGGAATGGGCTAGTTTTTCAGAGAAATTTGGTAGCCTAAGTAAAAAACGAAAAAATAACAGGTGACAAATGTATTATTATTATGACTAAAAAATGTAGAATTTATGTAATTACCAGTGAAAACGACCTCCTTGGCAAGCAAACCAGCAACAATGCTAGTTAATCCTACTCCAGCGCCTAGTTCCAAAACAACCTTATTCTTGAACTTTGCATGGTTGCTGATTAAATAGTCAGCAAGTAGTAACGCTCCTCTCCAGATTTGCAAGCCAACCAGCTTCAAGCTAGTGCTTGCTTTATGTTCTGAAAATTACCAGTAATTATTATTCAGTTTCATGATCTCCACGACGAGATATTTTATGTTTTCTAGCACATACATTTATACAGGAATTGCAATAGTGGTTTTCTATCAATATAGTCCACTGTTTTTGTTTGTCACCCAAAAATAACGTTGATAGAATGTAATTAAATCAATGGAAATAGCTATAAATCAGATTTCGTTTTGTGATCGTACTAAGAGATTGTAAAAAATGAGAAGTCTAGAGCAATGTTTTGGAAAATGAGGAGGAAGTAGGTTACAGAAGATGAATATGAATATTTTACAACATCAAAGGAGTATAGATTGATTGTAATAAATATTTCACAACACCAAAGGGGAATAGATTGATTATAATATCTTTCTGTCCTATTTTACTTCCTTACTTTGGTTTCAATAGAAGCCGTTCGAAATAAATGATGAAGATGTTTTGGTTGAGTGATTTAGATGCGTAAATGAATAAATATTCAACTTTTAAAATGAATATTGATTGATCTTTTCTTCAATCCAAGAAATTAGATTACGTACAACATGGAACTTGCTTTAATTTTAACTTATTACTTATTCATGAATGAAAATACAAACAGTCACATCATGATAATATCAAGATATTAAAACAACAATAAAACTATTTTCACTATACTTTCATACGTTAAAATATGAAAATAGTCTAAATTTAGAATTAGTACGTTTTATTAGCGTTAGAACCAAGCAGTTTTTAGGCCTTTTTCAACTTTTATTTTCATTTAGAACAAGATTATTGTAATTTTTTATCTTGCCGGCGTATTTCAGACGGAAATAAGAAAGATAACGGATTAAAAATGTCTAACAGTCTAGTTGATCATTGTGAAAGCATTTCTCACACATTATTTGAAATCTCACACCACAGCCAATCAACATCAAAATTGGAAATATAAAACAGATTGGTTAATAAAGTAGCTACCCTCTGTCCAAAATGGAAATAATAGTTCATTAATATAATATGTGCATTGATAAATTCCATTGAATAACATGAAGTCTTTGTGAAATATTATTTCCTAAAATTCAATATTAAGTTTATTTTAATAAAAAAGTTAAAAAAAAAAGCTTTCAAAATTTTACTAAATCCAATTTATTATCACTGAACTCATTTATTTGTCTCTAATTGAAAAATATGAACTTATCATCTAATAGAAAAAGAGAACTCATTATAGTTATTTGGTATTACAGGTTTAATCAACGACAAATGCGACGAAGGTCAAGGTTATAAATTTTCGATATTTAAAAAAGAGTAAAAGAGAAATTACTATGCAAAAAAACTTGTACTGTATTTGGAGAAATTCCCAAACTGTTGACTATCGGAATATTAATAGCGGTATATATACCGGAATATTAATAGCATAAAAAGAGTGTTATTGAAGTATGCAAAGTTCAATTCCACGAATGAGAAGTTGAAGTATTGAAGTAGTTTATTTACAGAAAATTCAAAATCTTTGAAGAATTACTGGAAGATAATAAGTACAGTGATTGATATTCAGATAGGGATCGTTCTTTTTAGTCAATTTGAACAAATGAAATTGAAATATAAAGTTCAACATCTGCTATAACGTGAATTTATCTGTATAATACTAACACAGTACATAAGAAAATGAAAATAATTTATTCTATACCTCAAATTGTATAAATCCTTTCAGGATGTCAGTTATTCAAGTACTATTAGTTCCACCTCTTCAATTAGTTACTAGTCTATAAATGAAGCTCGACTTCTATTTCAAAGCATGCAATAATTGAGAAATTCATCAATGGATTCTTGATTAAAAACATACGTGAGTATTCTTAAAAGTTTTAATAATTTTACTAAAAATAAAAATGAAATAATGATGATATATTTTGTAGTCTAAAGTAGAAGTCGCAACAGAGTATAAAGTGGAAAAGTACATTTTTTCATGTAAGTTGGAAGAATTCAATTCTCTACAATAGATTATTGAGAAACAAAAGGAATTCATGCTGATAAAAAGCCAAACAACAAAATTGTGTAGATTTCAAGAACTACCTATCGCGATAGTTCCCTGGATTTGACCTTTTCTCCTATTAACAACATAATCTCCATCCTTATCTACCTCCAAACTGGGCGTATTGTCTTCACCCTTGAAGTGCGATGGAAAATGAAAATGAAACGTCGAGATAACATCTGTAAAACGTTAAGCATATCTTTCAATAGATATTTCTAGATTAGATGAAATTTTAACTTTTGAGAAAAGGTATTAAAAATATTTCTCATGCAAAGAAATTGTGTTTATAATTAATAGTAATTTGATTTGTGAAAAACTGTTATTCTATGATAGTACTATATAGAATGTTTCAATGTGCAATACATCTCAAGCTGATTCTTAACAAAAAAAAGTTGTATGTATGTTGAACACCATGTATGTAAGATGAGTTAATATATTTTTCCTACAGATACCAGTAAAATTGCAATTTTCGCACTGAAAATCGTGTGTAAAACGGTCCATTCTTGAACTAGTAATAATTAGCGTGCCTAAAGTAAAAATTAGCGTGCCTAAGAATTTTTATGCACTCCAGATTTTTAACCTAACAACACAAAATAGTGAGTACATCAAATGAATGTTCCGTATTTGGAATTCAAAATCAAGGTGGCAGCACTGGCTGTCGACCAAACGGGAGTTTATCAGCTGGTAGTGGCAAGTTGGAATTTCGACCAAAAGGTAGTAACCCAGCCAGACAGTTTTTAGGTTAGCTTATTGTTTACGTCAATGACAATACCATAAGTAAGTAACTGTGATAAAAGGTCAATTTATTCTCAGAGCTTTTATAATAATTATGAGAGTAGGGATTTATGTTATCATACCGTTCATTGTTGTTGGTTATAAAACCTGAGCTTGAATTGTTTGAATACGGTAAGATGATTCATGGTTGTCGTTTGTTGATCTTGAATCAGTTCATACAGTAGTTGACTCAATTTAAGCTATCAGAATTTAGTGGCGTAATGCATTATTATGATTTTTCCAATGTGAAAGTAACTTAATACATAAGTTACAACTTTGAAGAAGACTCTGGTGCCATAGTTACTGGAATTTTGAAAATACTGTGGGCTAAAGTAAAATAAACTCAGATCACATTTACGTGATCTGACTACTTTAGCTACCACATATTCAAGTTAATATATAATGAAAAGTGGTTGAAAGCATGATATTCATAGTAAATGCAACATTCTAATTTAATACTATCATTAAATTACAGCTTCAGTTCAATTCAGTCTCATTGTTGGCTGGTTCAGCTTCAAACCTTGCACTTGATTCATAAAGTAGGCTTCTGTTATGCAATGCAGGTGACAGCCGACAACTAAATAATTTTGCATAAAAGCATGATAAAGTCCTGAGAATCATAAGCAATATGATTGTAACCTTGCATAATTTTAACATAGAAGCAGTTATAGTTGTCCACAGATCAATGGAATGGTCAAGGACGAGCAATTCTTCCGACACCACTCCCTGTTTCTCCCTCCAGTGATGCCGCTTTGTACTTAGGGGTAGGTAGTAAGATAGTGTGTGTGAGAGAGAAAGAGTGATGTTTTGTTTGGGTGAGGGTGGACTACAGTGGCAACAGGGCTCAGCAATCCTGTGACCTTGGTAATTCCAATGATCTGTGGTCGACTATAGCTGTTATACTATAGATAGCCTAACCACTTGCGGGTTGCATCAATCAAATGCCTACCTGCTAGAACTGATGAGATATTTTGTCTCAAGTGATTTGAAGCAGCAAAATTTTCCCAGAAAGAATAATACACAGTACTTTACATAAAATTACATTATTCATAGCACTTTTAAGTTACATAGGCTATCATTTCAATGAAAATAAAACCATGAGTTTGATTAAAAATTGTAAGATGATGGTACTTTACATGATTCTTATATTGATTTCAAAGGCAAAATAAATTGAGGAGATTGCGATAAAAAATACTTGAAATTACACTAAAAAATACATTTGAAACTTTTTCCTACTTTTCACATAGGCCCAATGGTAACTGTAGGAAAAATTTAATGTGTAACTCGAGCATAAAGAGTTATTGCTGCACTCGAGAAACGTTTTTCACTCGCCTTCGGCTCGTGAAAAAAACTGTTTCACTTGTGCAGCAATCCTTGACTTTACGCACTAGTTACACAAATAACTATTACAGGACGGTACAAGATATGTAACTTACTGTATAAATAGAAATTGAAAATTCAATTTAATCCATGATTTGGAAGGTAATTACTTTTTCATATACCTTCTTCATTATAAGAAATTGTATTATTTATAAATTATAGATATGGAGGAGCCTCAGTGTGACAGAAAATGAAAATAATATTGGTGAAGCAGCAAAATACTACCAATTTTGAATAGATTCCCTTACACTTTGACAGATTTCAATTAACCTAATTGAACAAACAATTATTGATTGATAAAGTAGTCTATCAAACATTTCTTATAACTTCTTATAACTTATAACTTGAAAATGATTGTATGCAAAAAGGTCAAAACTAAAATATTATCTTATGAACGAAAGGTTATGAGATAAATACGAATTAAAGTGAAACAAGATTAGAAAATTGCCACTTTGATTTAAGAAATGAGAGTAGATAATTTGCAAATGAGTGAAAATATTCATGCAATGCTTACATCCACTCGGATTCTCATTCAAATTGATATTTTGTGAGTAGAGTTCTGAAGTAACGTGGGCTTCATTGAGAGACATTTACAAATAAATGATAAGACTTCCACTCGAGCACTGGACCCGCTGCAACAAAGATAATATGAAATAAATTAATGAGTTAGAATCTTTTCAATCATACTATAAGTAATTCAGATGGAAGGTATCAAAGAATTATAAGATATTTATTACTAGGGCTGTTCATAAAATAACTTTCCCACGTATTTTTTTAAGGGTAAAACAATATTTAAATAGCATTTTTCCATACATCATTAGAAAGCCTGATTTCTCCTCCTTCTTTCTATATAATTTACAGTAATTGCATTTCCTATTTTCACATTCCAATAGAAGCAATATTTTTTGTGGGCCCCTTCAAAACCTCCACCGCCAACTCGGTTCCTTGCTTGGAACTAACTCTTTTTTCTTTTTTCGAGTCTGATGCGTCGATTTTTAAATTTTGGGCACGGATTAGTCACAGGGTGCCAAATCAGGACAGTTGAGTGTATGGGAGGGATCACAGTCCATCTGCATTTGGTTTGAAAGACCTTGGCTTGCCAGGAGACATGCGGAAGTGCATTATCGTGTTGTAACTTTTCACCACAGCTGAGTTCACCTCATCAGAGTTTTTTATCAATTTTCAAGTTTTCATGAAATCATGGTATCAATTTGAGTTGGTCGTGAACTAATGATAACTTCCATTGATGAGAAAATTGTCCCTTCAGTCCCATAACCCATGGACTTCGTTTGTTTGAATTTTTTGGCCTGAGAGAAACAGAATGTGATTGCGTTTTTTCGATTACGAATCATTGTTGCGGTTTTCGTTGGGTTTCAGCATGGAATGAATATTTTGTATTATTAACCTTAACATGAGAGTAGAATTAATTATTATTTGGATTCCAGGCGGTCGGCAATGTTAAAAACAAAGTTGCATAATGTTCAAAAGTGTTGGCGGTGGAATGTTTGAAGAGGCCCTACAAAAATAAATTATGCTCGAACTGAAATGCATTTATCAAAATGGCAATTATATAGAAAGAAATAGGAGAAATCGGGCTTTACAATGATTTATGGAAAAAGCCTCTGAAATATTATTACCCTTCAAAAATTTTTGGGACAGATCTCTCTTAAGCCCTCTTATAGGGGGTCAATGTTTTTTCAATAATTATTTACTATTTTTTTCAATAACTGTATATTTTACATGAGTGAAAAAAACTATTTTTTTGGAGGGGTGGGTGGTAATTGTTTTGATTGGAAGTTATGACATTGTTTTACAATTGGAATATTCTGTTGAATAGGACTATGATATTTCTTGAATAAAAGACGTTGCTTAATTAGTAGCCGGCATATAAATTCAAGCAGAAAAATATTGTCAAAAGTTATTCATTATTTTAGTTTGAGAAGAAAGAAAGAGTACATTATATCTGGGGAGAACTTTATCTACATTAGGCTATAGAATACCAAGAAATCGTAACGCTAACCATGCCTTAAATATTGAGTTATATATTTTCATGGGCTTTAATGGCAAATTGGCATTAAAAAAAATTTCTTCTCATAAATAGATAAATGATAGATAAGTTTAATATCTTTATTTTTCCACTTGATGCATTACATATTTAAGTGATGAGTCGAAGTTGAGACACAAGAGCCACCTGCTCTTCCACTTAACTCACAAAGAAATGTGCCACAATTATTAACCTACTAAATATGGTACTCTACCCGCGAAATATTGCAATTTGAACTCAAGTTAGTCTTAATCCAAAACTCACTATTCAGTTGACGGCAAGTTCCAAGGTTTTATATCGTTCAATGATCCACAAGAGGTACAGATCTTAAGCTGACAAAATCCACCAAAAATTGACATCAAACCTTGAAACTCGTGCCAAATCTTTGAAGTCAAAAATATATATCCTCCCTAATTCTCTATTTTTAAATATGAAAACGTACATACCTTCATCAATTTCGCAAACTTTATTTAGGTTATGTAAAGCCACAAGACAAGAAACGCTGTTCTTTTTTCATTTTACAGTAAAACGATGATTTGTAAACTATAGAGCTGAGTGTGATGAAAGAATTATTCATATTTTTTCTTGTAT